>OZ025271.1:2500-317500 GCA_964019165.1 Mastigias papua | reverse complement strand
TCATTAGAGAAACGTCTAAAGAATTTAATCTGGCGAACTGAAGACCCTGGTCTAATTCTTTGATAGTACGCCTGATGATCGTTACATCTAGGGCTAAGAAATTTAGTAGCTATACTGACATCCTGAAAGCCGCACACAAAGTAATCAAAGAAATGCTAATCCAATGACGAGTCATATTAAATGAAAAATTATTCTCTTAAAGCATGGCATTATTTTAATTGATTTGCTTCATCTGTTTCAAATATTGAATATGTAGTTGTGAGCTATTAAAATAGAGCCATGCTATGAATCTGAAATCTTGCTGGTAAATATCTTGCTATATATACTAGCTACTAGCTTCATTACTATTGATTATTTACAAAGGAAGATTATACTTTACCATATATATTGTTTGCTAGTCTCCTCAAGTAATCCATCACTACCTTCTTAATCTTCATTTTATCTTGAGAATAAAATATATCTGCATTAATACTTATAGAATAGCTAACCAACGCTAGCTTGAGTAAAATCGTACTTACAATGTGAAAAGTGCAGTAGTACTCAAAATCTAATATAGATCTTGAATAGAACACATACATACAGGTGAAATGCTACAACTACTTAAGTTTTTTAATGATCTTTTCAATATACCATCAAATTCCTGTTGCTGTTCTACAAGAATTGAAGCTTTAATGATATTCTCAGTGTAAACATTTTCTATAAATAAAAATTGACATAATGCGGTCTTCTAAAGAAAAAATTTGTACCTGAAATGTCAACTTTGTACCGCTGCATGGCTTTACTCATTCGTTCCAGTGCATCTAAAGCTATCGAGCAAATATTTAACATTACTACTTCTTATGCAATTTAAAACAAATGACACAGGTATCAAATATCTTACATACAACATAGAAGTCTGGAATATAATATCAACTTTCCTATTAGTCAAGCAATGATCCACTTATAAGCATACTGTTCGATGTTTCAAACTCGTAGATTGTACGACGAAGAAAAGTCTTTTAGTATCCTTAAAGAGTGTTGAAGGTTTCTCAAACTACAGTAATTTTCAGCATTACCAACATACTTTTTACTTAACTTCTTTTATAATCATAGCTCTGGTTCAGCCCTTCTGTAGTATTATTAGCTGTGTTTAGCATTTTGCCTTAAGAGTATGCTTATTCCTATATCTATATCTCCATTGTATTTAGGACAAAGTATATAACTTATGATAATTTAGTTTGTGTATATATGATAGTTGTGAACGAGTGAATTGCCTGACACGATTTTGATGACAATGATTGCCCGGTTGTTACTGTTGATTGAAATTCATGTGATTTCCTTATTCCAACAATTGGTTTTCCCCTAGCTCAACAACCTTGCAAGCTTTAGAATTTGGATGGGGGGGGGGGGAATCAGTTTTGGGAATTTAGACATTTCTTTGTATCATACTATTTATGCTTATATTCGTTATACTTGTATAGAAAGGGCATTTATTGGTCGGTAAATGAGCAGATGGTCAATAAAATGATTTTAACGGATAAGTAGGAATAAAGACAGGTAGTAGGATTAAGGTGCTCTCGGTCGGTAAAATGCAAATTAGCATGTGGAGCCAATATTAAAGAAGAAGAAGTGAAATCCAAAAGCCAGTAATGAAACAGAGTGAAAGTGTAATTGCACATTTTGATTTGATTGGAAAGATTGGAAGGTTTTTCTATAAAATCCTCATTGTACACGTCTCCTCTCTACTCAGAATTATCAAAGTTATCAATGTTTGAAACATAGAATATGTTATTCGCATGAACAAAAATCAACCTTTGCTATGTCCCTTCAATATATTCCTATACATAGACTTATGTCAGAATCCTATTCATGATCTCTTGGACCTAAGAAAGTAAACCTAGTTTCGTTTCTATTAATAACAGTAATTCGATTGTTTTGGAATAGCGTAGGATAATACTTTACCATGCTTATCTTTTCCTAGTCTCTGCAAATAACCCAACTCTGACTCCTTGGCCTCCACAGTATCTTGAGAAAAGATATGAAGATAACAGTTAGTTCCTTATACGTCTAATATATACGTCTCCGTACGTTGGGGGTGCCTGTAAGAGAGGGCACTTATCCTGAGCCGTCGGTACAGTGAGATAGGGTGGTCAATTCCTTTCCTCGCCGCCTTCAACTTCCCAGGTGCCCATTCGCTGCTGGGTGGACAGTCAGCGAGCATCCCAACTACGATCTGAGGGTTCGGCTCGAGCCATCGATGCTTTGCTCGGTAGTCAAGCGCTCTAATCACTCGGAGACTCGGCCATAAGAATAAAATATATCCTGCATTAATGATTATCTGAAAAAAGACTGTGTAATTATAATCGCACTTAAACTGCTAAAGTACAGTTAATCATTAGAATATTCATTAGAAGATAAGGTAAAAATTTGAAGTTCTGGATACGTCATCCAACTTCTATTGCAATAGATGCTTGTCATTCAAATGTGACTATGGTATAAAGATAAAGACAGGCATTCGGGCAGTTTCATAAACCAAACAATTTCTACCTGACGTGTCATGTGTGCTCCGTTGGACAGTAGTAGCTAGTACTTGTGGAAGATCTATGACTGTCAATAAAATATATAAAATTCTTACTATGCAATGTACAGTTGTGAAAAACGGACTTCAACTAACTTTAATTGAGCAAAAATACATGGAGAATCTAATCAATTTCCTGTTTATCAAGCAAAGATCTACTCAAAAGAATACTGTCTAAGTTTTGTTTGACTTAGTATTTTCGCTGTATTACTAATAGTATTACTAAAGTCAAATTGGCACTTATTGTGTTCTTTCACTCCTCATGTGTCTGTTTCAATTAATGATACAAATACAACTCATAATCTGCTTGTAGTTGACAATTTTACAGATAGCATATAGGTAGTAATCTAATAGGAGAAGACTGGCAAAAAGGACCAAGCAATAAATCTATCGTGCAGCAATCGGGTATCAATGTATCTTAAGACGCAAGAATATGAGGTTTCTCAGTAGGCAGAATATGTAGTATCTGGATCACATAACTACCACTGTACCATTTCCTAAATCAATATATGTTGTGCAAATTTGAATCATAGTTGTTGGTAGATCAGTACTTTCAACATCATGCACACCCAATTTTCAATCGGATCCTGATGAATTTGACTATTTTCTTAAAATCTTTCAAAGCTAGTTTCTTATAAATGCTACTGCCATTCAGTGATACTACTGGTATTACTATGCAAGCAGCATTTCCATCTGTGAATAAAAGTAATATCTCTTTGGCTAAACAACAAACTTGCAGGGGTAAGTAGCATGCTTAAAATTTACCGACCTATTCTCTTTTTTCCCGATTTTATACCTATCTATTCTCTTTGCACATACATATATTCTTAATGTTGAGATGCCGATACAGGTTATACAGGTATATAGGCATAGATCATTTAATTGCAATCTTGAGACCTATTGTAGATAAAATTTTACAGTTTTATAGACTTCATTTCTTTTTCGTCCATATTTCAATTACAACAGCCCCAGTCATCAAATTATGCATGAGTTCCAGTTCTTAGTTAGTGATTGAATAAGCTTAAAATTTAATTTTCAAAAGCACAAGATGTTACGCATTACTTTTGAAATAAGTATTTTGAATCATAGTTGTGAGTAAATTACATGTTTAGCAAGGTCATAATTCTATCCATGCTTACGCAATAAAGTACCCCAGTAATCACTGTTAATTTCGAATCATATGTGTAAATGAAGTTCCCCTTAAGAAAGCTCCAATTTGATTAGTAACTGCACAGGATGTTGCCCCTTCACTAAAACTGATATAAAAGCATGCGATCTAAGCTAATAGAAGTAGCCAACTTACTCCTGAAAGCTAAGAATTAGTTCAATGCCTACCATAGGCTTCCTATTCCATTTAATGAAACAAAAGTAACAGATCCTTACTGCAAATGTAAGATACCATGGGCAGCAATATTGTGCATACGTAACAGTCACATGTCGCAGCAAAATACGGTATATGTTACTTTAACTATTGCTCTGTCACTCACGAGTGTAGCCGTACACCTTACAACTATGCAACTGATTTGGATAGTGGTTGGTAAAGTCAGGCTACATGGTTACGTTTCTAAACGTGTTCAGTACGAATACCTGATACAGTTTGGTTCCTAACTGACATTGCTACATGACTCTACACTCCGGCATCAGATATCCACTTGCCTCCCAAGTTCACAGAACAAAAATTCATGATATTATCTGGTATTGCAATATAATACAATATTAATACACCAAAGTTAGCTTTATAGAAAGACGTTTAAGAACTTGTATACCATTTTTAATTCACATATAGACTCTTGCTATTTTGAAAATAGCAAAGAATCATGGAGACATCTTAAATGCAATACTGAAATTTTGCCAGAAGGAAAGGAGAAGCTACAATCAGAGAGACAACTTTAACAATAGGGAAGATGTAGTGAGAGTAACAGCTCCTAAAGAAATAACGGATAATGATACTTATATAAGAAGTGAGCTAAAAGTGCAGGAATTAGCGGAGAATAATGAATGGAAAAGATACGTTGAAGATAAGAGATGCAGAGACATGAGACAATTTAAAGCTATAAAGAGACAGAGAGAGAACAAGGAGGTGCAATGAAGCCTTCTAGGAAGGGAAAAAGTTAAATATTCTTGGCAGAAGGAAGAAGAAGGGTGGATCAAGATGTAGAAGAAATAAAAGTCCAGGAATGGAATCAGAAACAATGTTACTATTTGCTAGAATGTACAATTTTCTGCAAATATGGAACATATCAAAATCAGCCAGGAACTGATCACTGCATATGTATATGTGATATATATATATATATATATATATATATATATATATATATATATATATATATATATATATATATATATATATATATATATATATATATATCACTATGTTACTATATCACTATATCACTATATCATTATATCACTATATCACAGTATCACTCGGAGTTTGCTGAAGATTCTGAGTAACGGATGAAACCGGTACGAGCACAAAAAGTGGATTTTCCTCTCTGCTATATCGTTGTTTGCTGTTTGAATTCGAGCATAGATTGGCGTTCTATATCTAATATATACATACATATATATATTTGGCCCTATGATTCGCCAATTAGCACTTATTCACCATTGTTTACTTGAAGAGTCCAAGTGAGAAAATGAACTCTTTTTGTTTACACAAGACTGGGTTTTGAGTCTTAATGTAAACTGATTCCAAAACACCTAAATGAAAGGACGATCCAGCTTGCCAACAAGCTAGCTAGCCAAACATTTCTTCTTCCAATCAGCAAGAGATATGGGTCTGATCACTTGTTCTCCTTCACTAGCTTATTCCATCTTACCACTAATCTAAGCATCGTGTTGTACCTATCGTGTTCTACCTACCGTATTGTATCTAATCCAGAAAATACTTACTTTCAATAAAATGTTTAAAAATGTATGGCACATTTAACATGTTTCTGAAGTATATTATTTAGGCTTACCATTTGATTCTCTCTTTTTTTGCTTTTTCTGTGTATATTCTCTAATTTTGTTTGCAGCTTCCTTCCCAAATATGTTTTCAGCTGCACTTATGATTTCTGCCACCGAATGTTTGAAGCTTGAAGCGCTGCAAGACATGCTACATGCATGAGCGAAATGAGAATTTCTGATGCTTCTGAACGTCTGTACGTCATCTCGTGACTTATGGAACATACTTAAACCACAATCGAGCATGATGTAGGCTAGTGAAGTGATATCCCATTCATTTTCATTTCCACTCTCTAAACGTTGTCTGTAGTCTTTAAATTTGCTCTTTCTCTTAACCCCATCACTTATTTCACTGATCAAATTACTCCCAGATTCTTCATTACGTTTCCATGGCTTGTCTGGGTTAGTATCATTCCATCTTTCGATGAAGTGTTTGCGTAGATATACTGGAATAATGTTCAACATGACGTATGATAGACTCACAAAGTTTGAATACTCAGCAGATGATTCTAAATTTGAACAAAAACATATAAGAAAAGGTTAGCAGCTATTAATGCATCAGGCATTGAATTTTGATGAAATAAGCATTCATCCGAAGGATATGTTGACGGGGTGTCACTTTTTCAGAAAGTCGAAGAAGGCTTGCTGGATGGCTGCAGGATAGAGGCTATTAGGCTTCACTTCTCAGTAACTCTAGAGAAAGGGTAAGTAGGATGGATAAGAAAGCATTTCCAGCCAATGAAAATGGAAAAGCTACTTAACAGTTGGGCACAAACTCCATACATTTTGCCTTCCAGCTATAAGCAAGATGGGACAAGAAGTATACATAAATATATACATATTAATATATTTTTATACATATTTATATATTATGAAAAGCGAAAGTGCGAGAAAATAACCGACACGAGCGGGATTCGAACTCACGAACCCTGACTTTGTACGTCGGTGTTCTACCAACTGAGCTATCGGGCCACGCTTCCAAATCTTTGCTCAAGGGTAGATCACTTGCTCGTACCGCCCCTCTCTTAACCAATTTCTCAGGGGAGCCATCGCAGCTCCATCGCAATGTGCATTGAACCTGCTGTTAAGAGAGGACTGCTCACACCAGGGGGGCCATCGCAGCCCTATCGACCCTGAAGAATTAATGCTGTTAAATTCTCATTCTTTTTTCGATCATACCGACTTTGAATAGCCTGCCTGAAAATAAAATATGCCATTGCAACTCAGACTCCTTTGTAGAGCCTATGTAGACTCTAATCAACGAAGAGATCGATCAGTTTTATTTGCAGACATTTGTATCGACCAGCGACGGTTGTAAAAAGTGAGCTTGATGTTGATGATGTTGATAATGATGATGATGATGTTGATGTTGATGATGATGATGATGATGATGCTAGCCCATGGTTGGAGACCTCCTCGTGGTGGTGAGCGGGCACAGAGAGACTCTGCCCTTAAGTTGATAGTGATTCATTTCACGAAGATTCAGAATTGGGGCAGATGTTGACGACCTGTGGCAAACTGTCCAACCAGGCCCCTTCAGTGAAAGTCAGGCACAGCAGCTTCAGGCTGCAGTTCTGATAAGTAGCTGTAGGGGTAACAGAGTGGATTGAGTGTAGCCGACTCAATCACCTCTTCTAAACAATTTGCAGGCGAAACTGACCTCAGGGTCAGCCTAGGCCCCGTAAGGGACGCACAGGAAAAGAGAGAGAGAGAGAGATGATGATGATGTTGATGTTGATGATGATGATGATGATGATGATGATGATGATGATGATGATGATGATGATGATGATGTTGATGTTGATGTTGATGATGATGATGATGATGATGATGACGATGATGATGATGACGATGATGATGATGATGATGATGATGATGATGATGATGATGATGATGATGATGATGATGATGATGATGATGATGATGACAATGATGATGATGATGATGAGGGCCTTCTTGTCAGCTGTGTTGCAGTGTCTTTTTAGAGATTGTCGTAAATTGACTGAGCATTAAAAGGCCATATATTTCATATCTTGAGTCGATTCACATATTAAATTATTTTGCTGCTTAATACTCATGGCCAGAAGGTGAATTCATTCATTACTGTTTATGAAGACAAACCATGTATGATTCTGTTATATTGAGAAAATGATTGCTGAAAGACAGCCATGTATGATTCTTGATGTGTTTTTCGTCCTGATGCTCGTGGGTACATGTTGTTTTATTCTATCTGCTAACCTCTGCGTAGTGCGCCCTACGTACCGAGCTTCACATCGGCACGAAAATTCGTAAACTACACAACTTTTTTGAGTGATAGGAACGCTATCTTTTTTAGCAGATGGTAGCATGATCCTAGTGTTATAAACCGCACGGGGCTTCACAGCATAGAAACAAGATATAATGGCTTTATTAATTTGGTTTTCAAATTTTGATGAAACATTTCCAATCCAGGGCAATTTCAGGTAAACCGGGCACTTTTCAGGACCAAACCGTTTTTCTCATGAAATGTTGGCTAATTTTTCCTTAATACAAGAAACAAGGACATCTTCTGGATATCCATTGTCAATTAAAATTTGTTTTATTGTGTCCAGCTCAGACTTTAACTTAATACAAGCACAAGCAAATTCAGATTCTGAGCTGGACACAATAAAACAAATTTTAATTGACAATGGATATCCAGAAGATGTCCTTGTTTCTTGTATTAAGGAAAAACTAGCCAACATTTCATCAGAAAAGCGGTTTGATCCTGAAAAGTGCCCGGTTTACCTGAAATTGCCCTGGATTGGAAATGTTTCATCAAAATTTGAACACCAAATTAATAAAGCCATTATGTCTTGTTTCTATGCTGTGAAGCCCCGTGCGGTTTATAACACTAGGGTCATGCTACCATCTGCTAAAAACGATAGCGTTCCTACCACTCAAAAAAGTTGTGTAGTTTACGAATTTTCGTGCCGATGTGAAGCTCGGTACGTAGGGCGCACCACGCAGAGACTAGCAGACAGAATAAAGCAACATGCCCCCACGAGCATCAGGACGAAAAACACAACAACAAAAGAACAGCCACCTCGTACGTGTAAAAACTCTAATTCTAAAATGAAAAGTGATTCGGCCATAGGACAACATCTTCTAACAAATCCAGAATGCGCCAAAACATATATAGACGATAATTTTCGAATCATTGGGCAAGCAAGATCGTCCTTTCATTTAGGTGTTTTGGAATCGGTTTACATCAAGACTCAAAACCCAGTCTTATGTAAACAAAAAGAGTTGGTTTTTTCACTTGGACTCTTCAAGTAAACAATGGTGAATAGGTGCTAATTGGCCAATCATAGGGCCAAATAGACACATTATTCATCATATCACGTGCACCCGCATCTGGCTATATATTTCGGTTCACCTTTCGGTCGTTATCCGACGTTTCATACTCTGACGAGTGTCAGACGAAAAAAGCTTTCAGTATGCTAAAAGAATGTTTCCGCTTTTTCGTGCTATAATGAAGTTCTGTAGTGCCAACAGACTTTCCATTTTTTATCTAAAATACCCAGAAGCTTGATTTCGAGGATAAAAAAGCAAGCATATTACATTTCCTTGCCAATGTATATTCGACTGAACTGACATGTGATCATCATTAGAATGAACTGATATGACAATGTTAGTGCAGTCAAATATACAGTTGTTAGGAAAGTGTAACACCTTTTCCCTACAATGTGACACATTTTTTATATAAACTTTCTAGATTTGGCCTTTGGCCACTTTAGCAGCCATTTTTAACAGGGTGGTGTAATACTTTTCAAACACAAGTGTCCTTCCAAGTTTCTTGTCTCATTATTTCTTTCCATTTATGATTGGTTCCTCTTCTCGTGCATTATGCAAATTCTGAATTACAATATTTTCACTTAAACAAGTGAATAACGAATCGAGAATACAGACAGTAAGTACTGTTTACCTGATTGATTCACTTCATTGGAGTTACGGTCATGGTTCTGTTTTGCCTTTGGAACTGCTATGGTATCATCTACATCAACAGTAGCACTCACGTGCTGTTGGGCTTGGTCATCATCGACAATATACAGAGATTGGTTTTCTTTGATTATAATGTCTGTCGGTAAAGAAATATAGGAACTTCAATAAATCGAATCGTTAGTAAACCAGATATAGTCATGAAAAGCAAATTGATTGAAGTAACAAGAGAACTACGCTGTTAGAATTTATCATAGAATATATCTAATAAAAATTTCAATTGAATACTACATTATTTGTTTATCATTGATTATTACTTTTGCTAAAGAAATTCTGAGCACATTGCGCTACCCATAATGCTTACATGGAAGGAAGTGCTTTAAAGGTAGTATGTTAAATAGGATTTGCTACTTAAGGAGTAGAATTAAGCTTTAACATATCCAGATGTATAAGTAATAGACGGAGTGGCATTTGCCACCTTATTTGGCTGAGTATAAGCCAACTGAAGAAAACTATCGTTTGCCTTCATGAAAATAGACTTTCGATATCACCGTAAAACCACGTGTCTGCTTCGGTATGTCGACGATACTTCGTCAGCTATGAGCCTGAGCTGGAATGCGATCGTTTTCATGAAAACCTCATCTTGCTGCACCCAGCTCTTGAATTTGCAGTAAATAAATGGCAAAACAACTCCTTGAATTTTCAAAATGTTTCTCTAAATAAAGAGGGCACTGAATTTTGACCAGTGTTTACAGGGAGCCAACGTTTATTGGTCAATACATCCGATGGAATTCCTTCAGCCTAGGAATTTCAACCTTATGAAAACTTTAGTTTATAGGCCACTTATGATTTGCCCTAAAACACAATTAGGCTCCGTGCTAGAGACAATAAAACAACTACTTATTGACAACGAATATCCAGATGTTCTTTTTTCTTGCATTAAGGAGAAACTAGCCAGCCTTTCATCGGAAAAACAGCTTGGTCCTGAAAGTTCCTGGTTTACCTAAATTTGCAATTGATTGAAAATTTCTCAGCAAAATTTGAAAATCAATGTAACAAACCCATTACATCATTCTTCTATGCTGTGATGTAATTTCACCAAACTGAATTCCAAGTTGACAATGATTAAATAATTATGAATTCTAACATTTGAAGCTAAAACACCTCTAAAGCAGAATGAGATAGACATATCACTATCTAATAGTATGAAATTTACGTAAAAATCATATTAGTTAATTTTACCCAGCTTCGTTTTCTTTTTAAAGTCAGTGGCTTTGTCCAAAGCTGTTACTATATCAGAAATTTCATCCCTAGCATCTATCAAACGTATCTTCTCTACGATGCACTTCATCTCTCCTATCAGTTTTTCACATTCAGTTGATGAGTTTGAACCATTTGGTGAACACTGAATGAGTGACATCGTTTTCTTCTTAAGCATGTGCAAATTTCCTTTAAGTAAGTGAACACAAAGTTCCAAGCCAGAATCGAGCAAAATAAACGCCCATACAGTGATCTGCCAATCTTGATCATTACCATGTTTCAATTTGTATTCATATGCAGAAAATTTGATTGTGTTTGCTTGTCGTAATTCAATGATAAGATCTTGACCTGAATCGGAGTTTCCATTCCATGGTTTGCTAGGATACTTTTTGTTCCACCCTTCAATGAACAACTTTCTGAAATACCTGTTGACTGCATTCGCAATATCATCATATAGTTTCACATAATTCGATGATACAGTATCTGACTTCTTCCCAATAATTCTCGTTGAATCTGAAATTCAAATACAGAGGTTGTTTATCAGATGGGTAATATAACGATAATAGGTGTAAAGCAAGTATCAGGAAATTATTACAAACAACAAAGCAAATGTACCAAATTTTTTAAATAAATATTTCATACTTTGCCTTTAGTACGCCCCAGTGTATCACTAAGATTCTACTTATGTAGATGGTCCTTAGGCGATGACAGAAGAATGTAATAAGAAATTTAACCACGGTGTAACTAGTAATACTCTGATTGAGATTAAGTTTGCATCCCTAATCTTTCTGATCATTAAGAACAATAATATTTAACTTAACTGTAGGAAACATTGGCAAAGGTTAATAACAACAATACACAGAAAGTTTCCTTGGGACTATGCTAATCTCTTAGTGAGTAGAGTTAAAGTGTCATTATAGGAGGCTTCAGTAAACAACCCACAGATCTCTATGAAATTCATCGATGATATGGCTTCCTGTTGTACTCAGATGGAAGAGAAATTAAAGTCATTGATGGCACCAGAGAAGAGCTAGAGGGGGGCTATATCTCACTTTGATGCTACTCTCCCATAGGAAGGTAAAAACCGTTTTTCTACAAGCTATTATAGCATTCCTTCTACAATGCCAGCCATGGTTTTAGCAACCAACCGACCCATATATCTTCCTTGCATATATCAGACAGTGTCGTTTGATATCCGCATAATCTACATGTCTGTATATAAATATATATATATATATATATATATATATATATATATATATATATATATATATATATATATATATATATATATATATATATATATATATATATATATATATAGAATAAACCACAAATATACTATCCTTTAAGTAAACGTTTCGATCAAAATCTTCATCAGTACTCAATTATATATATATATATATATATATATATATATATATATATATATATATATATATATATATATATATATATATATATATATATATATATATATATATATATATAATTAAAACTACTATGTGCTCTCGACAAGCCTGTTTCGTGAACGGTATTGTTCACTCATCATTATCTCCTGATGAGTGAACAATACCGTTCACCAAACAGGCTTGTCGAGAGCACATAGTAGTTTTAATTTATATATATTCTGCTCTACTTTACGGTATCGAGCACTGTATTGGATGAACTCATTACTTCTCATTTATATATATATATATATATATATAAGAACGAAAGGCGATACCTCAACTGCATCTTTTACAATACTAAAGTGCTCGATGGAAACATGACACCGACGGTGGCGTATGACAGTATGGTATAACTTTTATTATTATTCTTATATATATATATATATATATATATATATATATATATATATATATATATATATATATATATATATATATATATATATATATATATATATATATATATGAAAGGAACTATAGGGAACTATAGGTATGAGAAACTCCACCTTTCTCCACCGCAGCTCCTCTAGTATATTTATCTATTTGCTGCTCAAGTTGGAGCGGAGAATTTGATGACTTTTTGCTTTTGGTGTACACATTGTTACGATCTTTCAGATAATAATAATACAGTTTGTATCAATTATCATGATGATTTCTTTACCTTCCCGGAGTAAAGAAATGGAAGAGAGCTATTTCTCTGATGCCACAAATCTATCCATGTCCCTTCCCGGAGCGGAGGAGCGGAGGAGCGGAGGAGCGGAGGAGCGGAGGAGCGGAGGAGCGGAGGAGCGGAGGAGCGGAGGAGCGGAGGAGCGGAGGAGGGGAGGAGTGGAGGAGCGGAGGAGCGGAGGAGCCTGTACCAACAAATGATAGTAAAGCTCCTAGCATGTACTGGGGTAATCACCCCAGCAACAACGCCCAATAGTGGATCAACAATATCAAATATTTAAATTGAAGAAAACGTTTGACCTATTGAGGAATACTTTGATCACATTTTATTAAGAAAAATTTTAATCTTAATCATTTGCGAAAGTATAGGCTACATCGTATCTGAAGTAAGCTATATAAATGACAGCACCATAATAAAGTTACTTTGTATGTTGTAGATAATTCTGCTTGCAATACTACCCAGTGCTACGTTATGCAGACATGAAAAACATAATTATAGTTTGACACGTTATCTGAAGCTCCAATTACATTTGGAATATTTATGCACATTAATGGAAAAATACATTACTTCTAGCTGTAATTATCAGCACTCCTTCACAGTGAACAATGAAATACTTCTATCTAAATCGAAAGGGTTTATTGGCTCTCAGGTTTGGTCGGTAAATCCATATGATTTATACCTCTCTTTGTAAATCTACATGTTTTTAAATCTTCGTCAACAAGTCTAGTCTGTCCAATTTTAAGTCGTCCTATAGGGTGAAATCTCAACAGTTTTCAGTCGTATAGAGCAAAGTAGGTTGACAATGGGGTAAGTGGGGTTTGCATTACCTTTCTACAAATAAAAAGTTTTGCTAGCACCCCCTCTATTGGAAACGTTTCCTTGCACTCCCTCCAAGTTAGAGAGTGAGCGCTACGACACTGCCCCCAACTGAGGGTAATCTAACAAATACATATGGTTTGCATAAGGAAAAGAATCCATAATTTGTTGAAATTTTTATGGGCACATTATTAGCTGAAACGATGTTATCAATGGAGAAGCGTATTCTGGTGAGGTTATAATAATAATAATGATGCATATTTATACAGGATAGGCCTTTTCAGTACATGTAAAGTACTGCTATCAATAAGGGTCTTGTTTAAAGAAAGCTCTGACAACGTAAAATTTTAAAAACTAAGATATTACATGATTTTCATATAAAACTTAGAGTATCTATCTTCCTTTTAAAGTTTACAAAATAAGGTTCATTCACAAGGTTGGTTGGCAATCCATTAAAAATCATTGCTCCATGAAAGGCAAATGTTTTTCTTCCAGATTCTGTTTTAACTTTTGGTAACACAAGACGCGAGCCGTTTCCTCGTGTGTCTTTGCCATTATCAAATCGTACAAACATGTTTCGCAGTGGTGGAGGGCAAGAATGTTAATATAAATATAATATCAATCTGACAACTTTCATTCATTCAAAACTGGCATTTCAATGGTCACAAAGTCTTTGGCAGCATGCAGGGTGAGGAATCATAAACAAATTTGATACAATGACAAATGAAAAGAATTGTAATCATCTAATCATCTGTATATTTAGTTATATCGCTTACTTTTAGGAGCTTTGATCAAAACACATTTGATGCACAGGAAAAAAGTGAGATCAAAGTTTTATGCAGATAAGGTATGTCTCCTTTTCCATTTTGTAGCAAAAGCTTTGACACATATTAATTTCAAGGTCAATATATGCTATATGCTGAATGCACTAACAATGGAATCTTTACCTGATTCTCCATTTGTGTCACTTGGCTTTATGAAAATATTATGCAAAGACTTCGAAAAACTGATGGGAGTATTCACAGGATGCTTCGCACAAAATCCTGATCTTTCAGTTGACTTCTTCAATACAACTATTGAATCTGCATAAATAATACGTTCTTATATCTGTAATTATATATATATATATATAAGTATGTATCTATGTATGTATGTATATTTATATATATAATTTAGTATATTTATATATACATGTTAAAAGTCTGTTGGTACTACAGAACTTCGCTATAGCACGAAAAAGCGGGAACATTCTTTTAGCATACAGGAAAGCTCATTTTCGTCGGACACTCGTCAGAGTATGAAACGTCGGATAGCGACCGAAAGGTGAACCGCAATATATAGCCAGATGCGGCTGCACGTGATATGATGAATAATGCGTCTATTTGGCCAATCACAGTTTGGCCGTGCTTGTCTACCTCAGGAAAATCTGCAAAGCTTAAAACTTTTCTTATGGAAGTCTTCACACTTTTTAGTACAAAAGTCATGATTTTAGTCTGCATGAGTGGACTACACTAATAATTAAATTGGGGACGGTCTAATTTCAAGTTAATTATTGCTCCTTGTTTGTCCAAACTTTCGCCACGTTAAGTGTCTGGCCAATCATATTTGAGCATTGTGCAATCACAAGAGTGATAGCCTTCAGTTTTAGCAAATTGATGCAGTGCTATTGCAGAACGTTTCTATAGTAAAGAAACACAGAAATCACAACACTGTAGTACCTTGATTCCCTGTCCACGCTCGAAGATTGTAGATTATTCTCTGGCATATTTCTTGCTTGCCTTCAGAAGAAATAGTACGAAACATCAAGGTACTTGAAGATTAATGCATATCTATTGTTTTTACTCATTGTTGGAGTGTATCCTGTATCAGCGCTCTAGCTAACGAAGAGGCGATGGAGCAGGTAGAATAAAAACTTAATAGAGATGAGATGATACACCATTCGACTTGGACGCAGCATTAGGTGTTTCAATACACAGCTTTGTCAAGCATGGTATTGACTTGGGAAGGGATAACTGAAATTTTAAAGTACATAGAAAAATATGTTAAAAGATTTTTCTGCTTATCTTTTACTATCAGATTTGTAGTATGCTTGAATTAGTTACTTTACTCAGTAACCAACTGTTAAAACTGATTTAATAATCATTATTATTAATAGTTATCATGCATATCTTAAAGGATATTCTGTAAACAATACAAGAAGCTCTTAAAATCACTCTCGGAGCGAAAACATTATGGTGATATACTCTTTAAAAAAATATTTACCTGACTTGCCAGCTGTCTTTTTGTGCAAAATATCGCAAAATTCTTGAAGATCACCTTTCAGTTCTGTAGAGCAAGTACTGTACAATATTACCTCTTCATTCAACATTAATTTTCGACAATAGATTTCAGACAAATGCATTGCATATGAAGCTGTACTTATATTGTATTGACAGAGAGAATGGATGCTTGTGGCCAAGGCCATGAAGGGAGGTAACAAGAAGAGTCCAATATTCTATACGGAGATAGAACTTGATAGCTCTCAGTATGAATAAGCAGAGAGATAAAGATGAAATAATTGACAGATGGTATCCCAAGGATCCAACAGTCATGATGAGAACACAAGCTAAAATCTTTACAAACAAAGATCATGAAATGCCAGCCATAGAGCACTCACATATCATCTTTTGTATACAGCCTTACCTTTCGAAACAACAGTGATGTTATCTTCAGGCAGGTTTTCCAAAGTTTTTATCCCATCAATTTCAATCTCAGCATCTTTTTCAAACATATCTAAAACTGCCTGCTTAATGTGCAATATCAATTTCGCTAACTTTTCGGGTTTGCATGACATGTGCACGGCATCGTCAAAAAGGGAACTTCTGAAGCCCTTGATCAATTTGATATGTTTTCTAATTTCTTGATACTTTGATTTTTGAATCTCTTGGTCCTTCGGACGTTCTGTGCAATTTATCTTTAATTCTTGAAACAATTTAAGACCACAGTCAAGCATAACGTATGATAACATATTTGTAGTCCAATATTCCTCATCCCCATTCTGCAGGAAAGTTTTATACTCTTTAAACTTTCTTGTGTTTTGGATCTTTGTTGCCACTTTAGTGATAAGAAAAGTACCAGAATTACTATTGCTGTTCCATGGTTTGTCAGGATACTTTTCGTTCCATTTCTTCACAAACAGTCTGCGTAGATGTTTTGGGACTATGCTCAAAACAATCAAGGACAGTTTGAAAAAATTAATGTTCTCTTCGGAAAATTCACCCTTTGACACAGTATCTAGAATGAGAAGAGAAAGCCGGTTTTATGCCATTGTTTTCTTAGATGTGTTCCAAAGATAGGCTATTACGTAAGCACAATGGACAAATAGTTACTATATTGCCGAAATATACTTTTCAAGGTGTGACATCACTGGCTTGAGATGCAAAATTTTAGTTGACGTTATTAAAATAGACTCAAAGACTTGTTCATTGAAAAATGTCCAACGTAAATAATAGGACGACATATGCGGGTAAGGGAAGCTGCATTAGTCCATTTCTTACTATAAATTCGAAAAAAGACAAATGAACTAAGGACAGTATTACTATGACAGATAATTTTGACTTATTACATGCTAATTACATGCTTTCGTGTTGACTTGCCAATTACATTCTTTCATTAAAACTTCAATCAGAATTAACATTCTCAATTTTCAACCAAGTAAAACTTTGATTTTCAATTAAGTAAAATTTTTATCATGCTCATGAATCTCTAATGCAGAAAGAAACGAAGATTTTTTGCAGAGTATTCGTACTTTTTAGAGAGAAATTCCCAAGACTCAATTGATCTCTATAATATAAGGGATTTGCAGCATGCAACTGTTTACATTAAATGATACGTAACAAATGACAAGTAGAATAAGAAAGACG
The DNA here is from genome assembly GCA_964019165.1 of Mastigias papua. Classification (NCBI taxonomy): domain Eukaryota; kingdom Metazoa; phylum Cnidaria; class Scyphozoa; order Rhizostomeae; family Mastigiidae; genus Mastigias; species Mastigias papua. The sequence goes on along the minus strand of OZ025271.1, from coordinate 299,932 downwards.
AAATATAAAGCAATTCATTCTAGCATGATGATGAAACAACTATTATAATGTTTTACTAAGGCCTGTCCGAGTAAAGGAGCCTGGCGGACATGCAAGAGCACAGCTTCCTCCTCTATTCTCATCAATTATATTACTGTAAATCCTCAAATTGCCCCCCTTCCAATAAGCTCCCCTTAAAATAAGCCGCCATGCTAGAATTTCAAATTGTAAATGATCCCCTCCCCTTCGAGAAAGCCCCCTCCCTAGATAATGATGACAAATTTGATGAAGTCCAATGCCTTAATTTATACTGCTCTATTAGTAGTATGAAGAACACGAGCTTTGGCGATGAGCTTTTTATACGAAATGCATCAAAAACATTTATAAACACCCCCTCGAATACGCCTTCCTCTACAATAAGCTCACACCCAAAAAGCATATGAGTTTATATGTTTAATTATATTAGATTTTTACCTGAATATTCTTTTTTCCCAATACACTCAACTGCTTGTTCGAAATCATTAATAATCGGCCCTCCTGTCTCTTCTTCAACAAGTTGTGAGTCTGCAATATCAGAGATCTCATCTTCAGCATGTTTTCCAAACATTTTAGCTGCAGTACATTTTACCTCATCTATCATTACTTGACTCTCGACAGCCGTATTTGGGTGGTTCTTTCCAAATGAAGATTGTTTTGACTTTATCCTTTTGAGTAGCCGCATGTTGTCCTTTTCTTCTTGGCTGCAAAGTTCCAGACCAGAATCAATCACAATATACCCAAAACAATTGATATCCCATTCTTCATCTTTCCCGTACCGTAACTTTTTTAATTGCTTAGATTTTTTACATTTGGTGTTTTTTTCTTGACTTAAATTACAAAGTACACTGCCTGACTCCATGTTGCTTTTCCATGGTTGATCTGGAAACTTCGCATTCCATCGTTCAATGAACAGCTCACGCAGATACTTTGGAATGGTTTTTGACAAAATGTGCTTGAGGCATTCGTTGGCATTCGATCTTTTGCATGATTCAGACATATCTACAAAAATATAGTCGTGCATCAACATGAAAATTAGGCACCGTAAGGTATGTCAGGAAGATTGACAAGTTGAAGGTACGATAAGTGAAGTAATTGAATAGAGACTATTAAAAGTCACGAGGTAATGAGCAAATGGACGAAACTTGTAGGATTGATATGAAGACCCCCTCTCCGGCAAATAGAGATTAAGCAGCTAGCTCAGGGAGGGGGGGACAGATTTTTATTAGCTACTACATATCACCCATCTAGGTCAATTGTTAAAATGAAGTCCTGATAAATATTTTGTATTTTGTTTAAATAAATTTACATCAGCTTCTTAAGCTTGAAGGAACTGTTATTGGAGCGAATGCAGTTCTTTGTTATAGATTCATGCTTATTCGGCATTGATAGAGTAGAAACAGTGCTGAATGAGCATGCACCTATAACAAAGAAATGAATGGACGCAATAACAATATGGCCGTACCAATGAAATTGCCTTAAGGTGTGGTTCTAATGTGTTACGGAGCAATTAACACATGATACTCAGTGACAATAACAATCTAGCAGCAATTAGCACCTAACACCCACTAAATTATCAACTATTCTAGTATGCAGAATGAAACTGGATTTCCATGTGATCATTGGTAATCTTTCTCCATAGCACAGCAGTTTTTATAGAAATTTTTACAAGTAAGGAAATGTCTCATAAGGAGCACAAAAATAGGAAGACTTTTGCGACCACACCCTGCAGACACCATAAAAATAAAGGCAAAACTCCTTACTCGTTAATAATGATAAAATCAAACTAATTTTCAAAGAATCATGGTATTTCTGTCACCATCGCATGTCAGCTGTGTATTCTTTTCAACAATTACACCATTGTACTGACCACATGGCAGATGTATTGAAATTTTCCATCAAATCTAATGAAATTTCAAGGTGTCATAAGTCAGAAATGGCAGGGCAATTGCAAAGACAATTTTGCACAGCCATGCATGATGTTAATATCAAGAGGAAAAGTAAATTTGAACAAACTCAGAAGATACCACCTCTCAAATGTGTCTGATTGTTTGAAAAAGTCCCTCTTAAACCTTTTGTCCTTGTTAGCGAGTTGATAAACCTTATCATGTAACACACTCATGACTCCAAGTAAATATATGAAATAATTTGAGTTGTTTTTATTACATTAAAGAAAACTAAACTCAATATGATGGGAAATCAACTGCCCTAAGAAGACTGCTTTTTGTACATAAATGAATCGAAACTTGTTTACTTTTAAGATTGAAATAATAACATGAACATATGTAATAATGCAACACGAAGCAAATAAGATGCAAAGCTTTGATACTTGTCAAAAGTCGCCTCATTTGTACATACCTGATATGACTTGTTCGAATGACGAATTCTATCGCACTTGCATGTTTGATCCAGAGTGTTCTAAAACAGATAAAACAGGGTGTGAATGATAATCGAAACTACATGTATTCATCAAAAGTATTTGTCCAATTATCATCTAGACAAAAGAGCATTGAATACATCTATTGGGTATCAATGTACCATAACGGCATTCTCTTTACACAAATAGGTTACTGAGTTGCATCTCCTCTCTTAGTTAAAGTGCGTCCAATAGTAACAGATAAGAAGCAAAGTCCTAATACCAGACAGTCGGATCCCACTTCGGTTGCAAGGTATATCACAAAAACCACGAAAAAAGACGCTAGAGATTTTTCAGAGTATATGTGATAGAAGAATGATATTAAAAGCACGGCAGAAAAATTGTATGTGATTTGCTGACAGACAAAACTGATGGGCCGGTCTAAACAAACTTCAAAATTCTGTCTAATACCACATAGTTAGGCACAAATCTATTCTATATAGAGTTTACCCTTCTCATGAAAAGACCTGAGAAGACCTGATTGTCCTTAGTCGGCCTGACATGTAACATTTGTACGAACCAAATCTATTCTATATAGAGTTTACCCTTCTCATGAAAAGACCTGAGAAGACCTGATTGTCCTTAGTCGGCCTGACATGTAACATTTGTACGAACCAAATCTATTCTATATAGAGTTTACCCTTCTCATGAAAAGACCTGAGAAGACCTGATTGTCCTTAGTCGGCCTGACATGTAACATTTATACGAACCTAAGCATTTATCAGTAAAAAAAATTTTTAAGTATTTTTAGGTGGATATTAAATTTTGTGTTGCTATGTGTTCTTCATGTTATTGGCTGCGGATTTGTCATGGTATCTCTGCATTGCGTGGTATCGTCCTTATAGTGTGGTCAAAGAGTCATCATTCACTCTGTCACTGAGTCAAGTTCGCAGCTTCTTTTGCGTAACGATCTTATTGTGGCATCAGCAGATATTCATGACTCAGATGCATATTGGATTGTTTACAGTCAAGCACCATTTTTAAGGAAAGTGAAAACTACTTAAAAGAAACGACAATACGAATTCATAGCTCCGTAAATTGTACACAGAGTCTCTCTATCACAAAGATTTTGCAAGGTAATTGTTGCCTGTCAAATACTTTGAGACTCAGAATATACTGTAGATCCTTGGATTAGTCCCCCTGAGGCACAAAACCACATACAAAACTCATGTAAAAAAACTCCTTATCAGTACAATATTGAAGATAGAGTTTATATATAAGCATCAGTACAACAAGATCTACATCATTCTATATTTTGAGGGCTGTGCTTGGGGGAGGGGGCATTAAATCTCTTAATTTATAGTATGCGCTTTATTGGAAGAAGGTTATTTTTCAAGGGATCTAAATCAGATACAGCACAGATGCATGTAGCACTAAGAGGATTCTCCTGCAAGGATGAGGTGTACACGTGGGTAAAATACACATGTGCATTCACTTTACATACAATGTTATTTACGACATAGGACTCTCTCTCAAAAATAGGGATTTGCTTTGCATCAATGCCATTGTAAATGCATCCACGGGTATTCTATAAAAATACAAAGATTCATTTGAATGCGCATAGCAATGGTCTACTAAACCTGTTCAATCGCTTCAATCCACTTTTCATGACCTTTTGATAATATTTGAAGACACTGTCTTGCATTAAATTCCAGGATTCTCTTAAAACAAAACGGCAGCACCATAAATATATAATGGTCATTTTCCTATTGTATTATTATCCTATTACCATTGAATTCCTCATTACCTTCCCATTCACTTGTTATGCTACCATTGCCATAGACTAAAACCCTGTTTCGAAACCGCTGCAGAGAGATGCATTAGGCGTCATTTGAAGACATGGCAGTAAATTCGCTGGCAGACCCACATTATTTCAATCAAGCTTTAAGAAAGTCATACTTTTCGAGGCGTATTGAGCAGTTGTAGCACAAGTACTCATTACCATCACATTACTTTAAGGCCCGCTTAAACTTGATCATGAATTTTATTTATAAACATTTCAAACTCAGCATGATAGCTATACTTTGTTCATTTTACTTTAAGCCTTAAAATTTTAATTTTACCGTTGGCTTAAATATCACAAAAAGTAGATAATTACTTTTTGGCAAGGTAGTGAAGGAAGGGAAATATGCTAAGTCTATTGTATAATATATGCAAACAGCAAATGCGTTGAACTAGAACAGGTGAAATTGGTGGAGGGGAAGTTATTTGCTCAGGAGCGGATAAAGGTCATGAAAGAAGAGTTGGTTTCCTTCTCAGTAAGAAGGCAAGAGATTGTCTTCTTGGGTATAAACCTGTCTGTCCTAGAATTATTGTTGCAAGATTTAATGGCCAACCATTTAATATAACAGTCATTCAGGTTTACGCTCCAACAGCTGATAGTTCAGATGAAGATATAGATGAATTCTACAGTCTGTTTACAAGCACACTGAAGGGTCTTCCAAACAAAGATATATGTACTGTATTTGGAGATTGGAATGCAAAAATTGGCGTAAATCACGAAGGCCTTGAAAGTTGCATGGTCAGATTTGGATACGGGGAGCGGAATGAAAGAGGTGAAATATTAATAGAATTTGCCATGAAAAATAAGTTATTTATAGCCAACACTCTTTCTAACAAAAAAAGCAGTAGAAAGTGGACTTGGCTTTCACCAGAATATGAATATGATATATGAATATGAATATGTTGGATATTCATAAGAATATGATAGATTTAATATTGAGTAACAAGAGATGGAAATCAGCTGTACGCAATTGCAGAACATATCAGGGTGCAGACATTAGCTCCGAGCATGGTCTGGTTATGTGCAAAGTTCAGATTAGACTTAAGTTCACAAGTAAAAATACGATCAAATCTAGAATAAATGCTGAACTATTAAAAGATCTGGAAATTAAAAACGCATTTTGTGCTACATTAAAGAATGTGTTAGTTTCAGAGAAGGAAACATTGGGGAAAGGTGGAATTCAAGTTCTAGAAAAAAGAACAGGTACATTGTACTATGCAATCTATCAAGCAATTAAGAAAAATATTCCTAAAGTAACATCACCTGATAAACGATGGATTACGCAGAAAACTTTAGAACTTGCTGATTAAAAACGACAATTGAAGAACACTAGATTGCAATCACCTGAGAAAGTGAACCAATACAGAGAATTATGCAATGATGTACGTACTGCAGCTAGATTAGATATGGAGAATTGGTTGAAAAAACAGTGCCAAGAAATAGAAAGAGGCAATTTAGGTAACAATAGTCACAAGATGTACAAGGTTATTCAGAAAAGATAGGAGCACTGTACAACAAATATTAATGCTAAGATTGATAGCTGAAAAGACCTTACAAAAGCAGCATAAATTTGTCTACAATTGTTTCATTGACTTTAGAAAGGCATTTGGCACTGTAAGCTATGATGTATGCTGGGCAGTTCTAAGGTCATACGGAGTTGTTGAGAAAATAATTAATATATTGTCACACATATATGAGAACTCTAAAGCAGCTGTACGACTTGGCAAGGATATAGGAGATTGGATCAATCAGGAAATGGGAACAAAACAGGGGGATCCCATCTCACCTACTTTGTTTATTACATATCTTGAAAGAGTACTAGAGTGGCTACAAGATATGGAGAAAGCGATATCAGTACACGGACATTGTATCAATTACTTGAGATTTGCAGATGATATTGATGTGCTAGCGAGCAACTGAAAAGATCTTCAGGAGATGGTGGATATTGTTAACGAGGATGGCAAAAAGGCTGGTCTTATTATAAATGAAAGAAAGACAGAGACGCTTGTATTTGGCAAAGAAGGTGTTTGTGATAACATAATGCTCAATACCCGTGTCATTAAAAATGTTGACCAGTTTTTGTATTTGGGTAGTCTCATGACATGGACCAATGATTTTAGCAAGGAGGTAAACAGACGAATTGGAGAAGCTCAAGGTGTAATGGCAGGATTTAATGTAGTGTGGAAGAGTACTGACATCGGTATAGGGACTACAGACATGTGTCTTCAGTGTCCTTCTTTATGCCTGTGAAGCCTGAACATTAAAGAAGAATGATATGAGGCGGCCCCTGGCTTTTGAAATGAGATGTTACCGAAGATTATTGAATGTAAAATGATACCGAAAAGCCCCCAATAAGGAGATTAGAAACAGAGTGAAAACTGGAAACAATGTGGTACAGCAGGTCATAAGAAGAAAGTTCGAGCTGTTTATAAATACAATATAAATACAAGATTGTCCCAATCATTATCGGAGCACTTGGCACAATTCCAACAAAACTTCAAGAGAATCTGAAGACCATCGGACTGAAGCAGAAAGCAATCAACCGATTTATCGAGCAAGGACAGAAGCTAGCGTTACTTGGAACCTTGAAAATTGTGAAGAATTTTCAGAAGGCATAAATGATTCAAGATGATCCAAGGAAAAAAAAATTAGAAAATATCAAAAATATTGGGAAGAAAAGAATGAACATGAACACAGAACTGTAGGACACTAATTATGAACACATTAGTTATCAAACCTTGCCGCTTTGTTAGTGGCCGGTGAATATCATGTCAATAAGACGGAACCAGAACTTGTCATACATACATACATACATACATACATACATACATACATACATACATACATACATACATACATATATACATACATACATACATACATACATACATACATACATACATACATACATTTTTATTTGATAACGCAGGTTAATAATGGCTACAATACTGTAGATGTGGACCTGCAGTACCACATTGGACATATTTGTCGGATGAAAGATGCCAGACTGGTGAAGAGCATAGTGTTTGGGAAGATGGAAGGTACCAATAAAAGAGGAAGACCAAAATGAGAATGGCTGGATGACATACAAGAATGGTGTGGAAAAAGGGTAGATTATATTTGTAAAGATGCGATGAACAGAATAAATTGGAAGAAATGTGTGGACAGAGCCGTCAACACCAACGGGCAATGGACCCACGGAGATTAATAATAATAATTAATAATAGTAGTATCTAGGGAATCCAAGCAACTCAGTCAAATATAATATTCAAAATATTTTGATACAATCTTTTGATTCCCAAAAGATTTCCCTCGATGTCTCCTGTATAAAGTAGGACCCCTGCGCCTTAGATTGCAGTATGATATTCATAAATATGATTTGCTACATTATACATAATAACAGCTTTTATGCCATAACTACTCCTCTCGTTTTGTTCATGCGACTTACATATATCTATAGAGTGTCTCAGGTGTGCCCATGATTCAATGCCGGCTTAATAGAATACGTATACTACCACAACAGTGACAAAGGAACAGAATAGAAACACCAAATCAAATGTGCACCAACTCATGAATACATGGGTAGTGCTAACAAACAAAGGCCAAAGTGAGGCTAATACTATAGTCATTGATGCCTGCTTCTGCAAAGCAATAAAGGCGGTCTAGGATCATAATCCCAGGGAGGTAAACAAGGCAATAGGGGCCGTTGCAGGGTGAGGCAGAAAAGATGTGCTAGCTGCATCCTATGAAAGAAAGCACGACGGGGATTCATGATTTATAGTTACGATGTTGTGATTATAGTTATGTTTCTTATATGCTGAAAGTCATCAATCAGATTCACCATTTAATGGACAAAATTGCTAAAATCAGCTCTCATGGAAAATGTAAAAGTGATTGAAGAAATGCTCATGTACTATCTATGGTAAGCAGAAAAGTAGGGGGGGGGGGCTGGTAAGAGTTATGCATTTCCTAGGGCAAGTAACACACAGAGATGGATTCATGCTTATTGAAGGCCTATCGATCACAGTTGTCACCCATAGATCTGTCGTTTCACCACTAAGAGTGGTCATTACATTTAATAGGTAAAAATGGGTCTTCTGATGACAGTCTATACCCATTTCCAGTTGCTTTATGAGTAACTATGGGGCGAATGTGCACTTTAGGGTAACAGCAAAATCGCCGTAAATTTGATACGAACTTTCTCGTAGTTCTTCCACTTATCCATCTTGAAACAGACCGTATTTTTCGAATGTTTAATGCGAGGCTATTTTCTGTCTGTTGTTGTCACAGGATTTGAAAATCAAAGAGTCGATTATGTTTCCCATACAAAATGGAAGGTCTAAATTGACACGACTTTCTCTATATCACTTTACTTTATGAAGACATAATTCAAAAATCTTCCATCTTGTTGATTAAATAGCAAATCCCAGTGATAACTTTCAGCACAAAACAAACGTAACACTAAGCAAAACACCGTGAAGTTGTGCAAACTTTGCAACCGGCCAATCAGAGCCCAGCAGTTCCGTGCCAAGTGCGAACTGGAAATTTATCCTGAAATCGTGGATTACTGTTTGATGCAATATGTGTTCAACTTTGCCGAAATAACCATATATGTGCTAATCAGTCAAGCTATCGCCTAGGAGATTCAACAATTAATCAGTTACTATTAATAATCGACATTACGATCTATAGTGCGCTTGATGAAACTACGCCAAAAGAAACTCACGCAGTTACCGTATACAAGGCATTTGTTAGAGTTTTGCATGATGGCTTACTGTACACAGTGGAATCTTGTAAAATATCTGGAGATCTCCTCGCCTAATGGCAAGCATTTTCTCTCTGCTAGAGTTCGGCTGGGTTCTGTACTAGGTCCATTATTTTGTCGATCAATATTAAGGACATCGTTGATAACATACTAGATTGCTATATCAGGATAAGCAAGCAGGGATGTATCAATACTTTTAGTATTTGGGTAGTCATAACTTTTTCTCCGAACAAGGTCCAAAAGTGGATGCTGTTCTAGAAATGCTACCACCAAGAGATGTGCCTACACATAGAGCTTTTCTGGGTTCAGTGCAGTTTTACAGCAAGTTTTTACCCTCAAATTTTTCTACCATTTGTGAGCCTCTGTATCGTCTGACAAAAAATAGACAACCTTGGACATGGAACAACGAGCAACAAAAAGCTTTCGATCAGGTCAAAGAACTCTTGTCATCTGAAAATGTTCTTGTTCATTTCAATAAAGATTTACCAATAGAAATTGCCTGTGATACCTCTAACGTGGGAATTGGTGCTGTGTTATTCCATCACTAGCCAGACGGCAGCGAGCGACCAATTTCCAATGTTTCAAAAACTGTCACGGACTCACAGAGGAATTACAGCCAAATACAGAAAGAAGTACTTGCGATTATTTGTGGTCTCAATAAGTTTTATGAATATCTATATGGACGTCCTTTCCTTTTAGTCACTGACCATTGACCTCTACTTGCAATATTTAGTCAAGGGAAAGGTACCCCCGCACTTGCTGCAAATCAATTAGCAAGATGGGCTTTACCGCTTAACCAGTTCGACTACAAGACCGAGTACCAACGAACACAGCAACATGGCAATACAGATGCACTAAGTATATTCCCTAAAGATACTGACGCTCAGTTTGATAGAGAAGAGAGTCAAGATGACGCTGAGACAGTTTGCTCAATTACGCGTGTCTATAATAGCATTACACCCGCAGATCACTCCTCTCCTTCGCAAGAATCAGCTAAAGACTCATTACTCTCTAACGTACTACGATTTACAAGGGAAGGATGGCCACTCGCGAACTCAAATGAAGGAACAGAAATGCAACGCCTCAGACAGCAAAGTGATTCACTATCAATTTGTAATCGATGTCTCTTATTGGGATCACGCGTAGTCATTCCAACAAACATGCGTAGACAAGTTCTTGAACATCTACATCTCGGACATATCGGTATGCAGAGAATGAAACAGCTTGCTAGGAGAGCTGTTTGTTGGCCCAATATTGATGAGGACATCGAGAATATGTATAGCAACTGTATACCATGTGGTGAACATCAAAACAAGCCAGCAGAACCTGCTATTCACCTTTGGATGCTTCCAAAAAAGCCCTGGAGCCGTTGTAACCTTGATTAATCAAAAACGTTTTAGAAAGTAACTGGCTTGTCGTAACACATGCTTACGCAAAGTACCCTTGCATACATGCTACACAATTGACCAATGCAAAATCAACAATTGACCTACTAGAACAGGATATTGCACACTTTGGATTCTCTCATACTCTAATTGCTTATAATGTAACGACGTTTATGTCGGAAGAATTTCAATCTTGGTGCAAGGAGAATGGCATCATCCATTTAACAGGTGCACCTTACCATCCAGCAATAAATGGTGCGGCAGAAAGGCTAGTTCAAGAAATCATTGAGAAATCTAACCTTCTTCCAAAAAAGTCTTTACAAAAATTTCGAATGCAGTTCAGGAGAACACCAAACTCTTCAGGATATTCTTCAAGTAAACTACAAAATTCAAGGCAGATAAGGACAAAAATTGACACACTTTTGCCTTCTCCTACCCACGTTACACAAGGAAAACAAGCCCACATTGCTACTAAGTCTCAACAAACAGAGACCATTGCAAAGATCCAAAGACAGTTTAATGTTGGTGACACAGTTTACGCTTTGTATTTTGGACCTCGTAGAGATCGTGATCCAAGATGGGTTCCTGCTATTGTTACGAAACGCAAAGGAACTAGAACTTTCAATGTACGCGTTTGTCCTCGTGGACCTATTTGGAGACGTCATATCGAACAACTACAGCCGAGATATGTTTCAGAAGAAGATAACGAACCATGAGAAGATCAGCAATGTTTTCCTGCTTCAAGAGTACCCAGCACGGAAAACACTACGTACACCATGCACGGTACAGATCCAGCACCAAATCCGAAGGATGAAATTGCTACTCAAAAACATGATTCGCATATCCTACAAAGTTCTAAAAGAGCCTTTAGACCTCCAGAACGCTTTGGTTTTCCCGCGTAGAAGTACTTTAAGCTCGGTAGGAAGGTGTCATGAGAGACTACAAACTCTAAGTAACAGTTTGCCTGCTGATATTTTAAATAATCTATAGGACACCCTACTTATATACTGTTGAGGCATGCTGCTATAATAATCCTAAAAGTTAACTTTTGGCATTAGTTAGTTAAGATTTTTACGATGTCTTATTTGCGTTTATACTGAAGTTGATTTTATTGATTCGACAATCGTACTTTTCTTGAACCAATACTTGAGTCCTTAACACGGCGTATCAGCAGATGTAAAACTCTCTTTCGATAATTCAAGTCAGGAGGCTTGTTTTTGAAGGAGGGGGTAATGTTAAAGTACTATTTTTGTTTCTTATTGTTAATTACATAATGGTGTGTAAAACATCGTTTCCGTTTTCTGTTTGTTCCATATTTTATGCTGTATCATCTCCACAGTTTCTCTCATCATCTCTTTGTTTAAGTACATAATGTGTCAGTGTAATATAGACGTATTGTTAGCGTGATATCAGTACCTGTGGTTGTTTGGAAATCAGTCGTGTTCAAGTCGCTGTGAAGAGAAGCAGTCGTGAATTTTAGTTGTTTTCTGTCGTCGTTATTATTGCCATTGCCATTGCCGTTGTCGTTGGCTTTGCCGTTGCCGTTGCCGTTGCCGTTACCGTTGCCGTTGCCGTTGCCGTTACCGTTACCGTTACCGTTGCTGTTGCCGCCATAGTTGTTGCCGCCGTCAAACATTGAAAGTTGATTAACTATATGTGATGTTTGTTTTTTTTTTATTAATTGAACTTAGAAGTATTCGTTAATGATTTTATTGAGCCTGTAAATCTTGTCTCATTTAATAGCTTCCAATGGAAGAGAAATTACAGAGGCTAAAACATTCACAGGAAAACTAGGAAACGGTCTAAAGCCTCAGCCCCCAAGAAATATGTCGACGTAGATAGTACCAGATAAGCAGGAAATTTCCCTCTTACAACAGTAACACTAGTCCACAGCTAGCAAAGTCATGAAAATCCATGTTACCAATTATAAGGACTAGAGCCCAGGACTCTCATTTTTTTTATGTAAATAGTCATGCTTTTGCTTGAAGATCAGATCTGTTATGGTGTGCTAGAAGAGTGAGTTTTATCTGTCTATAACCTAAAAGTGCAACATCAAAGTTGAAAATCCATGTTACCAATAACTAGGAACACGACTAGATTTACTTGTACCCAAACAAATTAACCAAAAAATGTTTACGCCCCCGATTTCAACACAAATGCACAGGGTGGACTGTAAACTTGAAAATCTTATTATAAAGTATCGCAAAGCTCCAGTGCATCCATATCCAACATGGTTTTATCTTGGTTTAATAAAATTCTTTGGAATCACATATCGTTTATACTTCTTGTCTTCATTCCAAGTTTAATTTTGCTGGCATGGGGCAATTTAAAAGTGAATACTCCCAATATTAATCAATCATATGCCCCCCTGTCCGTGGACGCTTTTGCACGTTTTGGAGGGAATCGCCGTCTTCAAGGTGTACGTACTTTTCATCATCAGCTCCTCCCCCTAGATATTTGAATCTATTATTTATCTCGCTATTTTAAAAGTTCGAAAAACTTAATGCATAACCAACAAATCCAAAATCAAAAATTTGATGTTTTATGCTTAGGGCAATCTTGCATGTACAACATTTTTAAAGATAGTTTTATGTAACTAGGATGCGTGGCAAGTAATATAGGGGTTCAAAATGATATAGGCATACGTACGGTCTTTGTGGAGTCTCATCCCTTTGTACGCTCGTAGGCTTTTTCTGCGTACCCCCTCTCCACTTTCTGAGCGTACGTTCTGTTTGTACGTTCTGTTACCCTTCTGTTGTAAGATTTTATCGGAGAAATATTGCTTTTTTAAAGTTACATTTAGAGTGTTCACTTGATGTCTACATTGCATATAAGAACTAATCATGACCTGTGACTTATGTTTCACTGCAAGCCGATCCCTAGTCCTAATCAACCTCTTCAGATCAGCGTTCATCCATGGACAGTACTTTTCTGATACTCGACTTTGACGAAGAGGGGCGTCTTTCTCTATCATAAGGGAAAATAATGTCGAGAATCTCTCGACAAGTTTGTTAACGTCGTCTGAAGTTCTTAGAACGTCCTGCCAGTTAATAGTGGCAACGTCTTGCAAGAAAGCCTCTTCAGAAAAGTTTTTCATGTTCCATGTTTAATGGCTTTATGGTCCTTTCTAAAGGAGCTATTTAATTTTCGAATACAATATACCATATAATGGTTACTCATCGAAATCTTCAATACCCTAAATTCAAGTACGTTATTGGGGCATGTCGTAGCAATGTGATCCATAAGTGTAGCCGTTTCCAAAGTAACCCTAGTTGGCTCCTCAATAAGCTGAGTAAAGCTGAACAGATCGTAGATGCTGCGAAGATGTTTTGCATTGTTGTCGCTTAGTTGCCTCTTAGGTATGCTAGTGAAATCACAGTTTGTGTCGCCAAGGAATATAATTTCCTTGCCCTCTCTATCTAGGTAAGAGAGGTTAGTGTCAAGCTTGATGAAGGAATCAACAGGGTCACTTGGAGGACGGTACCAGACTATGACAATGTACGGTTTACTTTTGGGGGGGTTTTATTTCTACACAAATGAACTCAAGATCACTTTCAGGCAGATCTGTACGACGGGTGTATTGAATTGGCCCCCTTATATATAGCGCAACTCCTCCCCCAATAGAGTTTCTATCTTCGCGCTCTTGCTGATACCCTTCAATATGTGTAAGTTCTTTAGGGTACGAATTGACCAGTTTTGCTTCATTCAAGGCAAGTATATGAATACCCTTCTCTTTTATAAGGGATATCTTCATTCCAAGTTTAATTTTGCTGGCATGGGGCAATTTAAAAGTGAATACTCCCAATATTAATCAATCATATGCCCCCCTGTCCGTGGACGCTTTTGCACGTTTAGGAGGGAATCGTCGTCTTCAAGGTGTACGTACTTTTCAGTCATCAGCCCTCCCCCCTAGATATTTGAATCTATTATTTATCTCGCTATTTTAAAAGTTCGAAAAACTTAATGCATAACCAACAAATCCAAAATCCAAAACTTTAATGTTTTATGCTTAGGAAAATCCTGCATGTACAATCTTTTTAAAGAAAGTTTTATGTATCTAGGATGCTTGGCGAGTAACATAGGGGTTCAAAATGATATAGGCATACGCACGGTCTTTGTGGAGTCTCATCCCTTCGTACATTCGTAGGCCTTTTCTGCGTACCCCCTTTCCACTTTCCGAGCGTACGTTCTGTTTGAATGGCTCCATATGTTTACTAGGAGCACTCAACATTTAGGAGGATGGAAACTCTCCGTGCGAATGAACAACATGAATGGAAATCCATCTTAACCATGAATCGAAACTAATGGGTATTGATCGGAAGTATTTCTGATATTGAGTTACTAACAAAAGATTATTGAATACCTCTATTGAATAACAATAATGTCATTCTTTTACACAAATATGGTATAGGAATGCATCTTGTGTTTGGTTAGCTCGTACGCAAATAGTATTTGGAATGGGGGTTGAACTGCTATACCAGAGTTAATATTGATTACAGATATGGTACGCTATGGTATGGCACCGTCCATTTGATTGTAAGGCTGCTAGATTATATATGAGCCGATTGACTAACTTCGCTCTGATTGGAATAATCAATACTCAAAAGGACACAAATCGCCTCATATATCCATCGTGGGTGTGATGCGTGCGATCGCAGAAATTAAAAACTGAGACAAGTAAATCCTCACAAATACCTTCAGCATGTAATCATTAAAAACACAGCGAAACTTAAAACTGCAAATAACAATCGCATATATTTATTCATATATTTTACAACGGAACTGTCAAACTAATCAATGACGTATAACCTATTTCATGGGTTAAGGGTGCTAAAGTTATACGGAAGTCGGAGAGACAGAAATCGAGAAAATATGAACAACACAATCACTGAACAACTCGACTTAACGATGTAGGCAGGTGAGATTCTAGCTTAAAAGAACTTGGGGGGGGGGGCAGGGATGGCGCCAGCCATCGCAGACTAGAGGTGATTTTATGACTATGCCTTAATTATTGCCACAAAAAAGCTTTCGAAGAAGGGAAGAGTAATGATAAATTGAATGTTGATAGAGGTCCCTCATCCTATCCCACCAAAATAATCATAATCCCTTCTTTGAAAAGTAGGAGGTCCGATATAGGGGTCAGGATAATTTTCTGAGGGGGCCGTGGCCCCCTCTGATCGCCACTGGATGTCGGATATAACAACCATAATGTAAGGAAGCAGGGCGTAACGTACTACGTGGGAGGGGTTTGTCCTCCTTGTTTCAGGGCCGAAAAGCTGAGAAAAAATGCGGAAAAGGGTGCAACTATTATTATGAGAAAGTTAAAAAAGTCATGTTTTGTCCAATGTTTAGTAAGCTTTTGTTAAAAGTGGGCAACAATTTTCAAGAAGTATCAAAGAAGAACTTATCCCCTGAAATAGGGAGGGAGCTGTTCGGAGTAGTTAAAAGTGTACCCTCGAGTACAGAGTGGATTGGCTGATGGGTCAATATTGTACAGATGTGCTCCCAGTACTTTATAGATGCTCTCATTGTGTATGTGTGTTTTGGATGGGGGAGTCAATAGACGTGCATAATTTTGTTATAAGGAACCTATCTGTAGAATGCCGTCATATTTTAAATAACTTATGGAACTAAAGAAAATTCCATAAAGAAATATTGTCGAAAGCTCATATCAAAACAAAGACGGATCCTGTTTCGTCAAAGAACCATATCCATAGACTTCCTCATTGTCGATCTTCAGGGAGAAAAATATTACAGATGAAAAGTTCAAGTGACGTAGGGGAAGATAATATGCGTGCTATCGGCTCGGGCTTACAATTCAGCCAGCTTACAATACAGTTTATCTCAGGTGGTAAGTTACTCTTAAATATCTATTACCTTTTGTTCTTCGTTAGTAACTCACGTATTTGTTAAGCTGAAGGCACACTTAACATTGGAGTCCCGTTGGACGAGCTCTACGCACCATGCACCAAGTTATGAATATCTGGGCATTACTTTTGACAAACATCTCACAATGTCAGAACAAACAACAAAAGTATGCAAGAAAATCACCAAGCGCCTAAAACTTTTAAACAGAGTACGTGAAAATCTCAGTCAGGCTGCAGCTTCTGTCATCTACAACAGTATGATTGAGCCGATAGCCTTCTACTGTGCTCCAATCTACCTTGGAATTGACCCTTACCTAGATAAACTCACCAGATTACAAAACAAAGCTCGTAGGGTTATAAATTGTGCAAATCAACAATCTATCGTAGAAAAGATCAAGCGTCAAAGTGTCACCGAAGTTTTCAAGTATCTACACGGACTAAAGGAAAACCAGTCCACAATTAATTTTAAGTTCTTTGATCACTCAATTCACACGAGAGGAAATGGCAATCGACTTGTGATACCTAAATTGAACAACGAAGCAGGAAGAAGGTCGTTTGTTGTTCAAGGTGCACTTGCCTTTAACACGCTACCAGTTGAATTGAGGAAAGAACGCTCTATCTGCAGATTCAAGCAAAACTTGGCTAATTCTGCTTCTTAGTTTTGCCTCTACTCTCTATGGACTTTTAGATTTGGATTAAACTGCATATTTTAACTGCTTATCTTCTTAAATTTTGTTTAACTGTATGTAGAGCAGGTCCTTCATTGATAGCAGAAATGTTAATTTTCTGAAAGAAGCAAACCTGTTAAAATATGAATATATTATTATTATTATTATTATTACCCTTCAGAGGGATATGATATCGATGGATGAGTTTAGGACAATTATGATTGACATTGTTGCTGAAATGGCCGAAAGGATAAAGTCAGTAGAGGAGCGAATAAGAAATCCATTCGCAAACAGAACGAACGTTTATCGCTGTGAAGATGGCCGACCCATTTGCTATTGCTGCTTGAGGGTCGACCATGAGGCAAAGTATTGTTAGGACAGGAGGTATTCCTGTCCCCATGCATCTGTACTGAATCCACCTAAGCCAGAGCTGTTTCCGCAGCATGACTCTCTTGATGTTCAATCGCTCGGAAGGGATGTGGATAGATTGTTGAAAGAGCTCCAGATGACAGCGAATGATCTGGAGCTCGTAAGAACAACATCCTTCCGAGCTGAAGGTGTTCCGAAAATACGAGATAGCGTAACAGAGGGGGACGTAAGAAAACGCAAGTAGACAGAGCCACTGAAATCCACCCCATATGCGTACCAGAGATGTCACCACTATGCTGAGCGCCCTTGTGCTCAAATGTGCCAACCTGGACACATTGCACCCAACATCATTAGGTCAAATTCATGTTGTATTGTGACGTAAATCGTTTGTGACAATTTTTTACGTTGTTTTTATGCCGTCTCTCGTTTGTAATTTTTTGTGGTATTCCTCTCTTTGGATATTCAAGCCTGGAGGCTTGTTTTTCTAAAGGAGGGGGTAATGTTAGAGTGCTAGTACTGTCTTTTGTTTCTTCATTACGTAATGCTGTGTTGTATCATTAGTTTCTGTTGATTCCGGTTTTGCTTGTAGTCACCCACACATCATGCCGTTGCATCGTCACAGTTTCTGTCGTCATCTTTTGTTCACGTACGTAATGTGCCAGTGTAATATGGGCGTGTTGTTAATGTGATATCAGTACCGATTCTTGTTTATAAATCAGTCGTGTTCCATTGGACGTGAAGTGAAGTTGTGTAAGCGAATTTCTAGTTACCGTTTGCCGTGAATGTTAGTCGTGTTTTAGTAGCCTTGAGAAGTTGTCGTACTTGAGTT
Organism: Mastigias papua; assembly: GCA_964019165.1. Classification (NCBI taxonomy): domain Eukaryota; kingdom Metazoa; phylum Cnidaria; class Scyphozoa; order Rhizostomeae; family Mastigiidae; genus Mastigias; species Mastigias papua. The sequence goes on along the minus strand of OZ025271.1, from coordinate 281,835 downwards.
CCCGTTATTGCTATTACAGCCATTTGCCGCCGACCTTTGATGAACCTGGATGCCATAGAACTTTGACAAACTTGCTGAACTCGAACTATTATTTGTACTGTTTGCTATTTTCGGATTTCTTTCCTTCATTGGTTTTATTAATTGGTTTTTGCTTTACTACCCTGTTTATTTGGTTATATCTGTAAAATTTCATTATTTAACAAATGGCTCCTCTGTCATCGGAATGATTTTTTGTGATCCACCTTTGATCTCCCAATAATTGACCGTATGAATGGTCTCATATTCCCTGATCACTCTCATTGTTGATTGACTCTGGCAGACTATTTCCAGTCCCCATTCCTCACTAAGTTCCATTCCTCCGACCCTACGCTCTCTCTTTGGCACGCATGCAGATGATCAAGAACTTGAATTGTGACACACAAAACTAAACGAGTAAGAGGAAGACTTTTGAAGGTTTGTAAAGTAATGCAAAGAGTGTACTTTTGGTTTAACTAATGTTTTTATGCTTCTTTTCGTAGTTGCAAGCTTATGCCTGTATTCGTAATAGTGGAAGAGTTGTATTTATGTATACATTCAAGCTGGGCGGATGCTAATAATCCGTTTCATGGTATTTCCTAATAAATTATGCATATACCAGCGGAAAGCATTCCAGTTTATATTTGCGGCACAGCTCATAGTAGGGAGATTATAACGAACAAAGACTCAACGTTTGGGGTCCAATTGGTTTGTGTGAGAATGCTTTACCGGTCTTTATTGCGTGGCAGGTCGGAGGAAGTGTGATCATGTAAGCGGAAGTGAGGAAGTGTCTATCAAAGGGACCAAAAAGGGTGTCACATCCAGATAGAGAGAGCACACCTCCTGAGTGTAGCTGCGTTTCAATGCCCGTTAATTCCCTTTCACCCCCTCCATTTATCTATCACTCAGGGCTGTTCAATGAGTGAGTCAAGCCTTGGGGTAACTGGTTCTACATATTTGTTAGGGGCCATTCGCAAAGGATGGATATCCGTGCACAACGGGGGATCTGGTGAAGTAGGACATACTCGGACATAGGGGAAAGGTGTGTTTACAAACTGCGAGCATCATAGTGTTCAGAATGGTGCAACAAGACAGCACCTTAGGATAACTGGTCACAAAAAGATGACAATGAAGTCTATCAGAATGGATGAACCAACATGTCATGATTAGGTAGCATCGAGTGATGTAGCGCCTATTGTGGATATGACAACCTTTTTTATGAAGCAGCAGTCTTTCACAGAGACTGAAGTCTTAGACCAGAAGTGAATTGCCACATGACTTCTTGTTTCTTTATATGTTATTTTCAACAAAGAATCGTCAATTAACAAAAATTTTCCTTTTTTTCAATAACGGTGCTTAAGTAGTCTTTAGTATAAAATAGATGGACGTCCAACGGGGGGTGATCCGACAGGGGGTGTGCCCTGAGTACTGACAATTCCAGAAAAAAGGGGAGGGGTCTAAAAATTCAGTGTTTTGCCGGACGTCCTTTGTGAATGGCCCCTTGTGTGTCTCGGTGACGGAAGCATAGGAATTGGTTGTAATTGATTTAAGCACATGGCGTCCGGGCCAACTGTCATAATTGCACGGAATAATGGCTTAGTGTATGTCGACCGGAGCCCTATTGGATGAAACGAAATCATCGTTCCAAGGAGTTTTTGTCCGTTCAGGCCCCCCCCCCCGCCAACTCATAAACGGCATTTGCAGTTGATGTAATCTGAAATTTTTGCATATGATGTCTATATTATGACGAAATGACAAATAATATTGCATAATCATAAATTTATAGCAATGAGTCATTAAACTCTTTAATCTTGCAAACACTTCAATTACACAGTGGTGGTACATGAGCGATTTGATGAGTTGTGTTCCTGCACAACTTCTCAACCTCATACCCCTAGTGACCCATCTGAGAATAGCAATACTGCAATCTGTCAACCTGCTCCCCTCTTGGTGGGTCTATCTCTTGGTGAGGGGGTCTATCTGCCTTATATTTGTAAGGGCTTTCTTTATTTTTTTTAATTTTGTAGAAGGAAACGTTCTAGCGAAAATCAAGTCCTTAATACTATATTTATTTGATGGATGAACCTTTTCTGCAGGTTTGATTGATAATTGACGAAAGTCCTGTTGTCTATCTGGTATACTCCTGATTTTTATGCTATAGATGTGGACATGAGTGAACATGAGTGAACATGAGTGAACATAAACTGTTTTGAAGTGAACATGAGCTAGAACGTTTGTATAACATTTATTTTTATTTGAAACTGGAACCAGCCTCATTTGCATGTCGTTATTGGGATTTCATTTACTCTTGTTTGAGATTTTGCGACAAGTTGTGTTATTTGCTTATTTGCTTCGTTTAATCTTTCCCATAGATGGTTTAGCAACAACATTACTGTGGTACAATAGCCAATAACTAGTAAAGGGAGAGAGTTGTCAGATATGACTGACCGGAGGAACATATTGTGTGTACAGGACAAAAAATGGAGCAGAAGTTCAGCAAGAAACCTAGATGGATAACGGCTACAAACTTTTCTACTACGGAGTGAATGGAAAGAAAATTGGTGTAGGGGTAATTGTTATGGAGGTATGGTTAAGCAGGATAATGTTTGTAAGGTTAGGGACATCAAGCATGTAAGGGTGGGTGATTAGGGACGAAAATGGGCAAGTTTTGACGGACACTGAAGCAATAGTGGAGGGCTGGAGAGCATATTTTGAAACATTGTTGAGTGAAGAAAATCATAGCCAAAGAAGGACACAGATAACCGACAGCACATATGAAGAAGCAACACCGTTCAGCAAGGAGGAAATCAGAAGCATTTTAGAAGGAATGCAAGGAAGCAAAGCAGTAAGCCTTGATAATATCCCAGTGGAAGTGTGGTGGAATTTAGGTGATAGAGCAAGAGTAGACTTTTTAACCACAGTCGATCCTCGCTATCTCGAACTCGGTTATCTGGAACATCTCATCATCTCGAACAGATTCTCAATTCACCTCGTCTTCCTATTGTCCAAAGTGTAGAAATAGAACCCGTTATCTCGAACTCCGTAATCTGTATTTCTCCTTGAAGTCATTTTTCAACTAGAGCAAGAACAGTAAGTGCTAACAGTACAGTGATTTCGAAATTAAAGACTAAAGCACTATCTACAATACACTTAAAAGCTATAAACAAGATGTTGTTTGACAACCTGAGTAGCTTAGGCTGTGTACTGATTGATGTATTTACCTTAATTATGCAAAACTTCTCATTAAAGTAAGTTATTAACCGTGACACCACATACTGGAATCAAGTACGGCCCACCCCCTACTTCGAAGAATCAAGAAAATCGTTTACAAGCACCTATCCCTAAAGCGTGATGTAAGTATTGAACAGCCTGTTAGGTACTATTTCAGTGTAATCCCTCGGATTCTTTAATTCGGACCAAAAGAAAATTCAATCTGATATTCATATTTTGCGCACATATACTAGGTATTATTTCAGTGTAATCCCTCAAATTTCTTTATAACTCCACACTTTTTATTATTATTTGTCAGTAAGGGAAAATTCAGGAATACCTACTGCCGATTTGATAAAATCTAGAGATTTGATAAAACGAGTGGGATTTTAGGGTAAAATGCCTTTGAAAGATAGATGTTTGTACGAAAATAATGAACTTGCGAGTCAAAGTCCCAGCTATCAGGAGTATACTGTCTGTGCATTATTCATAGAACATGAAGTCAATATGACAGCATAAACTTTAAATACTAACTACTTGGGAATGCTCAATAGTGGGGATTTTGCAAGCAACAGGAATATTGATGGTCATATAAGTTGAGGGGCACGTATGCCACTCCTCTGACACAAAATGCCGTAGCCAATCACAATAAAAGTACTTTAGCATGTTCATTGTATAAAGACATGGGCTGCGAGGGCTCTGTAAGGATAATATGTAGTTTAGGAAATCGATATTTGTTTCAAAACAAATGACGAGGATCATCACTCTGTGACATTGCTCTAGTAGATTTTCCACCGAAGAAGAAGCATAGATTCAGACTTTTAAAGTACTATTTTCAGTATTCTGTAAAACGTGCGGTTTATTTGTTATATGAAAGCGGTTTATAATTCACCCTTGTTTGTATGAAGCCAATATGTAAGGAACCTACATGTAGGATGCCGAAATAATTAAAGAACTTTACTACTAAAGGAAAATTCCCTGAGGAACTTTTCAATTTGAAAAATTTTATAACGGAAAAACAATAAAACCTTAGGAAGTTGGTTCCATTCATTTGCCGCCAAAGTCCGTATAGATTATTTGTTATACTTGTATTAAGTCCGTCATTTTTCATTGATCTTACCTTGCAGCCAAAATTAATGGCAGCGTTCAGGATAACTATGTTTTACATATGCCAGTACCATTTCAATGGCCGGTTCCTTATAAAATAGGCGTGTAAAGCACTGCTGGGTCTGCGAGACCTAACAAAGTCTGTAAGATAAAATACATTTATATACACGAAATTTAACTATGATAAACTTTTTAGCATTCATTTCATTGTCACGGAAATCCAATTTATCAATAACTTCAGACCTATTGTTTAGTCTTTGAGCATCATTGAACAGTTACTGTTGAAATCAACATAAATTAAAATACAGCTGTTATGACATTTGACATTGTTCGCCAAGCCATAAAATATGTTTGAATAACTCTGTGAGCAAGTTAGCATGAAATTCAACACAAATTAATGTTTCTTCCTAATATTTTATACTATTAGACCAGCACCCGTGTAGATCCTCGAATTCCTCCCCATTCGATAAAGACCCCATCGAATAAGACTCCAAGCTAGAACATCAGATTGTTAACAAGCCCTCCCCTTGAATAAGCCCCCACCACAGGGGATAACAAAGACGCTGGTAAATATTGATAATTAAATTTAGACTGTACGTGAATATTTCTGAGAAAAGGAGCTATTAAAATGAGCCTTGTATGCTGCAAGTGTCAGATAAGTCTTATATTCCTTCCTTAAATTAATCCTCCCCTCGAATATCAACACAAACAAACGTGGTTACCGGTTATCGCTTTGGAAAGTTTAAGGTATTTACTATGCCTTAGATCGCAGCAAAGGATAGTATGTATAACAAAATACCTTGCATGTCTCATTTCACGGCAGTTGATTCGATCTTCTTTCTCGTCCATTTTCTTTAGGCGATCTCTTCTTACGTGTTTGTGATACAAGTACTGGATGTAAATCCTTACAAATTTTCAATAGGTCTACAGTAGAACGAACACAGTTAATCTCAACTCTTCTTTTTAACAAGATAAGCAATTTGCATTTATAACGCAAAATACTATCCGTTCTTTGGAAATTTGTCTTACGAATGAAAAGTTGTGCATAACTCCTATTTCTTTCCGTTGCTGGTTGGTTTGCGCAATAGCGTCAGAGTCCTAGATTCGCGCCACAAGTACCATAGTCAAGATGGTAGCTTTGGGGTTGGCTAGAAAGTTGACCCAATGCAACATATAAAAAGTTAACTTTATGTGTGAAGAACGATGCCCTTACCGTTTGCATATCTTGAAAACCATTCATTCCTCTGTTTGTTATCAATTGACAATGTGATATACTCAAGACGTTCCAACAAAAAGCTGATTGTTGTAATGAGCTTAAATTTTTCCGCTCCGGAGCTGTAGCGACTTTCTCAACAGCCACTTTCGTGTAAATAATGAAATTGATTCGTCTGCTGCTAGCCTAGTAGGACTAGGGCCAAATAAAAAGCGGGGCCCTTAAAAACTCAGAAAAAATTTCTAATAGTTTTGGGGTATTATTGCATGATCAGAACCTCTCTTTTCAGGTCCTACTCTTTTGCGGCATTTTGTGCACCAGAGTATTATTAAGTTTAAGGAAAATTAATAGAAGTCAGTGTCCCACAATATTTGTGCCCATCTATTTGACTCAGTTTCATTTTCTCGGGCTTTTTCAATAAGGAAGCCAAGCCCTTTTCTCAGGCATCTGTGCACCACACCTCCCTAAAAAATAATTTAATTTGCCCCTGAATGTAATCGCTACTGGTATTAGCTGTGAAGTCTCATGATGCTTGTAAAGCGCTTCAAAACACTTTAATTAGGCCTGAGGTAAACATTGCACTTGAAGAGTATTTTACACCATTACATCACTCGTTGGAAAGATGCATACAGGATTTTCTCATTATTATATAAAAGAATAACTGAAATAGTAACTTTGCTTCAAGGGACTGTAACTCAACAGGTAACAAGTTGTAGAGAAGGCTGACAAGTTGTAGATAAGGCTGATCAATGATTAAGAAAGATGTACACCTCATCAGACAAAAGTTTTATAATAATAATGAAAATATTTATACAGGGTAACCTCTTCAGCACATGAAGTGCTGTTATCAATGAGGGCCCTGTATCTAAAACTATGATATATTACAGTAAAGCTTTATAACATAGGAATATAATGATTATATACAACTGGTCATATTTAAAAGCACAAATTAAATGTCTAGCTGTCCATATAAAATTGTTTTAGGCTTTGTTTAAAAATAAGAAGTGAGTCCAACTGGCGAAGGCTTCTCGGAAGTTCATTGTACAATTTGACACCTTGGAACCAAAAAGCCTTTTTTCCTGCTTCTGTTCTAACTCTCGGGATTTGGGCTACATATCAATTATTGCGAGAGTTCTGATTATGATTCAAGGGTTCAAGACATGTGTTCATAACTTCTATAGATGTTCTCTTTAGGCATTAATTAAACATTAATTTGCAATCATTCTGTTGTTTTCCGTGAATAATCTTTAAAGCTCTGTATTGACGTGATTCAAACTTTCTACAGTCCGTTTCAGATATTTTTAGGGCAGGAGTAGAACAGTAAAGGATTCCCGATACGATGACGGTTTTATAAACACTCTCGTCAGCTGATCTAGTCAGTAAAGGTTTAGAGAAAGTTATTTTCATGATGGATAAGTACGAAAGATGCATACTTTGCTTAGTGTACTTCCATATTGATAAGAATTCATAGCAAACTTTGGCGTCAACATTTATGCTTAAGATGGCCTCCAAAGTTGATATTAACTCTGCTTACTCTACGTCAGCCATTATTGATCAAATGTCCAGTTAATTTTAGCAAAATATTCTACAATGTTGAACCATATGAAATAAGAGCATTCCTTCTGCAGAGAATAATGATTTGATCCTAAGTTCTGTCATACATCTTCAGTATAAATTTGAAGTAAAATATATGGCCTCAAAGGCTTACATATATGTCATCTTCAGTGGCCTAATACTGCACTCTTGTGTACCACTGTCATTCGCAAAGTATACTGAAAAATGTTGCAACTGACGCTCCTTATGAAATAAGGCAATGAATTAAAACTGGCAAATAAAAGTATAGTGAAATCTATGTATTTGAATAACTTATAGCATGCATGAATCAAATTACGTAGCATTAACGTATTGATTCCCACAGATACATTGTTTATTTAAAGGAGTCAAATTGTGAAACTGACTATAAGGTGCTAGTCATTAAGTATTGGGAGAGGAGTTGGAGGCAAATAAAAAGTCCAGAATTTTTTTCCCCATTGAGTCATGCAAAGATTAGCTAGAACCCAAACTGAAGACTCGAAATATTTTTGATACCCTAGCTATACAAATAGGACTGAATGCAGATGTTAAAGTTATCGCACACCTCAATAATAGTTGGATATTCTCCAGGCACGTGCCATCCTACCACTTTTCCCTGAAATTTTAGTTCATACCTAAGTTTGAAAGTTGTTCTAAACTTAATAGCCCAATATCAACATGCATCGTAATTTTAGACCTCAGCTCAATTCCCTCCTCCGCGGCCTCCCTAGGACTTAAAACTGCTTCCTAATACTAAGTTTAAAGCACTAGCTAACCAAGTAATTTTATCTTTTTGTAATCAATGTGTAATGAAGCAGGGAAACTGAAGAAGAGATAATATAATATGTGAACGGATGATTCTGTTCTACATTTGGTCAATTATATATATTTGTATGATAGAAGGTAAGTGCCGTGAACTCGAAAGAGAATCTGACGAAAATTCTATTTGATATTTCCTGCATGCAATCACAGACTAATTACAGTGAACTGTCCTTATACTGTTAATGTCTTATCGGTTACGGATAACACAACAAGAATACCACAATCAAATCCAAAATGTAACGTTATTTTGTAGAGTAGCTCTAATCTATTCTCTCTGAGGATGAATGCTTGTAGATGCAATCGAATATACAGTTATTAAGACAGCATGACTTCTTTGCTTCGCTTCCTCGAAAATGAAGCTTCTAATAATTCTATATATATAATCAAGTTAATCGCAAGAATTGCCATTTGTCATTATTTTGTAGAGATTGCGAAGAAAGAGAAAGGCGAAGAGAATATGCGAAACTTCTTGAGATAACTATAATGAATTGACATGATATGCAATAACTTCGCGATCAATGTACTGATGATGTAAGAGAAACGTGTTCTCATGTTTGGTTCATTAAATATCAATACATCATGTTCATTACATCTTAGTAAACTTGCACAACAACAATCTATTAGCATGAAAGCACTTACTAAGCATCGCCGCTTCACCAAAGGCATTGAGTATAGACCCTTTTAATTAAATGGTTCAAGAAATGCATTGTAATATCTGTTGGAATGATATGCAGGGATTCATTCCAATTTTTGACACCAAAAGATCATTATTGTCCACAAGAACTTTAATATGGAGCTTCAGATTGATAATAGAGGTTATCGATCATTTGCGAAAACTGACAGTGGTCGTCCGAAAAGGATATATCAGAGAACTGTCGTGGATGAAAGCCAGTTGCGACAACGTACAGGTCGAGTTGGGAATGATTCTCTCTGCTATTTCTCTGATTTATGATGTCATAGCACACGCTTATTTATCACATTCGAAAATTTCACACCTCGGCTTTCTATGTGAACTTCCTTTCCCTCTCTTATTCCCGATGGATTTTCAACATTATTCACTTCAAGTTCAATGAAGTAAAATCACCTGGAAAACTAAGTTGTTATAATGAGGTGTAATCAACTGGTATGCCTTGCCGCATTTTAACTCTAATTCATTAATATTCTTATCTCACAATTGAGTTTAATTTCCAAGTGCATTATTACATGCATACCTACTAGAGCGTTCAACAACCGGTAGTTTCGGTTCTGACTGGCTTGGATTCCTGTTTTATGAATAACAAAGAAGTGACTTCAAACTAGCATGAATATCACTCTATTGAATAATTTAATGAAGAAAGAAAGAATGCTTGAAAGAAAGAAGAAAGAAAGAAAGAAAGAAAGAAAGCTCTATTGAGTATTCATTCACATTGAAGAAAGCCCTCATTCTACATGAAGAAAGTTTAATATTATCGTGAATGAGTAGAGATATTAATCGAATCCTCTCAAGACGTTTGGATATAAATACCATACTTACAACTTTCATTAGTATTAATTTTGTCTCTTGCTTCAAACCAGTGAGGGACTGATCGTACAGGGATTTATACTTTACATACTACATATGAAGTACCATATCAAGATTTTCAAAACAGAACTTTCTTTATTATTATGATTATTATACACATGTTTAGTGTAGACTGCAAAATGTGGCTTTTCAAATTAAGTAAAGACAGCAATGGCGCAGCGAGAAAACAAAGCCGTCTTGTAGGACTCTTTTTGGTTAATGCATATTCACATAAAGAACGTTTTTGCATACACACAATATTGACAATGGTTATTGTGACAACCTTCAACACCAGCCTTGATCTTTCAATTCTATTTAATAATTTCAATTCATCTTCATTGAAAGGAGCATATTTGGAAATTTAAGAAATGCGTCTGTTCCTAACTAGATACTAAAATGAACGGCTTAAACTCCTTTGTAGGTAATTTAAACCGACAAAGAAGCCATGGGTAGAATGAAAACATTTGAAAAGTTGCTTGGCTAAGCCCAGTCAGTCAAATCAAGAAAAGTGAATAAAGACAGCTTTGCATTCTCTCAATGATTTTTAGCGGACATAAAACATTTCCAATCCGTATACATGTCGCCTTTTCAAGGTTTTGGGCTTCGAGCTACCATATGAGGGTATACAAATTCAGTTAAACGAAAATATATTGCTCCTGAGGATAGTTCGTGCACCTTTAGATTCATTGATCTTGATTATGCTTAGGTATATCCCTAGCTACATTTGGTATTCATTACTCATTAGCAAATTTAATGATATACTGGACAGACAAAATGGTGCATAATTCACACTTCACGTTAGTGTCGCTTTGGGTTTTAATGTATTCTTCTTCTAAAGCATTTCCTCAATTAAATTGTAATAAAGGAATATTTTAAGATTTAGCAAGATATATGTTAGATTTTCTAGGCCCTTTCAACCCGACTAAAATGGACAGCATTGATCAAGAGTGCTTAGTCAAGAATAATTCAATGGCAGCAGATTAAAGGTAAATCAGAACTAAAATTATTCATGTATCCAAGTTCAGTTCATTTATTTTTGTTATAAACTTTAAAAACATTAATTTTATACCTGATTTCATTAGCTTCAATTTAGGAACTATGCACTCTATTTTTGAGTGCTTAAGCTTCGAGGATCTAATAAGTATACGCTATGATAAATGTGAGATGTGTCTCTTAATACTGTGGTGTGAGTCTCGGCATGTATGACTTACATATTCTATATCGTATGAATCACACGTAAAGTAATGCAATACACAGTATTCGAAATCAATGTTTATTTTGATTCGTCTACTAATCCTGCTCATTTCTCTTACTCAAAACAATGTATGGATGGATGTGATAGAGGATAGATGTGATGGATGTGATGGGTATGATCTCTGCAAAGTCTATTCGCTAATAATAAGCAGAATGTCTGTAAGGCATCGAGTGGCACATATTTTTTTTTATAGTTACCAATGATTCAGCCTGTCTTCTTCATCTAGGTAAAGGTAAAAGTGAGTCCCATGGACGATTCCGTTCGTTGGGGGAGTGCCCATTAGAGGTACACAAATCCTGAGCCACCGGCATAGTGAGGTAGGGTGGCTAATTCCTTTCCTCGCCGCCCTTAATTTCCCCATTGTTGCTACCAGGTACCCATTTGCTACTGGACGGACAGTGATCGAGCATCCCAACTATGATCCGAGGGTTCGGCTCGAACCATCGATGTTCCGCTCAGCAGTCAAGCGCTCTTACCATTTAGTCATTCGTCCCTTGCCATTTACGTATATTTGTAAGCTACATTGGAGATATACTGTAATGTTTGTGGGTTGTAGTCGAGTGCTTAGAACATTTGCTGAGTATATGAAAAGTCAAAAGAACGAGGCTCAATTGATATAATAGTTCAGATGTATGCTCACCTTCTATCCTGCAGGAAATGTGTATGAGACACAAATGAAATTTAAATGTTACAACAAATAATGCCTATTAAATTATAGGTGTATACAGGAAACACCACAAATAGCTAAGTAGTTCAAATATAATACAGATTTTTGGCATTGTTAATATTATTCTACATCGTTACGCATCCAAAGTATGATATCATTACACATATCATTATGGCTTATATAAACTTTAAAATTTAAGTCTAATATTATTCCCAGTTTATCTCTAAGTATAGTACTATTTATATCAAAATATTATTGCATTGCATATTGTGACTAGTAAAATATTTGTACGTGTGACATTATGCCTATTTTAGCTGAATAATGTACTATGCCTATTACAGTAGTATTAACTACTATCTAATTGCTAATATAATATGATTATGACGAGTAAATGATGACTAGTATGTACTTTTTAACATGTTGGCATAAAAATTGATATATTGTGGGTGCAACTTTATTTTAATTCGTCATACTCCCATAAATAGCAACATTAGAAGATAGCATTGTGTTTTTCGTAGTTATTATTCCGATATTCTGAAGTTTCATTGGATTTCAAGAATTCAATTTTCACCTTTCTCTAATTAGAATAAATTATGAATGCCTTGTTTACTACCAGGAAATTCTTTTCAAGATTACAAAAGCCTGTCGATAATCATTTATTAAATTTTGAAGGTCAACTTGTACTATAGGTAAGGTGGGTAGGTCAAGATGAGCTTCAGCTGTTATCATCATGATGAATATTATTTTCACCTGTAAATTATTGCGTTATTAGAAACCACATTGGTTGAACGAGAACAAGTCATGCATACAGTTATAAGAACAGAATAATATAAATTCCATGCAATTGTTTCCAGATATGGTATCAAGCCACGTCGAGGGTTGGAAAAATATCAGTTATTGCATTACGAGTTAGAATTTGAGAAGGTAAGCTTTCATTTGTCTGCTTCAATGTTGAGCTATCATAAATTTTATTTTGTTTTCTTATAGAAAATTAAGCTTAGCAGCTATGTGGCTACTATGGAGACCATAATTAAGTTTATTACTTTCTGTCTCGGTTTTAGTACATTTATTTCCAATATGTTGAAATCAACATGTACAGGTAATTAACATAAACGTGTACTTAAGATATTTTGGAGAAACTACAAAATAATGTCACTTAACGGTCTATTCAGGAGGAGCAAAGAATCTACTAAATTGCAATTTATATTAAATTACATTTATTTTTATACTAAATTTTATTTCTTTATGTTAGTTTCTATGGATTTATTGGAAGTTATATGACTTGCGTCTTGCCTGTCAGAGAATTAAAGACGCCCTGAAAGCTTTTCATACTGTATTTCTAAGTACTTCTTAGTGCTTTTGGGTATCAATATCCGAAAATTCTCTATTCAGTACCAACTTTGGTAACAAAATGGGCACTTTAAAATACCTTTCAATCTATCATATTTTAATGAAATTTAATGGTAGGTATCGTTTTGCTTCTACAGTTTCTAAGGTTGAAAGATGAAAAGAAGTAATACACATGAAAATATGAATATATTGGTTAAAAATCTTTCCATGAATAGTATTGCATACAATGAAATTTATTGATTTTACAATATCATGATAAAGTCCATATTACCCAACGCAACAAGGGAATAGATGGCAACAGCTTTTAGTCAACATAATGAACTAAACATATAGAAAATGAGTTAAACTATATTCAAAGACATATAGGCTAATAATCACTTAATAACAATTTATTAACACTAATTACTAATATTTGAAGCTAAAAGTCTAACAGTCATAATAATCATAGGGGAATGATAAATATCCTCATTATCATACAGCTTCGTAATGAAACAGATGATCAGGATGGCTACAAAAATAAGTTCGGAACGAGTAAAAATGCTAGCATCAGAACCATTAAGAACTGAATAGCTGTGTCAAATCTTTATGAACCTGCTTTTGACATTGCCCTCATTATCGAATGGTATTAACTTATAGTAATATAAAGTTTAACATTAAAACATCCGGCAATGATGCTCGGTAAGAGAATGTTCATTTACTAAACAATAAAAAATAACAGTTTTATTGCTTGTTATATTTCATGACATTTTATATTTCAGAAAATCTCCATTAATATTCTTTGGGTTACGAGGTCAAAGATAGTTTAGCACTTTATCCAAGTTACGAAGGGGAACATGGGTGTGCACTTGAAGCTACTGACTTGTCTTCTACTTTTCCTCCTTTATGATAATGCATACAGTCAGGTAGACGGAGATCTAGAAGCATATTGTAAGGCAGAAGCAAGAAAGCGTATTGAACCAAAGGAAGTACAGAAGGAAGAGCAGAAGGGAGGACAGACCGGAGGACAGGTAGAAAAACAAACACAGAAAGGATTAACTAATGAAGAGAAAACAAAAATAGGAAATGAAATAAGTGACGAGTACTTCTTGCATTTTTTTCAAAAGTGTGTTGCTGACTTTTATGGATTTAAGGATGTAAACAATGAAAAGTGGGAGAAGAACGCTCCGACTTTTGGCGATGTTTTACAAACTGAGCACTTTAGAAACGTAGCGAAAACCATTGAGCTATTTTTCATGAAAACTGCTGACGAAGAAAAGAATGAAAAAAGAAATTGGGAACAGATTAATGAAGCAATGAAGTCAATCCAGGATGAAAATAAAGCAGAAGCAAACAAGGATAAACAAGTAAAGGATAAAGAAGCAAACATGGATGAAAAAGCAAACAAAGAAAAATGTAGGAAAATGCTGCTAGTTATAGCTGCTCGTCAACTCTATGTCACTTATGAATTGGTTATAGCTGCTCGTCAACTCTATCCCACCTACGTAAAGGAGAAAGGAGCAGACTGCAATGACTTCCATCTTTGTAAAAAAACTGTGGAAGGGAAAATCATTATTCCTAAGTGCGCTTGCTATCCAAAAAATGAAGGCAGTGCAAGATGTACCTCTGATTACGATGTTGGTTTGATTGGACCTCATGCTGGAAAAATGGTGCCAATATACAATAAGCATTATCAAACAACCTTTGGAATGACACCAGAAAGACTTTTCGATAATAACCTATATGCGTACGATCTTGAGTTCGCTGCACCTGAAATATTTATGTTACCTAGTGAGGTAAAGGAGGAATTGGATAAGAAAAACGATAAAATAAAAGCCAACAAAGAAAAGCAAAAAGAAGGAAAAAAGGTAGAAGAAGTAAAAAAATCTGGCCAGATGATGTACTTTGAGTACCTGCAAGAGATTAAGGAGAAAACCAAAACTACTCCGAGGTACCAAACAGTCAATATTGCTCTTGCTTACACCAAAGTATATATATTTGAACCAATAGAAGAAGATTTCTATGAGAAACAATTTGGCTTGTGCTTAGACAGAAATCTTTACAAAGAATCTGTTGAATCTTGGCTGAAAGACCTCAAAAACATAAAGAACCAAGATATCGTAGGTATGGATGACGAAAAGAAAATGGAGAAGTACGAATTTCAGATTTCAGATGCAAATGATCCCTGGAGCCATGCAAAAACATCTAGAGTGGCAACGGCATTTTCTAGAATCTATGCATCAGAGGCTTACTTTTCAAACGGTGCACTTCGTGTCGTTGTTGGCTCAAAACAAATGGAAAATAAGATAATAACTGAAGGGCTATCAGTAGTTGATCACTGGGCATCCTTCATAGAGAATTTTGGTGATGTGCTGAAAGAGCATGGTAGATCATGCCAAAATGAAAACGTTGACATTTACACATGCCTGCTCAAACTCAGCAAGTATTTGCTTCGCACTTTCACATCGATTCGTGCTATTGTAACGTCCACAATCTATGGGTCGATAAATGATGGTACAGGCAAGTGTGTTTTTCAGCAGGAAGAATTAGATGCAATTAAGAGATTCGTAGGCAAAGAAGATGAAAACAAACCTGCAGTTGTAGTAGGCATTGTGAATTCATGGGTTACTTGCTTCAAAGATAAAGGTGAAAACAAAATTAGAGAAACATATACTCTTAAAAAGTGCTTTGGTGATGAGAAGGTAGAGAAGACGAAATTAAAAGATGTATTGTCAGATGAGTCAAAGGATTGGGCTTCTTATTTCCTCAAGGAAATTTTAAATTGTGAAAAGGAAGAGTTGAAAAAAGCGAGTTCGTATTATAAATGGCAAGATGTGCTTGAAAATAAAGGTACAAATGTCGGTAATATTGAACAACCCAAAGAGCTGACCACACAGAAAATATTACCTCCACCAGAGGTTAGACTAGACAAAGGTAGCTGCATGTCAAAATTGAAGTTTCTGGTCAGAGGCATCAATAGGAAAATGCTATTGTATGCAGCTACCGACGAAACAAACATTGGGAAAAAACTAGAAAAAAAGAAAGACACAGCAAAAACACTGTAGAAAAAGATACCGAAGGGGAGGGATAAGAAGAGAGTACTGAAGGAAGATAGAAATCACGAAGTAAACATGGGGGACTTGTTGCACTTAAATAATGGTTAGAAGGACAAAAGTTCGATATTCAAACTAAAATGAAATTTTAAAAGGTATATAAAGATTTATATCAGACTAAGAATATCTAGCATTCTTTTAGTCAGTATAGTGCAATAATATCATTTCCCTTAAGAAACCAGTATCTGTTTTGTCTTGCCTTGAAGGTATCTCCAGAGAAGTCTCATAAAAAGGAACAGAAAACCATTTTCATGATCTAATGCAGACTTTTAGGGCGCGAAAAGGAAGGCAAAGGTGCACCGATAATGAGGAAAACCTATTAAAGATTTTTCAGTAAATATGTAACACTAAAATTGCCACATACAACCTCCATTGAGATATCCTCCTCCATTTCAAGATGCTAATCCACAACATGTTATATGGCCAAAGCAGCAGAATGTGTCATAGTATATAATCTCTCCTATGTCTAAATGTAGCTAGATGCACAACTTATAGGTCTGCTTCAAAACTTCAGTTTTCTGTTGGGCGGAGATTGATGCTTTGAGAATAAATACAAATTTTTCAGTCACTCATAAGGTAAACTGTACTTCCATTTCATCAAATAGGCGTGCTGAAATTTCTCAGTGCAAAGCCAGGTAGTTTACTTGAGGCTTTAAAAATCAGATATCTTGAAAATGTGATAATCTGTTGGGTGGAACGATAAAAAGTGCTATAATTTTCGAGCTAGTCTTTTGGACCATTCTATCTAATGATTAGTATTGAAGCTGTTTTATAAATTCCAAAATATTTTTCAGAGAACCTATGGATATGAAATCTTTGCTAATAGTTTAGGCTTCAATGAAACTGATACATAGTCTGTTGGACGGAACAAATTGCAAAGTGAAAATAATATCGTTCTATGTTGCCTTCATTTGTCTCACGTTTAATGGTGACCAATTTCATATTTGAAAACATTGATAACTTTGTCATCGTTTTAACAGGTTGTTGTCATATGTTAGGAAAAGACTACCAATACCGTCCAACAGAAATGTAGCAAAATAGAGGCAGATACATATTTTCTATAAAACCTTACTTCGCTATCACTATGCTTCTTTGGAAGTTTCAAAAGCTTGAAAGAAGCCAACATGCAAGACAATGTAGACTATGGCAGAAGAATTAAGGGGTCATTCAGCAATTTCGTAGCCCAAATTTTGTGGTTTATGAGGCCCTCTCTCCCTCTCTCTCTCTCTGGTAACGTAGCTGGAGCCTCCACCACCGTCCTACAATTACGTAACAAAGTAGCGCTACCCTCACTCCCCTTGCCTCTTTCATTTTTCTCTTATCAATAGTGCTAACCTACGAATTCCATTGTCAGTCAGGCTAGTTCTGTCACACTACAAAACAAAATATCTGCTTGGAAATTATAAAATTTATCATTTCAGTTGGAAATTTACTTTGATTCCTTATATACTAGAAGTAGCCATAGGAATACAGCATGTGCGGGGAATTTATCGGGAGGTTTGGGTTGTGACACCCCTCCCAAATATTTGATGATGAATTGAATAAACAGGTTCGTGCAGAACCAAGAGTGATACCTTTTAACGTCGGCCCTTAATGGCGTTAATTGTCCTTAAGCGGCGTAAAAAAGGGCCGGCGTTAAAAGGGCCGGCGTAAAAAGGGCCGAAAATTCAAGATTCTCCTCCAAGCAGCGGCGTTAGTAATTCTGCCAACTCTTATTTTTAGGACCATTCACTTATTACGTCATCAGAGAAGGGGGAAGGGGAAGGAAGGTGGAGATGCTGATATATACAACTATACTCGAATCAGTAATACTTTCAATCGGTTCAGAAATAAGACAGCTACCA
The DNA here is from genome assembly GCA_964019165.1 of Mastigias papua. Taxonomy (NCBI): domain Eukaryota; kingdom Metazoa; phylum Cnidaria; class Scyphozoa; order Rhizostomeae; family Mastigiidae; genus Mastigias; species Mastigias papua. Next base: position 264,151 of record OZ025271.1, on the reverse strand, counting down.
ACGTTGTATTTATAAATTAAAGATCTCTTTTAGAATGCACTGAAGTGCAACAGTTAATACTGCCAACTGAACAAGAAACAGGAGAATGATATTGGAATCTTTAATTAACAGTTATTCAGATTTCCTGAAACGGATTTTCACACAATTGTACCAAAACTGGAGGCTTCACGAACAGCATCAGAAATATGCACCTTTCTAAACCCCGACAATACAAGTCCTTTCGACTCTTTTAGGTGTTTGCAAATATCAATAATCCATCTTGCATGTAGAGGTTTGACAGTTGATAGTCGAACATCCACTCTAACATCATGTGCCTGAACACCACGAGTCAGTTGCTCAAATACCTTCTCTCCGTACCAACCTTGGTATCTCCCCGCAGTGTAACTCTCAGCACTCCAGGATCAGTTACCGGCACTGTTGCTAGCATTACGCCTAGGCCGTCCTCTATTCCAGAAGGAGGGCTAGAGGTTCCCATTATTATGAAAAGCAAGCTAATTTTTACAGAAAATGAAACTTTTGTCGATAAACAAGTAAACAAAATGACAGAGGTATTCACTATTGAAGAAGCACAAGAAGAATTAGAAGAAACCGAAAAAGAGGAAGAAATCATTGTTGAATCTTGCGATGAAACTGATAAATGAAAATTGCGTAGCAAATGAAGATACGAGGACTTGTACTGAACTTCTTTTGATTGATGATTAAAAGTGTTAACAGTTAACAAAAAAATACGAAAAGTGCGTAAACAATGTCCTTATCAATTTTCAATATCCTACATTTTTGAATGGCGTTAACTGTGGCCCAAAGTGGTGGTAGGCGAAATTCCTCGCCTGGCGTTATAAGGGTCGGCGTAAAAGGGACCGGCGTTAAATTAGGGCCGGCGTTAAAAGGGCCAATAAGGTAAAACAAAATTGAACATAGAAAACTGCAGGTCAGAATTTAGTGTTCTGATCAGAAGGATCAATAGAAACATCCTATTGTATACAGCTACTGCAAACATTAACACTGGGACAAAATTACAGCTAATGCCTCATAAAGAAGAACAAAAAGAGAATGTGCAAAGAAAGAAAAGAAGTAAGCTAGGAGAAAACGCTGGTGAAGAGGGAAAAGAAGAGTGATCAAGATAAAAGCCATTAAAAACAATACATGTGTAACTTATTAGGCCTAAATGAGTTTTAGCAGTACAAAACTTTGATGTGCTAGGAAAATTACAATTTAAAGAGTGATATTGATGAAATAATCCATTTATATTTCACAATTGTTAGATTTCCGTTATTGCACGTTGGAAATGTAACCATTGTAAAGTATAATTCACACCAAGAACACCTGGCATTTTCTCATTATATTTCATTCTCTTTTTCACTGTACCATGAAAGACCCACAAAGGCGTTACATAGAAAACTTAGAAATACAAAACGTGATGTTACTCATAAATCCTTCGGCACGAAAATGAAATGTCATTTAACCTACTTAGGTTGCAAGCTTGCCTTACCATACGATTAGGGTGATACTCCAGGAAGCAAATAGGAAAGCGAATGTGTCGTTATCTACGAAGGGTTAGGATGGAATAATTCACCTCCAACTATTTTATATGAACTAAACTATATTCAGATCTTGGCAAAAGGGGTACTGCTCGAAATGTTTGGAGCGGTAGTCCGGCCCGGTGGACTTCTTGTGATTCAGAGGGCAATCGTGCACCGTCATCAATTGACATCTGGAAAATTGCAACCTGGAATGTCAGGAGTCTCTATCAAAAAGGAAAGCTTGGAAATGTTTGTAAGGAAATGCACAGAATGAAGATTGATATACTTGGAATATCCGAAACTTTTTGGAAATGCAATGGGGGATTTATGTACGAGTTACCTAATAGGGAAAGGTTTAAGGTCATATATTCGGGTGGAGAGAAGCACAGAAAGGGAGTTAGATATAATACGAAGAAAAACAATTACGTTTCTAATTTTGCAAGACATATTTCGGATTCATTATCCATCTTCAGTTGCTAAATCTAAATTTAAATCATTAGAACACATATACATATAATGAAAAACAGTTATGAAGAGAAAACACGAAGGAGGAGTTAGAAACTTAATGAGATATCAAAGTGCTGAACCTGTTTACTTAAAATGGGCTTCTCCCATGAAATGCGTAAAGCCTCTTTGATTTTAAGTTGATGATAGGTACTTGCTGTATCTATAACCGTGAAACAATTGTCACTGCAAGATTTCCTACATTTATCAGAACTCCTAAGATGTTTAAAGATGTTGGAGATTTGTCAGTATATAAATGCTCACGCACTTGAGTGGACAAATGTCGGCTTGTCTCGCCAACATAAACGGAATCACATCCCGCACAATTAAACTTATAAACCACATTGGAGCAGAGCGTTTTGGGTACAAAATCTTTAACACCAATTAAGTTTTTAATTTTAAAAGAAGAAAATACCAGTTTTATTGTAAGATCTTTACAATATCGTTTAACTAAAGTTTGTAGCTTACGCTTGGTGAAATTAGAACAGGGTAGATATGGTAACTTGAAATAAAGAGTGCAAAGATCAACAGGGGATGCAGAAACAGCAGAAAGAGCAGTAGACTTATTAATGTTATCAAGATACCCTTTTACTACTATCTGTATTAATCTGTCAGGAAATTGACTCTTTCTGAGTATGTAAGAGAGCTTCTTAACAGCCTCATTGAAACCCAACAGAGTGTTATTAATTTTATAAGCTCTATCCAGCAGTGTTTGGATAAGGCCAGGCTTATACAAAAAGGCAGTAAAACTGAAAAAATCAGTAAGCAAGCCAGTAAACGTCTTTCTGCGGTATACCGAGGTTATGAGATTAGAAGGATCCTTATTGTTGATGAATACATCAAGAAAAGTCAAAGTATTATTACTTTCTTTTTCCATGGTGAACTTAATGTTATCATGTTGTGAATTAAGAAAGTCAAAGAAAAGAGACGCATCATGCTCATTGTTGAAAAGACAGAAAGTGTCATCAACATATCTACGGTAGAATTGGATAGAGGGACCTTTGTATTTACTAAGCCATGAATGCTCATGATGCCCTGAGAAAAGATTAGCTAAGACAGGAGCAAGTGGAGATCCCATAGCAACTCCATCTATTTGGTCAAACACTTTACCATCGAAAAGAAAATGAGTTTGAGCAGTGGAAATTGAGACCAGTTTAACAAGATCAACCTTGGAAAGTTAGTGTTTCCATCTGTAATATAAGAAACAGCAAGATCTATACACTCCCTAAGGGGTATTTTAGTAAACAAACTCTTCACATCAAAAGAAACCATATACTTATTAGATATATGAATAACTTTGAGTTCTCGTACAAAAGAAAAAGAATCAGAAATAGTATATGTGTTGGGTATGTGCGCTTGAAGAAGAAAGCAAAGATATTTGACCACTTGATATTTGTAAGTGCGAATGGAGGAAACAATAGGTCTAAACGGTGGTACTACATTAGGAGATTTAACTTTATGCATTTTGGGTAGACCATATATGGGTGCTGGCTGTGAGCCTGAAGGATAAATTTGGCTGTAGACATCATTATCAATCTTGCCATTCTTCTTAAGATTACGCAGAAAACGTTGCAATTTACCCTCTCTGCAAATAGTGGGATCATTAGTCAGGTCTTTAAATTTATTAGAATCACTCACTATGTCAAGAATTCCTTTATTATAATCAGACCTATGTAATACAACCACACCATTACTTTTATCAGGTTTAAGTAAAACAATTTCCTTATTTCTACGAAGTTGATTTAAAGTTTTATGGGTTTTAATATCCTTTTGTGAAGGTCTAAACGAACTAACATATGTTTGTGCCAAGTGCGAAAGATCAGCTTTTAATTTACCTACATTATTCTTATCCATCAAGCGGCTACTCATAGACTGATATATTGATTCAAAACATGCAAAAATGTCGGTTTTCTTTATGTAAGGGGGGAAAATAGAGTGTGTTAAGCCAAAACTAAGCGCTTCATTTTCATCGAAAGTTAATTTATGCGACGAAATGTTGGTTACGGTTTCTTTGGAGTCAAATGGCAGGATACAGTTCTTGGTTAACATTCTACGCTTCTTCTGATGATTTTGTATAATGTGGTGCACTTCACGATTGACATTTTTGAGCAATGCTTTATGGAAAATGAAATAGTCAATACCAGTTAATTCATGTTTGATTTTATTCTCTAACCTGTCCTTCTCAATTTGCAGCCTCCGCCTTTCTTTACATCTCTTTGAGATTGCACTCTTTAATAGACGTTTTCTGATGGGAATAACGTCATATTTGCTGACATTAGGCAATTGAAAACAAATGAACTTGGGGAAAACATTGAATCTTTGACAGCTTTTCAGGAATGAGACATCCAAGTCCGCTTTTCCAAGTCCGCTTGTTTTCTTCATAACGGTTTTTCGTACTTTTATCGAATGTATATACATATATGTGTTCTAATGATTTCAATTTAGATTTAGCAACTGAAGATGGATGATGAATCCGAAACATGTCTTGCAAAATTAGAAACATAGTTGATTTTCTTCGTATTATATCTTTATCTTATCTTATAGACTTTATCTTATTGAGAAATTTTAGAAAGGGAGTTGCTTTTGTCATAGGGAAGAGAATTATCAATTCGGTGTTAAGTTATTGGGAAGTCTACGAGAGGCACATGACGCTAAAAGTATCTGGCAGAGCACGAAATATATTAATACATCAAATTTATGCTCCAAATATGGATGATGATTATGAGGAAGTAGAAAATTTATATAGAAGTATTGATTTGGAAGGAAAACGACAGAAAGAATGGAAAGACATAGATTAGGAGATTTTAATGGAAACGTAGGAAGCGAACGGTGTGAAAATACAGTAAGGCCGTATGGATTAGGAGAAGTTAACGAGAGGGGACAGAGATTAATTGAATTCTGTGAAAAAGAAAATCTTTTTATTTACAACACATGGTTTGAGCAGAAATTAAAATCAAGAAGCACATGGAAGCATCCAAATGGGAAGGATGAGAATCAAATTGGGTATATTCTAGTAAACAAAAGATATCGAAACTATTACTAATGTAAAGGCAAGGAAAGATGCAGATTGTGGTTCAGACCATGATCCTGTCTGGATGAACATCAAAGTTAAGTTGAAAAAGCAGAAAAGAAGACGTTCGCTGGAATTGGAATCTAGAAACACTGAAAGATAAGGACTTGCAAGATAAGTTTACGGAAGAATTCAGTAAGGAGTTAAATGAAAATAGCAATAAACATGACTGGCACAAATTGAAGGAATGCTTGACAACAGTAGCAGCAAGGACATGTGGAAAACGTAAAATGACTAAGAAGCAAAATTGGATGACTGAAGATATCTTGGAGGTAATGGAAGAGAAGCACAATTTTAAGCATGATAGGTTGAGATATGCAGAATTTTTTTTTTTTTTTTTTTTTTTTCTATGCACTTTCTTGATACAATACAACACTACTAATACAAGAACAAAACGATACCACTGGGTGCAATATCAATGTCATACCCAGTGGCCATTACATAGAAGGCGCAATTCACACTAAGAGCGAATTTGCGAAATCACTATACAATTGGATAAACGTAGTGGCTTCATACCAGAGCGGCCACTTCAAAACATTTTATGAAACGTTGTAAATAAAAAGATTTTCTTTTTCACAGAATTCAATTAATCTCTGTCCCCTCTCGTTAACTTCTCCTAATCCATATTTTCAAAATGCAGAATTAACAAAGGAGATAAGAAAAATGTGTCGTAAGCCTAAAGAAGAATATCACGAAAGTCTGTGCAAAGAAATAGAAGCATTAGATAAGAGGCACAACCCAGGAGCATATAATATGATAAAGAAGTTAACAAATAAGAGAATTAGTGGCAATAATAGCATAAAAGGTAAAGATGGAAACACACTTACTACAGAACAAGACATACTGCTCCGGTGGGCAGAGTATGAAGAGGACTTACGTAATGATAGAGACAGACCTATTAAGATAACACCTGAAGTTTCACAATATATGAAGATGCATATTGACAGTGAAGAAGTAAAGAGTATTATAGCGTCATTACCTAAGGAAAAGGCTACAGGTGCAGATGAGATCCCAGCAGAGCTATTGCAGTACATGGGAAACGATTGTATTAATCTAATGACTAAAATAATTAATAATTGCTATAACACTGGTGAGCTGCCTGAAGATTTTTATCAACAACATTTATAACAATACCAACAGTTTCTGGAACCTAAAACTGTAATGAACATCGGACCATTAGTCTAATTTCACATGCGTCAAAAGTATTGCTACAAGTAATCAAATCAAGACTTACACCGTTGATTGAAAACAGATTGGGAGATAGTCAACTAGGTTTCAGAATAGGTAGAGGTACTAGGGATGGCATTTGCCAGCTTAGATTCATGTCAGAGAGATTGATTGAAAAGAATAAGAAATTATTTGCATGTTACATCGACAATAAAAAAGCAGTCGATAAGATAAAGCATGTTGCCCTCAGTAAAATGTTTGCAGAGTATAATGTTCCCAACGAAGAGATACCCTTGATTAGTAACATATATGATTATCAAGAGGCACAAATTAGAATTAATACTTCATTGTCTAGAAAAGTGAAAATAAAGCAAGGCGTCAGACAAGGAAGTATTTTATCACCAATCTTATTCAATATGTATAGTGAAGAGGTAGTGAATAAGGCTCTGGAAAACGACAAAGGCATAGTTATCAATGGAAAAGGTTTCACAAACATACGTTATGCAGATGATACTATAATACTTGCTGATAGTGAACAGAATTTACAGAGAATGCTAAATAATATTGTTAGAGTATGCAAAGATTTTGGAATGGAACTGAATGCTAAGAAGACAAACGTTATGGTAATTGAAAAGAAACCACAGACCAGGATCAAAATTATAGTTAACGACAAGAAGCTTGAGCAAGTAAAAGATTACAGGTATTTAGGTACAAATATTTCAGATGATGGAAGGTGCATAAAGGAAGTAAAAAATAGGATAGCATTAACAAAGATGGCGTTTTTGATACATAAAGAATTATTGTAAAGCAATGTTAACATGTCTCTAAAAAAGAAGATGATACGAAGTTATATCTGGTCAGTGGTTACATATGGTAGTGAAGCTTGGGAAATTAATAAGGAAATATGGAACAAGATTAATGCTTTTGAATGTTGGATATATCGTAGAGTTCTTAAGATTAGTTGGACAGACAAGGTTAGTAATAAGGAGGTACTGCAAAGGATGAGGATAAACATGCATTTAATGAACTCTATTACAAAGCGAAAAGCTGCATTCTTTGGACATATTTGTAGAGGCTCGAGTGGGAATGATGTAGTGACAATCCTAGAAGGAAGTGTAGAAGGCATAAGATCACGAGGTGCTCAGAGAAGAAAGTGGTCAGACGATGTGAAAGACTGGATCAACATCACAGACTATGGTAGTTTGAAGAGGACCTCTGAAGATAGAACAGCTTGGAAAGTGTTGATTGACAACTTACGGTTGCCGTAATCGTCACCTTAAATGAAATCAATGAATCATCTGATTGTTTGAACTTTGTTTTGTTGGTCTTTATAACCATAGATTTACTTTCAGATGTTTTCTGGCATGTACCATAACGGACAGATTCAGTGTTGGTTCTTTGAGATTCATGACAAGAGTATTTTGAAGAATCAATTTGCTATTCGTTGAAAATCTCTATCTAACCTTTCTTCAATAACATCAAAGGTTTTGTCACCAACGTAAAAAAGAGTCAGCAGCATTGGAACATGCTCAAGATTTAAAATGAATGGTAATGTTTCTTACAAATGTCCCTTTTCGATTGCAAAGACTCCCCTTTCTAAAAAAACATACAATAATGCAAAACTCTGTTAATCGGTCATTATTTTGAAGAAAAGAGAGGGGGAAAAAGAAGAACTTTTAACTCTATCACTCTTATAGAAGATCCAGATAGGTAATCGGGTTAGTGCATTATTGACTTTGTGAATACACTCTTTGGCACCTGATTACCACCCCAACCACCCCGCTTATTGAGTTTTGACTTTTTTTCAATCCTACCCAGCTCTTATCGAGACACCCTGGCAATTAATTTCAACAGATTTTTGAAGACTCATTAAGTAAGGTAACTCAACCACGAATATCTTATGTTGCAAGAACCGTTTATTTTACAAATTTTCTTAACTAACTGTTGCATATTTTGGTGCCACATATGGATCCGTTGTTCCATAACTGCTACCCAATTTATGTTAGCCTGTCATCTACCCAAAACGACAAGTTAAACTCACTGCAAGATCGAGCAAAACGTTTGATTTGTTACAGTACAGTTCAAAAACGGAAGAATATAACATCGAGCAAAAGGGAAATGAAGCATGGAAAGAATGCAAAATTCTAGGAAGCCTACTCGATACAGAAAAAGACATCAACAGGAGAAAAATACTAGCAATTGATGCATACAAAACGCTCAACAGCATTTTCAGCAGCAAGATAAACTCCGTCACGATTAAACTGAGAACTTTTAACGCATATGTAGCAAGTGTATTTTTGTATAATAGCGAACTGTGGACACTAACAAAGAAACTAGAAAACACCATCGACACCTTCCAGCGTAGACATCTAAGAAAGATCCTTGGAATTAACTGGCAAAGAAATATTACCAACAACGAGCTCTATGCCAAAACGAAATATGAACCATGGAGTGAAATAATAAGAGAAAGGAGACTAACATGGCTAGGACATCTCATGCGCTTGCATCCAGAAACACCAGCAAGGAAAGCCCTTAAAGAGTATCTCAGGAAAGTAAAACGGCCACAAGGAAGACCAAAGACAACATGGATGCAGACAATAAGACAAGATTTGGCCTGCGTCGGAATTAAACTGGATCTCTCCAAAGAAGCACAAACATTAAATAGACTATCTGAACTGACACAAGATAGGAAAAACTGGCGTGGCATTGTGAAACGCGTCGTGCAGTATTAACTGCGTGTGGCGTCTTAGTAGTAGTAGTAGTACAGTTCAGTTGTGGGTTGACATTGTGAATCAAAGAAATTGGTTTATAGCTATTGATGTATTTAAATCATTGCACCAGCCTGGACATTTTACACCAAACAAGTATAACTGGACAAATCACAACATGAATACCCATGGTAATAAATCCTTACTATGCCTTCCAAAAATCAAAACTGAAATGTTTAGAAAATCGGTACATTATCAAGGAGCTGCAATCTTTAATAAATTACTGCGAGAGTTAAGAGAAGAACTCTCTATTTTACGTTTTAAAAAAAATTTAAGAGACTACTATATGAAAACATAGTCAGATATCTTGGGCGTATCTTAGGATTTTAGTTTTTTTATATCTCTTGCTTTTAACAGCATTGCGTAGGCTATTTGCAACTTAATCGTTTATTTATGTTATATTTTTAGACAGGTCAGGTATTGATAACAGTTAAGCTTTGAAGTTAATATCATCGCTTAATTGTTGATTTTTTGAGGACGCATGAAATGGTGGCTCTTTTCAGGACGCATGGCAAGCTACCAAAATTGCTCTATTTTTCACCTACCAGGCATGGGACCGCTTGGGAATGGAAGCTCTAGCTAGAGCCTCTTTCAAAGACACGTTTTCCTTTGTATTTTACATTTAATTGTGAATGCTTCCTGGGTCCGTGCCTGAGCATCATAGTAATCAGCGAAATGTTAATCTGTGAAAAGTCTGTTGGTATTGGAGAACTTCACTACACCACAAAAAAGCGGGAACATTATTTTAGCATACTGAAAGCTCTTTTGGTCCGACACTCGTCAGAGTATGAACAGTCGGATAACGACCGAAAGGTGAACCGAAATATATAGCCAGATGCGGGTGCACGTGATATGATGAATAATGCGTCTATTTGGCACTATGATTGGCCAATTAGCACCTATTCACCATTGTTTACTTGAAGAATCCAAGTGAGAAAATGAACTCTTTTTGTTTACACAAGATTGGGTTTTGAGTCTTAATGTAAACTAATTCCAAAACACTTAAATGAAAGGACGATCTTGCTTGCCCTATGATCCGAAAATTATCGTCTGTGTATGTTTTGGCACATTCTGGATTTGCAATAAGATGTTGTCCTATGGCCGACTCACTTTTCATGTTAGAAATAGAGTTTTTACACATACGAGGTGGCTGTTCTCTTGTTGCAGTGTTTTTCGTCCTGATGCTCGAGGGTCCATGTTTTTTTATTCAACAATGGTGGGTTACCTTACGTCACTAAATAAGACGCTATTTTTTTTAAGCATTGTTCATTTTGATACTAATAACTAATCTACAATAATACACCTCACTAAAACTAGGCAGTGTAATATTGGCTGCTTCACATTGGATTAGAAACAAAAAAAAAAAGGCAATAAACTAAAAATTATGAATGATATAAATTTAGTTAAGATGTTCACTCAGAAGTCCATCAAGTCTGGGTCAGTTCAATCTTTGTTTCGGCGGCAAAATATATAATAGGTGGACCGAATAGCAATGGCCATGACTTTTGAAACTAGACGTTTTTGATGTATTTCTGGTAAATCTAGACTTTTCAACAGATTGAATAGAGAATCGCAGGAACTGTCAAGTACACCTAAAGCACTCATAGACATGTTGATAAAATCGATCTCCTGATACGATGTTGACAATGCAGTACTTAGGGGTCTGTACTTATTCAACTTTCGGTCACTGTTAATCTTAAGATTGCTCTCAAAACCTACTGGTAGTTCGAGGATATGTATTTTATTGTTATGCCTATTATGTAAGATAAGATCAGGTCTAAAGGTATCTCCAGTAATCAAGCTAGGAGATGGAAATGAAGGTAGGTCAGCGTAGATAGACCAATCTATCAAATGTGATAATAATAATAATAATAATAATAATAATAATAATAATAATAATAATAATAATAATAAGGTTTTAAAGACTGTTATAGCCGGGGTGGTTTTGGAAGATGAGCGTCCAAAGCCTATAAAATGCCCCAGATGGCTTGTGTAACTTTGAACACCTCTGACAGTCATGTCCAGCTCCTGGCCTTCACGTGGCGAAACCGTTTCGAACTAACAGGAGAAGGGGCGTAAGGCGAATAACTGGCGCCTTTAAATAACCGGTGCTTCGGGTAGGGTGGACTCGTTAGCTTTGGCCAGCAACCATTCTAGGAGAAGGAAAACTCTGATTCTAAACCAGGGTAGATAGGACTCTTGAGCTTTGGCTACCTATCTAGTGGAGGCAACACGAAAAATGATACCCGCAACTCAAGGTGTTAACCGTGCTGAGGAGTGGATGGCCGCTGCGTTATGAGGTCACAAACGGTGCCTGATTGGACGTGGCGAACTCAATCAGTAATTGCCTTACCCAGAGAGCTGGGCAACTCTGGGTGGACTTCACTTTACCCATGCTCAAAACATTTTACTTATATGGGAGATTTAGATAACAATCAATTTCAATTAACCAACGAAACACTTGAGGACGACAGAGCACTTCAGAGAATTACAGTAACAGGATCAATTCCAGTTGTCTCAAATGGAGAAGCTCGAGCAAAACATCATTTATCAACGTACACGGAAGATGAGAAGAGATGGTTGATTAGAATAGAAGATGAAGAAAGGCAAAAAGGATCAGGATTCATGCAAAGGATGAAAGTTCGATGGGATCAACAATATCCAGAAAGGACGAATGTTTCTAAGCAAAATTTAAGGGACAATGCAGCAAGATTTAGGGCTGAGATAAAAGAAATAGGAATGGTAGAAAGCGTAAGTATGACCATAGATGCAAACGAGAGGATAACAAATAAGGCAGCAGAATGGACAAATGAAATGAAGTTAAATTTACTTAGGATAGAAAAAGTAGAAAGAGAAAAAGGAAGAGGGTTTATGAAAAGGATGAAGAAGGCATGGGATCTGATTTATGAAGATAGGCCATTAAGTGCACAATGTTTAAGAGATAATGCAGCCAGATTTCATAATGATAAATCACTAATGAATTTGTTATTAGTTAGAGATGAATGTGCAGCATTGGGAGAATTACGAGAAGAGAATGAAATTGATAGTGATTTGAATGGTCATACAAACAGAAGTGCAACTATAGATAGTATTGGTAACGAAGTCGGGGAGGTTGAAAGTGAAACAGTAGATCACACTGAAAAGTATGGAAATCAAGGCGAAGAGAGCAATGAACTTGTAGATATGAGAAGAACATTCATGGAAACTTTACAAAAATTAAAAGTTACTACGAATAGCCATATAGAAGAAAGAGAGCGGCTAATGAAGCTAAAAACTAAGACAACAAAAGTCGAGTTTGATAATGCAAACAAGATACTAGAAAACTATTTAGGCGAGACAGATGACATATGCAAAGTTATAGATGCAGTATATGCAATGGGCAGAACAATTGAGGAAAGGTCTGGTATAAAGAGAGAGAAAGGAACGAAAACTAAGCAAGGTAGTTGTATGAGAATAGTCAATAGGGGTGGAAATAGAAGGATAAAGAGGAAAGAGAAGCAACTGAAGGAAGCAAGACAGATGGTGGCGTGGATAGGAAATGAAATTTTTAGGCAAGATAAGAAACGTAAAGCTACAAAAAAAGAATTGAAAATAGTCGCAAAGGTAATGCAAAAAGCACGTAGTTCATTAAGCAATAAGGCAAGTTTACTGACAGAGAAGGAACTATGGCTTGATGAATTAAGATATAGGAAAGCTGAATTGAATAAGGTAAGAACAAGAGATGCAAAAATACGGAACAATAGGATGTTTAAAGAAGATGAGAGAAGATTTTACAGGAATATCAATTGTATAAACAATAAGAAGGGTGTAGTTCCAGACATGGAAAAATTTGTTGCTTTTTGGGCTGAAATATGGGAGGACGAAACCAAAACACCACATAAGAAATGGATGGACAATGTCTCAGAGAAGATAAAGGCAAAAGTGCAGCAGGTAGAGGACTTAGTCATCACAGAAAGGACATTGTATGAAATCATAAGAAAGAGAAAAAACTGGTCTGCTCCAGGAGTGGATGGGATACAAAATTTCTGGTGGAAGAAGTTTCGAGGAGCATGGAAATCACTAGTAAAATGTATGAGCAGTTGGATAACAAATCCACAACGGATACCGGGATGGCTTACACTTGGGAGGACAATTCTACTTCCAAAGACAGAAGATTTAAGTCACGAGAAAGACTATCGACCAATCACATGTCTGAATACCTGTTATAAGATTTTTTCAGGAATGATAGGAAAACATATGAAAGCTCATGCAGATACGAATGGAATGTGGGATAAAGGACAATTGGGGACATGCTCTGGGGTGTTGGGAACAGTAGATCAGCTTTTAGTAGATAATGCCATAATGGATGAGGTGAGAAATAGCAAGAGAAATCTGGCGGTAGCATTTTATGATTACCAAAAGGCATACGATATGGTGAGACACGATTGGATGCTTAGAGTGTACGAATGGATGGGTATACCGGCGAGCATTTTGAATGTCTTAAACAAGTTAATGTCTGGATGGAAAACTAGGTTGGAGCTTAATGAAGGGGGTAAATTGCAAGTTAGTCGTTGGATTAAGATTTCGAAAGGCTTTTTAAAAGGAGATAGCTATTTGCCAGTTGGCTTCTGTTTAACCGAGGTACCGGTAGCAATGTTTTTAGAGGAGACAGATGGCTATAGGATGGGTGCGGCCGGAGAGAGAATGATTAAGAGAACACACAGCTTATTTATAGACGATTTGAAGGTGTACCAGGAGAGCCATAAAAAACTGGAGATAGTTAATGAAATAATCGTGAAAGTAAGCAATGACACAGGAGCATGCTATGGAGTTAAGAAATGTGCTGAGGTAGTGTTTAAGGATGGGAAAATGATCAAAGGAATGGGACTGGATATATTGCAAGAGAAGATGAGAGCACTGGATCCTAATGAGAATGAAATTTATAAGTTTTTAGGCTGTGAGCAAGGAGATAAAATTGATGTGAAGAGAGTGATGGAAAGAGTCAAGAAAGAGGTAAAGAGAAGGACAGAACAGCTTGTAAGCCTTAACCTGAATGATGAAAATTTAATGAAAGCCATAAATTGCAGAGTGATACCAGTAGCTGGATATGTTATGAATGTTTGTAATTTACGAAAAGGAGATTTAGAACAGTTAGATAAGAGTGTAAAAGCTATTTTGAGAGATAAAGGTTTCCATGGCAGACAAGCTAGTGACGAAAGACTGTATATGAAAAGAGTAGATGGTGGAAGAGGACTAAAAAGCTTTAAAGAGGTTTATGATGAAACAAAGGTACGGGTAGCTTGCTATATGGCTACGTCAACAAATATATGGATAAAAGCAGCTTGGGAATACGAACATGGAAAGGAATTTACATCAATTAAGAGAGAGGCGGAAGAAGTGATGAAGAAGGTACAGGAGGATGTGGAATTTGGGATAGGAAGCGTAAGGATTAGGTCTGAACATCATAAGAATTGGAGAGCTGTATGGAAGACGCTAAAGAAGATGATCAATGATGGGACAAAGCGAAATAAAGTTGACAGTTTTAGGACCAAGATTCTGCAGAGCGAGATACCATTAGGATTTGACAAGGGTGATTATGGGTGGTTGAGGTGTAATTCAGACCCTAGGAAGACGGCTTCGATTTTCAGTCTGCAGGAGCAAATGGTGGAGACACGATCATGGAAGAAACTGAGAGGTTTGATTAGCGAGGACTGTTGTAGACTTTGCGGAGAGTATAGAGAGACTGTACAGCATTTGCTAGCTGGGTGCCAGAAGTTGGCAGGATTTGAATACGTTAGAAGACATGACAAGGCCTTAAAAGTTCTTGCAGTACAATGGTGCATTAAGAATGGATTGCTGCCAGAAGGAACAAAATGGTATGAGGAGAAATGGGAAAAAGGAAAGGTCATAGAACGTGGTGGAAAGAAACTACTGTGGGACTGGGAATATAGAATGAGAACGACTTGCACTGCTAGACGGCCAGATCTGACCCTCGAAGATAATGAGAAGAATGAAATATATATTGTAGATATGGCATGCCCTAGCGAGAACAACAAAGTAAATAAGCGGTTGGAGAAAATTCAAAAATACCAGCAGTTATGTTTCGAATTAAGAGAGAGGAGAAGTTCGTACAAAATACACTTCATACCAGCAGTTATAGGATGCTTAGGCGGGGGAGTTGGACAGTTGGAGGAAGATTTGTGCCAGTTAATACAGGACAGTAATGAGCGCAGTAGAATAGTATCTGAAATGCAAAAGACTGTGTTATGGGAGAGTGAAACCATCGTTAGAAAAGTGTTTTCCGGATTGATATGACTGTTTTGTAAATAAGCTACCAAATTTTGTTAGCTTTTGCTCTCTCTCCCTTTCTCACTGTTTGGCAAGCTTTAGTAATTATTCTTTCGCTAAATCCACGGACCTTACATTTTTTTTTAATTCAAACTTTGCGAAAGGGGGAGTGAGTATTGGCCAATTGTAACAATTTGTAAATTGGAATACTTTATACAATTGTACACTTGGTTTCTTCAGAATAATAATAATAATAATCTGCCATATCAAGGCTCTCTCCAAAAGTGCTCTAAGTAGACTGGTAATTGCTTTGCTCGATATACTTGTGCACCCTTAACAAAATCCCACTGGCTACGGGCCTGCTACCATTACATTGCCAGTGCAACCGGTTGTACTTGATGGTGAGTACCAGGCTTAATTGATTGCATATAATTGAAAGTGTAAGGGATGCAGTTCACTGGATGGGGGTATCAAGATTTGTCTGCTCGACCATTCCCAACAACCTTTTGGTATACCCCAGGGCAACTGGCCCCCTGGGCCCCACTGGGCCCCACTGGGCCTCTCAAAGAAAACCAATCAAAACGAGGCATAATCTGGCGGGAGTGTAAAATTTGAAAAGGTTCAACGTGACGAGGACGTGACCGGCCTAGGCATAAGCATTCACTTCGAAATGTGTGTGCACGCTTCACTTTTCAAATGCAGCATTGCATTACCAGGTGCTAACGTCTCCCAAGAATGCAAAGCCAATCATTTAGAAAATATGCAACGAGTATCAACATGCATTTTGAATAGCTGCAGGAGAGCGCTGGTTCTGATGCAAACTGAGGTAAGTTTCAATTTCCCGAATGCAAAGTGGAAAAATCCAATTGTACAGTCCATTTATGGAAACGTGATCTAATATCACACGTGTTCCATAACTTGGAAATCCTGAATCCTATAGTCTGCATAGCGATAATATATGAGCAGACTGAGGACTACTGAAGTGCTTTCGAGCTGTTTATAAAAGTCCCTTTACCTAGAGTCTTTGGCATTAAGATGGGGTTAGCTTATCTTTCTGTCTTGGGCATGGAGACTGATAACAAAAGTGCATGTGTAGCTTGCAAGCCGTATGCTGCAGGGGTTGCAAAATTGTCTTGGGAAATCATGTGACACAAAATCTGAGAGCCTATTTCAGACTTATTTGCTTTCACAATTGTCAAAATCAAACTGGTAAATGTGTGCGCAAGGAAAGAATGGACTGTCTCGGAAGGGCCAAAATTGAGATCAGTCAAACTTCACGAGATATCTCCTTAGCTACAAGATAGGACAATAACAAAGAACTGCAGAAAAATTTCCAGGGGTGGCAAAAAGCTGGCAGCCTATAATACAGGGGTGGCTTTTGCCGCCCCATGCCACCCCATAGCTACGGGCCTGGTAGCTTGTCGAGTAGTTGATGTGATAGATTGGACTTTCGTTTATCACTGGAGATTAGGAAGAGAACATGTATAAGTATGTACCAAGTAAAGCTGTAACTTTGACATAGTAACTCATAGATGAAGCATTGCTAATTCTGATGATTACTACATAGAAACGGATATCTACAAGGTTGTGTTAAAATTCATAAAATATTGATATTAAATCAGATTCAGCACTAGTGGGGGGCTGAATGATTCACTTCTCACTCTTGTAAGAAGTACTTTTCCTTTCCATTCACTTCATATCAGGTGTTCCCTGGATTTGTTACTGAGTACAATACTATTGAATGAAATCTCACTCAAGGAGGTTCTATTCCAAAGGGTAATATGTGAAAAGTTCTCTTCTGCATTTCACCAAACCAATGTGGGACCTAATATATCATTAATGAAGGTTCTTAGCTCACCATAGTGCTGTGCCTAAAAATGACTAGCACCAGATATAAATGCAAGATATCATTAAAAGTTCAACTAGTAATTTTCCCTTTAAATGTGATTCAACATTGCAGCAATTAGCACCTGTTACATATCATGGATAGAGCATGGCAAGTCAAAGTCTGTGATTTGCTATTTTTTGGGCTGGAATCAATTGCAAACCTTTTCTTCTTTTTAAAATCTCATACTTCATGGTAAAGTAGAATGGTAAAGTAAAATACATTAAATATAAAATGCATACATTTTTGGGATAAACTTGTGATAGATAAAGGATAAGCATGTTTATTTGCTACTATTGAATGGTTAATTTCCCTTACCTTAGATTCTTGTTTTTGTTTTGTTTTATGCGGTGTTGAGAATCCTCTTTGTAGTGGGACCCAGAGGACAGGGAATATAGAAGGGTCACCAGAAACCCTACCAGCTAGCACCTTTTCCTAGTGTTTGCTACCAAATTCCATGAACTCTGTCCCAAAAATCACCATGCATTCCAATAACTTGTAAGCTGTTTTATATTTTACTTGCCTCTTCCTTCTCAGGAGCCTACAATTTGTAGCTTTTCAGATTTGTAATCAACAAATTTGATCTTTTCTCTCCTTCTACTTGGCCTTTCTTTGTTGTGCTTTATTGGGATTTTGCTTTATAGACCTCAGACATTCCTCAGTGTTAATAACTAATAAAAGGAAGATGAAATGAGGGAAGGTGTTTCTCTGGGAAGTATTGGTTTGCTTCCATGTTTAAAGATTGGGTTTGTTGGAAATCAATTATTTTTATAATCTAGACTTAGTTTTTGCTGGGCTAACATGGCCTTAATTTATGCTTCTGAGAAAAACAGTTTTGCTCTGTCTTCTTGAAACCAATCTTTTTTCTGGATAAAGCCTATTATTAACCAATGTTTGTCCCTTTTTTACATTTTGAAACACCAGCAGTAAACATGGCCATTCACTAGAAAGTGTATAAATTCAATGTAAAATGTTTGACAGGGTAATTCTATCACTGAACTCATCCATTGATTTGTATGGATATACCTTTTAGCCATTACTAATGTGATGGAAGTCTATGAATATTTCTATATCATTCTGGTGTGTTTGATCAGATTTTCCAAGACTAGGGGACATTGGTGTAGATAGAAGGTAGCTGGATGGGAATGACTTAGGGGTAGGGCAAAAACTTACTTTTGAGCTACACAGCCATTTTGTTTGAAAAGTTCTTATCTGGTCAGAAAAATGACATATTCATCTCTTTCTCCTATTTTTGTGTTAGTTATGAAAGGAAAGGCTTAATACCATTCAATCAATCACCATCATCTAGTGCCATTTGCTTCCAGCAGGTCAGATGTCATGGATTTCCATCTCCTTCAATCTTGTACCATCCTCATACACTCACTATACATCATCCCTGTCCATTCTGTGATATAGTTTGCCTATGTAATTCGTTGCCTCCCTTTACTTCGTTTCCCATTGATCTTTGCATCTAGTAGTAATCTTTGGATACATTTCAATAGTTATATAAATTTGAAGCTTTTGATTATGAAATCAGTGTTGTTTTAAATGGTGACCTACAAGTGTCATTGCAAAACATTCTTTCTCACAGTAAAACTCTCTCTCTCTCTTGGCAAAAATTTCTGTCTCATGGCAAAATTCTCTTTATTATGGCAAAACTCTTTCGTGTACAGTAGTAAAAAATTTTGCTTTGATTGCAGTATTTGTTCACAAAATGGATGGAAACAATATTCCATATACGGTTCTATACGATGACATCTTCAAAAAATCTTTAGACAGGTTCCCTTTACATTTGTGACAATTTTGCTTCGGGAGATAGGTCTTTAGGAAGTTCAAAGAAGGGGGGCTCACTCCTAGGGAAGAAGGGTGAACGTGAACCTGTGGCATTATGAAACATGAAACTGTGATTGGTACTATAAACTGAAAACCATACAGCTTTTGTAGACACTAGTATTGAGCCCACAGTGTGTGCGTGTTTTGGGGTGGGGGAGGTGGGAAACTCATCACTTTTCTTAAAGATTTCTGTTAATTAGCTTCATGAATTGATTTTCTGTTTCTGCAGACTTTAGCATTTGCGTTTCCCCTAGAGTTACAGCTAGTAATATTCGGCACATTTGTAAAACCATGAATTTAAATGATTTATCTGAGCTTGTAAGTGTATGCCAATATTCCACTACTCTTTCTGGGACCAACAATATTATTATGATTACCGTAACAAGGTGATCGATGATGGTGATTGTAAGGAACAAAGTGCCTCTTTGCATTCACTTCCCTATTCTTTATTATTCATTCTGGCATCCCTGAGTGACATGTCTTGCAGTCGAAAATGGAATCATTGCAGGCGTACAAGCAACTTCCCGAAACTACTCAGGGATTGATCTCTGCGTTCCTTCCTATGCAATCAAAGAATTGACAACTTGCTTGGGCCTAGTCATGCTGGTTAAACAAAAGATTTTCCGTGAGAATGAACGTTTTGCTGTAAAAAAACGTTTTTTTCATTTTTCGAAGATCTACAATAACAACACATGATTACAAGACAAAACGTTTGCCGTGAAAAAGGGAGTTTTGTTATGAGAAAGAAAGTTTTGCCGTGAGAAAGAAAGTTTTTGGCGTTAGAAAGGGAGTTTTTGTCATGAGAAAGAATTGAGCTACAGTAATTTTATCTTTATAATGAAAGACATAATCTTTTGACGTCATAGGGTGAGGTAGCATAAAAATCAAATGACTCAGAAGTGGGGTGAAGCCCTTATTCATAACAAAATAAAGTTTTTAAGCCAACTTTGTCCAAAGAGTTGCCATATGTACGTAAGATCCTTTTTCAGTATTAAAATCCTTTCTCAGTAACTGTTTATGAGATAAACGCCTAATCAATTGACTCGTGGGGGGGGGGGTATAGATCTTGATTATGTGGGAATATTTCATGAAAAACGATTCTGAGCTGCAGGTAGTTGCCTCCTTGTATTGCCAATGTCATTTCACTTAAATTGTCTCTAAGGAAACTGCATTGTGAAAAATGTGTACTCCAAAAATTTCTGTTAGCGAGCCCTGTTTGTGGACTATGCCTTAACCCCCGAAATTTCCCAGTTGTACCACTGACATTTGGTACATCGTTATAGGCCTATATGTATTTGTATTCAGAATCTATTCATTGTTTGCATTATTCGTTTGACTATCGGAACTTTTGGGCCTTCTAGCGATAAGTTTGCCCGACTAGGTAAAGAACCCTTAAAATTGCTTTGCATACTTTGCAAGGGTTTGTAACGAATGATCAACTTCTATATACACCAATAAAATCCAGCATACCATTTACTCACACCGTTAAGCTTGTCGATCTGGAGGATGACATAAAGTGGCTGCACAAAAGTAATCTACGGATGTGTTTTAAGACACAAGAGAATGATGACGTAAAGAAGCCAACATAGAAAGCAAAAAGAAGCGATTTGTATAATGATATTATTGATTCATTGCGCGAACTTCCAGCTAAACGCAGCATTACTAATAGTACAGGCAGGAAGAACACAAAATGCCGGCAAATAAGATGCAGTAGGCCTTTTTGAAACGAATGGATATCTCGAGGACATCGCAGAAAACTCCCTGATGACAAATGCTACAAGCGCCTGATGCAAATATGTTTGCGGAAACTTAGCAGTTTGACACAAGTTGCTTATAGTAATACACGTTATAGATTTGTGTGCAAAGAAATAATGATTAATAGATAAATGGACGAATAGTGTTATGCAACTAATTTTGTTTCTTTATTTGGTTTTATCTAAAATACACAAGGGTAATATCTCTGATCGGCCAGTAGTTTGTCCAATTTACTCTTATGTTATTGATTTCATTAGTTTTCCTTCAGGTGTAGGGAGGGAGGAACTTGTGGTAATATAGAGTGTTCTGTACCTTATCATAGAGCTTTGCATTGCGTTGAGGTCCTCGTATTTAGTAGAATTTTGTAAATGATAAGTGTAATGATACCATGGGGGAAGGAGCTCTCCTTCAAAGTGGTTATGATGCATTCGATTACGCATTGGAACCTTTGGACTGTGCTATTAGTATATGCAAGGTTTATTTGCCACAGTTTTCAAATCCAACTGCTCTAGGCTGCAATGAATTTCCAAGGGACTTAGTGTGCCATTATTGGTATACGGTCGATGAGTACATTAGAGTTGCTATACTTTTAAAGCCACTTTAATCAAGTTTCTAATGGGATAAAAGTGATATGTAGGAAGCTAATGTTTGGGTGTACAATACGTGCTTGCTTTCCTTCAACTAGTTTTGTAAAGGAAAGCACTGCTTAAGTTTAGAGAGAGTTCTTTCCCTGTTTCTAACTTGATAACTATTATCAACTTTGAACTGAGCTGATCTAATTTATGTATTCTTATATTTCAGGGACCGTCTTGTGTCATAGAAACATGTAAATGGCGAGAAAAGGCGGTAGAAAGGTATGCAATGATTATTTTTAATTGCGACAACGATGTTGAATATCCACATTAAAAGCATCAATAATTGCAATAGCTTTATTGGAATATTAGTTGCAAGTACTTGTGCTGTTAAAATCCTAACATTTTGTTTTATCTTTAGTGGTTTGAGAGGAAAATAATATGTGACTAATAGAATGAGTTCCTTATCCTTAGTAAGATATTGAATGTCACTACGAATGCCAACAAAAGCCAGTAGTAAACGAAGAGGATAATAGCGAAGAGGCAATTGGCTGTTAATCGGACACAATTTAGCAATCTTCTCTGTTATATCACTTGTTGTGTCATATATAGCTTCATAGAATAGTCACATATCTACAAGGGGACAGTTTTTTCACTTTATATATTAAGGCTGTTATATGTGAAGTTTGATTTTTGCTCCGAATTTCAATGCAAAGCATGTTCAGTGGGTTTCTAGAATAGAAGCCGGATTTCATCTTGTTTATAATACGGTGTGGCATTTTAAGTTTTAATTTTGTGATAGAGCATCAACATCTGTAGCAGGCCAACCATGTAGCTTTTGAAATAACAGTTCTTTCCCATTTTCAAAACCATATAATCTGGCTAATATATAATGAAATGAATTTAAATATATATACATACGTACATACATACATATATATATATATATATATATATATATATATATATATATATATATATATATATATATATATATATATATATATATATATATATATTAATTTTAATTTTCTCCTGATTTTTCTGAGAATAATAATGTTTCTGTCTGCACTGAAAAAGGAGAAATCCTGGTTACTCGCAAGCTACTGAGTTCATATATATATATATATATATATATATATATATATATATATATATATATATATATATATATATATATATATATATATATATATATATATATATATATATATATATATATATATATATATATATATATATATATATATATATATATATATATATTCATATATTCATATATTTATCATAGAATAATCAATAACTAGGAACTAGTTAGAAAGTAAATCTTATCTGAATATGTGAAAATTAAACTGCGTTACTTTTAAGGACTCAAAGATTTTATGGCTAGGTAAACTCGCCCATGAAGCCGCCGATCAGCCATATTTCAGTTGTCTTCCGTTCCTCGCCTACTCCTTTTGCTGCTGAAAAAAGATAAATCATTCTGTAATTTGAATATTAAACAAAGTTAATTAGAAGTTTAACAATTTTACTTTCAGTAAGGCTCACCGATTACATTCTCAAAGTTGCATTTTGCCTGTGTTTTCCTTCAAGTGCAAAAACTGGAACAAAAATCGGCAGGTTAGTCTCTCATTTATTCGTCATTTCAGATATATTCTCAAGAAGCTTATATTATCCTCCATATATGAAAATATGTAAAATGAAACGAAATGAAATGAAGTTTGCTTAGACCAACCTTGACTTTGGCCAAGTGCAATAACCCTATCGGGCCCTATGAATTATCGACCGTGCAACATTAAAGTACACGTGGTTTAAAATATGGCCAGGCGTATGCACTTTGAATGTTCTGGATTGTTTGATTAGAATGTTGATAGGTAACGCCTGAGAGCTTATGGATTATGCTCCAACACAGAGGCTCTTTGTCTAATTGTAATGCATGGAATGAGAGGCACATAGAATTTAGGATAGAGATCCCAATGTTCTTAAGCAAAAACTTTCCCTAAGTCACAATGTAATACCTCCAGCAATATATGGTATATATAGTCTATATTGTATACATGGTTTAGAAGGACTTGCAATAAATACGGGACCACCAGGTATATATATTGCTGTCAATGAGTTTGTTTCTTTGACTTACAGTTCACCCTAAAGTTATGACAAATACTTTGCGGAGGAGAATCTTCCTTTCCTAAAATGGAAATTTGTGGTCTTCAAAATGCTTGCCTTTGCTTAGCTACGTATGTCCTTTTTGTCAAAAATCCTTACAAAATCCGACCAAGTAATACCAGAGAGGCAAGAATAATATTTAAACGTACTGGAAAATTTTCTATCTAGTTTCCATCACTTTTAATTTGACCCATGTCCTTGAAATATGGGGATTTTCAGCATGGCAATTTGGAAATAGTATCAATAGCAGCTTGGTCAACAGTTTCATTCTGAGCTTTCGTTCCCGATCCTGATAAGCGATAAATCTTTGTATGCGTCTGTTGAACTGAAAATTTCTTTTTTCCAGTTGATCCTATAGTTTGCGATTTGCAATACGTTGGGTTCTTACCCTCGCTACGCCCCCGTACGGGATTATTTGAAAAGCGGGATACATCTATCAGAGTATGGACTATGGGTAGGATTATTAGAGAGCGGGAATATTAAAGGGGACATACGATCGAACAGACAAGTTGGATGGAAGAGAGAAATTTTGAAGTGCAAATCAATTAAGTAACATTGGATTCAGTGCAATGTGCTGATTACAAGAACAGAAATCTTGTAATATCAAACTGAACCTTGTTGTTGATCGAATACGATTAGTTGTTTATGTTGAAATGTCAAGGAAAAAATTTGCCTATTCGAAAGCAAATTTTCCTCTTCCAAATCACAATCCCCCGCTGGTAGGAATTTGCGCTGTCTTTCTGTCTATCAGAATCTATGCCATGCATGTCAATCTTTGAATACTTTTGTTTATATTTTAAATGGACTATTGGTACTAATAAAGATCTCACCAGATTCTCTAAAAGATTGAATTATGAACTTAAATAGATGAGTAACAAAAGCTGTTCTATTTATCGACATGGTATTTTGAAACGGTCGCGACAGGATGAAGACAAAAGGATGTAGGAAAAATTGTCGTATGGAAAATACCACAGGTAAACTCACGGTATACTCATATTGCTCTATTACTGAGCTGGTTGAATGATGGTATTTTAACGACAGTACTGAAGCATCAGTTTCGCATTAAAGGTCAGGAGGAAATAACACAAACTAAGGAACTGTTCTTTAGCTGTTCCATGGTGGTCAGAGTAAGTTCGATGTATTTCATTTTGTTCTGTCAGTTTGTGATCTGGTTCCAATCAACGACGTAAAACACTGGAAGCAAATTGACCATAGTACTAACCATGCTGCTCAACATATTACTGAACATGTTGATGAATCAGATATACTTTTTGGTGCTTGCAATTAATTTGTTTGAAAGCCTCTTATTTATGTAGGCAAAGCGTAGATGATTGCTTGAAGCCTCTTTAGAACTAAATGCTATTGGAAAGCAAGTCATATTTGCGTGCCTTCTTAATAGTGTTTGAATCTAATCGCCACTCTTCCCATAAGTAACAACGTTTCTGCACTCGTAGCGAATTAATAAAATCCATGGAAGGACTTTGAGAATCGTATATACGTACACTGAATCCTCCTTCGACAATCTGCTGGCTATATATAACTCAGTATCAGTTCACCAAAGAAACCTACAGTTGTTTATGATAGAGATTTTTAAAACCAAGAAGAATTTAATTCCATCATTAATGGAGTATACCTATGTTGAAAAAACGAACACCTACAACCTTAGAAATAATGATGGCCTTTTGGTGCCAAGGGCAAATACGTCTTATGGGATTGAAACGATAAGGTACATTGGAAGTAGGTTTTGGCAGTCATTACGAAGTGAAATAAAAAAGTCTCAAAACTTGCAAGTCGGTAAGGAACGCATAAAAATTTGAAAACAGGTAAATGCAACTGTTGGCTTTGAAGAACATTTATAAAGACTTATGTTAGATTAAGGCTAGTTTTCATTACTTTGTATATTTATTTCAGAGTATATGTATTGTTGTATAGTTGGCTTTAATTAGCTTTATTTACTATGGTAGTCGCCAACTTTAAATAAATTGTATTATCATTGTATTGTTATTATTAAATTTGTATTATGTTTTGCAGCCTGGTGTTGAAAAGACGCAAGTTATAAGGATGCGAGAAGTATGAGAGAAGAGGCCATGAAATAGAGAGGACTGACAAGATGAGAGAGGATTATGACATCATGCTGAAAAGTGACGAAGCAGCATTTGAAAGTAGCGACATTCAGCAGGTGGACGATGCTCGGGGAGCAGATGGAGATGCCCGGGGAGCAGATGGAGATGTCACCAGAAACATAGATGACAGTGAAGTTGCAGAGTATGAAACAAGGAAAGACCATGGCAATAGGTTGCAGAACGGTGATATAGAAGTAACCACTGACGTGAGAATTGTGAATGATGATGGTGCCGATCAAATGAGTGATATAAACAAGGAAATGCGATGCGACGATGAGGAGGAGGAGAGTAATAATGTTAACAGAGACGATGCTGTGACAACAGGAAGTAATGTTAACAAAGGGAGCAAAGATGGTGATGAAGTCACTGATGATTTTATTAGAGCAGAAAGAGATATCGAGCACTGGGAAATTAATTGGACAATGAATGTTGCCCAAGAAGGTAGTATTTTATTACTTGCTTAATTAATTAATTGGTTAATTTCAATACATTCCTATCAAATAAAGTCAATGCTTCAGATATGATTCTCCTAAAATAGACTGAATTAGGGCCGATGTTAAGCTTGGTAAAAGACCCGAACAGTGAATATATGTTTCAAAAAGAAATTCTTGTAGACACTGCAGACTTCACACTATTGTACTGTAAGCCAAAGTCAATTCGCCTCGTCTTTTACTTAACTTGATCACAACATCATATAAATAACTAGAGTTATTCTCGATTATCTTATGTTTATAGTATACTGCATACAGGGTTTATACACCCATTTGGACAAGGTTTCCATGATTTTCTGCTAGAAAGCTCTCTATGTCCTCCAAAATTCTCTTGAAAAACTACCATTTTCCCTCTCACCTGAGGGGATTATCAATAATGAGAGTAAACAAATTGCAAGATATTTCTTTCTTATTTAAGCATGTTTTAAAATTTCACAGCTTTCTTCATGTGTTTCTTGTTGAAATATGTATCAAAACATCCATCACTTCCATCGTATCTGCGAGATCTTACTTCTTTATTGATGAAAAAGAATATTCTTTCCCTGACCTCCTGCATGAAAATGCTTTCTTCCCTGACCATTGGATGTTTCCTAGACATTCCGTGACATTCCCTAACCTCAGTGAAAAGTCCCTTTGTCCTTGAGTTTTGCTGACCGTATAAACCTTGTGCATAACCTCAATCTACAATTTTTACATTGGCTTTACTAATCAAGTAGTATTGTTTTTGTACATTGTTAACATGAGATCATCATGTGAACATCATGAGATTACAATTTCACCGTATCAAAATTGACACACAAACGACTCGCTTGGAGTCACTTGGCAATGAGAAGGAAACTGATGGTAAACAATTTTGAAATTGAAATATTGGACGTGAATTGGTAATGACTAATATTTAATACTGTTTCTTCTACTTACAGAGTCACTATTAGAAGAGAGCACAGATTCAGTGTTTTGTGAGTTTAATTCTTCATAATTTACATATTTTGTATGTCATATTTCAATCTCCTTTTATTAACTGGGTTCTTACATGTACTTTTATACTTCTGTGCTCTCATGCACGGATCATTGAGTGCTTTTCTCAGCTATTTGGCTAGTACATATTGAGGCCCATCTTCAATGAATACTCAGTCATTACCTCTTAACCAAATCACCCTTTAGCAATAAGGCGTTACTCTTTTGGATGAATGGGTTTTCTTCTTCATTTGTTCATTTCTTCATTTGTTCATATATATTCCTGTATGCATACTGAGTTTCTGGGGCTATTTTACTATTATTTCTGTGAGTCTAGCTACCAACATATAATGCTAGCTGTTTATTTCACACAAATTTCACACAGTGTGTGAGATCACATCTAGGGTGCAATATGGTGAGAGGCACAAGATTGTAGGATTTTATTATTTGGATTCTTCCATTAACTGTTTAAGACTGATGCGATTGGACAGTTTCCCATTTGATTCTACTAATTTATCTTCATTAGTATTATCAATTGGTTTGCGCTAATGGTCATTAGTGAGTGCTTGGTCTATTCGGTCAAGTTGACTGGGATGTGATGATTGCTAGTGTTTTGCCCTGCATTCCATCAAACTTTGAAATATCCTCTTTGGATTATCATTTGATAGACGAGTGAATTTCGTATAGATCATAATTAAAACTTACGGATAAGACATAAAGTAAGAATCAAAGATAAAATGCAAAAGTTGTTTGTGATACATTCAAGTTCATTCAAGTTTATTTAACATCTTTTTATTTCCTGCTTTCACTCAGCAATCAGACTTATGCTGAATTATGAAGCAATCAAATGCTGCTGCGCTGGCGATGGACAAATGGATGTCATCGCAAGAGTGGAGGATATTGAACTGATTAAAGTGATTGTGAGGATAGAAAATGACTGGAAACCTATGACATTAGACCATCCAGGTAAATATAAGACAATTTTGTCTATGACGAGTGGCCTAATGAATTGCATATAGCTCACTAGTAAAAATTATGGAAGTTCTTTAATGGCATTCAGTACAGAAAAGCGTTGCGCCGCAGTGACATGAATGGATATTCTAAATGAGAAATACCTTCCACTTCTCACATAGACAATAAAGTAGAGGCCAAAGATTAATATTATTTACAGAGAAGTTCACTACGATAGAAACAATTACAGAATAACTGATTAGGATTAACAGGCATACAAAATAAAATTCATACTGATTGTAATGCAATAGAGCCGCTGTCTCATCAGTAGAAAGTATCAATATGTTGTGACCTTGACTCTTGACATTATGATAAATGGATAACTTGGGTGAAAGGTCAATCATCATTTTTTACATTGACTAACAATTACGTATGAGGCAAGGTTCATTGTATTGCATTATGAATATCTTAAAAGGATATGTACATTTCAGTTTAATATAAAACTGCTATCAACATGTGTCCTTTGCAAACATGCAGACATTGCAGAGCCTACTTTTGCCAAGTCCCATTACGCAGCATGTCCGTGCATTTTTATGATAATGTTTCCAATTCTGTATCCTGTAAACACAATGGACTTGTATAACTTACTACAAATGTAATGACAATTTTGCTATAGCTATATCATACTTCTACTTTAATAAAAATACCCAGAATCTTCAGAACTCTGTTCTACAAGTATCATCGTTCACTTTCATTCTCTTCCATTATTTACATAATATATCAATTTGTTCATTTGGCATTGATTTATAGCTACTGAAAATCAACTTCATTCCTCTGCAAAAAGTAGTGTTAAATTGATGTTTTTAAAGTTTCAACAAAAATCGATGAAATCAAATGCCTACAATAATCATTTTAGAATTCTCTTTTAAACTTTTTCTAATAATACTATGAATGGCAAAAAGACGAAATATATTCAGGTATACAGGTATACCGTCAAATAATAGACAATTCCAGTAAGCGAGGATAATACCTTCTGATTCAAAATGAACATTATAAATCAAGCATTTTGCAGTCTCTGTTTGGTTTTCTCTGTTTTGCATTTGGTTATCATTCTATAGATGTCTCCGTAAAATTGTATAAATCTTATCTCTTGTTAACCTAACGAAGATTGGGAATGACTGAATGGGAAATTTTGAAATGATTTTAGTCACATTTTTATTTGATAAAACATCCCCCTCCTGATTAATTTTTGCTTTAATTATTCAGCAACTGAAATACTGCTTAACTATGAGGCCATTCAATATTACTGTGCTGATGAAGGGCAGTTGGATATCATCGCCAAGGCGGATGGTATTGAAATGATGAAAATCATTGTTTGGGAGTCAAATGATTACTGGAAGCAGTTGAAAGTTAATGGAGCGCAAGGTAAGTATATGCAAGACAAATGGCATTATATTTTGCGTATGTCATTAGGCAACTGTTGCTAACGTGAATCACTCTCTAATTTCAAAATATTACAATATAGGAACTAACTCGATAGTTCAAAGTGTCCTTGAGTTGTATTGTTCCTAATCTCCTTCGCAGCCTTAAACATTACGTTTCCCTTCTAGTCTATCTTCACCAACAGACACTCTAAGATGATACAGTTTGCAATACTCTCCATTCACCACTATCGTACACCAGAAGCGATTCGGAATAAAATGCACATAGAATGAAATGCACACAATTAGCCGTAGATAGTTCCATCCGATTGTTCTTCATGTGATGCTAATGTCATGTGATGCAGAGTTGAAAGTTTCTTAACCAGCTCTGATTTGAATCATTCAAATAGTAGCCTAGACATTAAAGAACATCAGAGCAGCATCATTAATAAGACACTACGTAGCTTAATCATACTGACTACAGTAGCCTCTCTCTCTGTTCAGCCTCGTTTTCTCTTTAGCACCCTTTAGAAGATCGAAAAGTTAATAAGGCCGCGCGGCGGTTATTAGAGTTTTCACTGTATTTATACTAATTTATGAACTGTCATTTTTATGAACTTTTTGTGACATTATATTTTCTGCAATAAATTCGACTAAAGTAATTCACCCATTATTTCCATCAATTTTCCTTGACTGACTATATCTGATTAACCAACAGTTCCATTTATCGAAGTTTGTATACTGCTTTAGCGACAGACATTACAATCAAAGAAAACCATTTTCAGTATATTATCGATAATGGTCAAGCCCAGTGGCATCTGATTGATATTGTTGATGAAGATGAAATCATACCAGTTCAAGTGGCAAAACAGAGAGATGACTGTGATTCCAGTGAAGTGAACGAAGCAGGTAACCATTTATAAGAGTTTGTATTCGGCCATTGACTACATAACTAAATTTTTATACTGCAGAAATTGAATAGTACACCAGAAGAGGAGAGAATCTAAAACGGAAAAGAAATAACGAGAAAAGAAAAATTGGAATACTTATTCGTCCTATTAGAGTATGTATGGCATATTGAAAAATTGAATTGAATTGATCAGAAGGAGGAAAAATCAGACGAAATAAAAAATGCAGAAAAAATCGTAGAAATATCACATTTCATTGGCTACTTTTTAGTCAATGAACACTCATTTTCTCCCGATAGACGAATGAAAGTGGCAAAACCAACTCTTTTTTCTCCGCCAAACTACAGAATAATTTAACACAGATAGTCCTCGTCTCCGCAAATTTCTTTTTTTCAGTAATTAATGTCATTCAATCATTAGGGATATCCAACGACTTTTACTGATTGTGTCTCTTTTTTTGGGAATCATTGTATAGTCATCAATCATGTTATCATATATACTCTTTAACAGTGACAGACTCTAACTCTAACAACTTGCAAAATTCCGCACCATCATAGGACCCCAGTCTTTGCACATGTAGAACAGCAGTTCCTTTGCCTTACATTATTTTGTATCCTTCATCTGGAGTGATATTTCTATTATCGATGGTTTCAGAGAGCAATGTTTACCCATGGTCGACTGGTGGTAAACAACAATGCCAAACCATACAAGCAACCCAGTGTATTCGTTATCCGCCTTGCTAAATCAATTAAATACAGATTTTGCGCTCCTATAGATGTTAACAATATTCAATACCGACTTTTCTGATGTCTAATTTCGTTCGATTGAATAATCAGTACCTAGGGTGTGATGACAAAATTCCAGAATGGTCTTTTGAAATGCTATAGTGCTTCACACTTCACCATACCTTCAACTGCATCTGATTTTCCCATTTGATTTCAATTAACTTTGGAATCCATATTCACTTTAGTTCCCCATTCGGTTTTTCCTTTGTATTTATGATTGATGTGCAGTGTTGCTTACTCATTTAGTATTACTTAATAACACGATAGGAAACAGACTGCTTGGAAAAGAGGCAGAAAATGATTTGGATGGTGTACTTGTACCTGCGATTGGAACAGAGTTAATATCTTAATCTGAAGAGGACTGGAAACTGAATGAAAATTGCAATGAAATTGCTCAAGAACCTATGGCTAATTGATAAAAGTTTTGCTATGTTGAAGCTTTTGTTTATGAGATAAAATGGATGTAAATCAAATTTATTTAAGTTGGTTTATTCAAGAAGTTAAATGTTGAAATGGTTGCATGGCCACGAAATCGCAGTTTGGTACATTTATTGAAATCATATAGATTGATTAACTCCAACCGTTTTGTGTCTATTTCTTATGTCTATGTCTTATGTCTTTGTTTATATCATGATAGATCACGAGGACAACATCAAAGTTGATGAAGAGAGCCAGAACTTTTTTATACTTGCAACCGTTATATTTGAGAAATTTCCCATATATTGGCGCACATTCTTTAAGAAGAGATGGAATAAAAGTTTTCCAGATAAGCTGTGGAAAAGTAATGAAGAATCAGGTAGGGATCTTATAAAGCAAATCCGATGGAGGGAAGATAAAAGGAGTGAAAAATTGCAAGAATTCGAAGGGAAGATTCGAATTGGAGATGAAAGCTGTTGGGACTGTGGGATACTAATCAACATCCTGCATGACTGTGGTCTTAGAATGTTTGATGATATCAAGGCTGACATTCGCGAATTCAAAGAGATCAGAAACAAATTCATTGCACAGTCATCAAGCATGAAGTTTTCATCTGAAATTTTCAATGAATTTTTATCAAGTGTTAAACAGATAGCAGAAAAACTGCTTGGAAAAAAGGCAAATGATATTGACAGCATCCGCAGTTCAGCGATTGGAACTGAGTTGACTAGTCAGTTTAGAGATCAGCTTGAGAAGGAGAAGAAACTAAGTGAGGAATGTGAAGAAATCGCACAAGAACTCAAGAGTAAGTGATTTCAAATGTTGAAGTATTATTGGCTTTGTTTACGGAATTATGAACGTATGTGATATAGTATCGTGTAAATTAGGTACATTATTTGGCTACTGTTAAAAGCTTAATTGCTCAACTAATTAACTCGATAATTATCCGGATAATTTCAAGATTTACGTTACTACCAATAAATTAGAGCGAATAAAAACGGACTATTTTATTTGAAAAGTTTCTACAGCGTTATTGTATAGAGATATATCGCGTCTTTTCGTGATATCCAGATACCATCTTGACGCACCCGTTATAGTGTTACTCACAGTGGATAAATTAGTACTTTACAACATTTGGTTTATTGCATTGGTGTGAAGAAGATGGAATGTGCACAAATTGCTAGTCAGTTCTCGAAATGTCAGAATGATTTACTAAGGCCAAAATTAACAACATTCAAATTCTTGACAAATCTTGCAATGAAGGTGAAGGTCCAGGGCTAGCCGTAAGTCTCGGATTTGATTTCTTCAAGCAAAAATCTCTCAGAGTGAAATCATCGCTGAGCTGTCCGCAAACATTGGCTTCATTTGCAATCAGATTTGTAGGAGTGAGCTATCAAAGTGGCCTTCAAATCTGAAAGCTTTGATATTCTGAACAGTATTTGTGGCAGCCTTCTAATCAGTATTGAAATCTTAGGAAATATATAAGCGCCTCCGTCTAGTAAATGCCTCTTTCTAATAAACGCTGCGCCTAAAACCTTTGGAATTTCATATACGCCGCAGCTTTTAAAGGAGGACACACGGTAATCCTAAACTCTATTTCTCAAAGTTTTTATTGTTACTTAAGTTAGCCATTTCCCAGTTGGCTAGATTTGTAAGCTGCGTCTACTTGCAACATTAGTCAATTGTTTTGCATATATTGCTGCTGGGAAATTTTTCAATTCAATTCAATTCAGCAAACTACAAATCATTAACATAATGACAACATCTTCTTTTAATTCATGGTTCATTATATATTTTCAGATTCAATTGAGGAAACTTTTAGAAGAACCGATAATTATGGAAAGTTGTCTGTCCTTATTTCTGAGATTGTGCCAAAATATCTACGCAAGTTGTTTATTAAGAGTTGGGATAAAGAGCATAAAGGATATCCATGGAAAAGCAATATGGAATCAGGAGGCAAACTCATAAATGAAATACCAGAAAAGGAGAAAAAGAAAAAGAAGCCATTCTGGCAACACAAATCTAAATTAGAAGCTGGCAATGAGGAAACTTGGGACACAACTATTTTGAGCTATGTAATGTGTAACTCTGGTATCAAATTATGCGAGAAAAAATTAGTAAAGAACAATATACAAAAGCTGGAGAGAGTAAGATCTCGATTCACAACAAGTGCATCCGATATGTCACATTCATTTACAGATAAAGACAGTGAAGCAATGCTGAAAGAAATCAAGGATGCAGCAAGCAATATATTTGGAAAAGACGCTGAGGATGAAATTTCCTACATTTACTACCTCGAATGTAGACAACATGTGGCTCCTGAGCAATTTAAGCAACTCAATGATGAAGAAAAGTTTACTAGCAGATCAGATCAGAGCAGTTTGGGCAGCAATGATATACGGTTGGGTACGTTGAAATTATGACTATATTATTAAGTGTAATCAGTCAAGTCTTCAATTGTATTGGAGTCTATACTACGAGCCTCCTTTCAGCCCCAGAGCTGAATAGGAGAAAGCAATAAGAAATCTTCACTCTATGCTATCAAACACAGATGAGCATACAGAGGTTTCCACTGAGCCTCCGGTTACTGCTTTTAGGCGATGTAAGGACCTTAAGGACCTGTTTGTTGGGGCTAGGCTTACCAATAACAATAATTGTTATGAAAAGGGTTCCACTCGCTGTGAAACGTCCAGATGTCCAGTTTGTAGTTCTGTCTGACAGTGATGTTTTCCATCACCACGCAACTAAGGAGTATAAGATTAACTTTTCGTTTAACGTTGATTCGTCTACTGTTCTGTATTTGTCTGACTATGTTGTGTGTGGTGTTCAGTATGTGGGTAGCACTAGCATGCCTTTTAGGCTTATGCTTAGCAATTATAAAGCGTGTTATCATAGGTTAAAGCCAGGGTCTTCAGTTCCCCAGATATAGCTCTTCAGACATTTCTCCGAGGAGAGAAATTCTGAAAGAAATTCGTGCTAGTATAGTTGATAACCTTATTGATAGGCTGTCAATTTGCTTCTCTTTATCATATACCGCTGTGTTTACTTCCATTTATTTATGCTGTCTTATATTCTTATTTATGTAGTCCTCTACCCATTATATATCTGTACACTCTTTATCATCCATTCTGTGTACCATTTGATAACCTCTCTATTGCATCTCACACTTACTTTGTTATCGCACAGCTATCTCTCAACCCTGTTAGGGCAGTCAGTATCATTTTCTCAAACTCCCTATTCTTTTGTGCCGACTCTAATTTACCTTCCTTTCAATGCCAACTGATATCCATTGCAAACCCTTTTGTATTGTTTAGAGTATTTTATTGTCATCGCATAATTGTATATTATTTCTATGCCCTGATTATGTCATAATATTACGTCATACCTGATGAAAGCTTGTGCCAGAGCAGTTTATAATTGAAAACTTCTTGATTCTATTTATAACTTTTATCATTAAAGATGCTAAATTCAATATGGAATTTGCTGAGGAGGAGGAGAATTTTGTCAAACTATCAAGAATAATAGTGGACATTGTACCATCATACTTACGCGGACTTTTTAGAAATATATGGGACGAACATAACAAGGGTGCACCTTGGAAAAGTGATGAGGAATCAGGTAAATGTCTAATCGAGAAACTGCCAAAAGTTAAAGATGAAAAAGGGCGAGAAGGAAGGACATTAGCTTCCAAATTTCAGCAATACACAGAAAAGTTGGAAACAGGGAATGAGAATTCATGGGATACTACAATAATAGTTACAGTCATGTCCGAAGGAGGTCTTAAAATCTTTGAGAAATACAAAGAGGACCTAGCAAAGTTGAGGAAGATTAGAAATGAGGTCTTTGCCCATTCTTCAAGCATGATATGTTCACTTGATGACTTTACGCAATTGATATCTAAAGTTAAATCAACAGCCAAATTACTATTTGGAGAAGAGGCTGCGGTTCGTATTGAGAAAATAGAAATGGAGAACATTGAAACGAAACTAACTAAAAAATTGCAACAGCAGCTTGAAGAGGAGAAGGCACGGAATGGGATGCATAATGAAATGGCTAAAGAGTTGGAGGGTAAGCCATTATCCAATGGTTTTACAATACAAATTGTAATTACAATTCAGATTTTGCAACATTTTATATTCTCAGTCTGATGGAGGCATATTTGAGTATTGACAATATGTCCATTTTGACCGTATCTGTGTTGAATATATCAAATGGGTATGATTGATGATTTAATATCTGGCTCATTTCTAGATGTGAAAATGAAATACCAAATTTTACACAATGAATATGTCAAACAGCAGCATAGGAAAGGTAACACATTTATGAAATTAATAAGAACAAAACACCTGCTACAACAGCAACAACTTCCAAAAGTCTTATTGCACTTTTTAAGTGGTCCTCATGAAAGTTGATGAAAAGGATTGCAATTTCTTCACTTGATCTCTCAGCTTTTATAGCTCCTCATATAACTAGCATAATACCGTCTTAACTTACATCAATCCCTTAGCTTTTGTATATTTTGCTTTATTTTCAAAATGATCTGCTCTGGTTTTCCTTTCCATTCGTTTCATTTGCCTTTGCTTTTCCTAGAAAGAGTATGCTGGTTACTTTGCTCCATTCTCTATTGTCTTTTACACTTTCTGATTGGCAAATGAGGACTAAAAATGAGCTGATTGGCTGGAAACCTTTCCCCATTGCTCTGATCAGTGGCTCTGACCACTAAAAAAGACGATTGCTAGATTGAAATCCGATGTTTAAGTTCAAATTCCAACATCTATTGATTTCAAAATGGCCAAAATTAATTTTTTCAAGACATCATTCATCCAAATCAATGTTATATTTTGATGAATGAAATCTGAGAAGGGAACATTCGAATAACAAATATACAATTTGTTAAATTATGTGATCATAGATCTAGTCAGTAAAGTATCAACTTTGTGGACTGTACCTGCATGTAATTAAATTGATTAGCATTGAAAAGAGCATTGAAATAGAGGACTACGGTCGATGCCTCAGTCGCATGGCTTTTTGTACTTCATTGTTTCTTCTTTAAAGATTTCCTCCATACTTAAATTAAAATATAGTAAATTATAGCTATATAAACTCTACTTCATGGCCTTTCTCTCACCATCATCGATGCCTAAAAAGCTCTAAACACACACACACACACACAAACACACACACACACACACACACATACACACACACACACACACACACACACACACACACACACACACACACACACACACACACACACACACACAGAACAACTCTATATCTATTCAATTACACGTCTGACGAGCCGTGTAAAACATCTCTAAACTCAACTGTAAAATCTCGATTGAAACAACACAAAATTCTGAGGCTGTTATTGTTTTAAGCAATTGGACGCAATCACAGTTACATCTACTTCTGCAATAGAATCAGGAAATCGATAGCATATAATTGCAGAACAAAAAGCTTTGCGAATATCGTGGCTCACCAGAGTTGGTTGGCTTACTTAAAGTTCATTGTCTATATCAAAAGCTAATAAATATTTTTTTGATATCATTGCTGCTGTCACACAAAACGCAAAGCTACAATGCCTGGCACTGATCTTGGGCATTTACACTGTTTGTTCATACCCATCCATCTAAGAAATGTTTACGACATGTTAATGGAACGAGGTATACGGCGAAGATTCTTGGGAGTTGATTACATATCCAAAAAGCAAAATTTATTTGAATTGTTACCAATTGCAATTTCCAGATCATGTATGTAGGAAAATAGCTGAGCACCCGCTTGGTTTTCGATTTGAAACAGAACCTATAATATGTGACTGAATTTTTGAAACGATTGCGGATTGATTTTCTTTGCATGCAGCTGCCTCTTTGTCTCAATAGATCTAAGTCAACACTTTTGAGAGATAGTGAAATTGCAGTGTCATCATTATGCATGCTTTTATGAGACTTCTGCAGGTAAAATGGAAAATCACTGATGTAACTTAGAAACAGGGCCAAGAGCAAGACAAGAGTGTTGAGGAACTCTAGACTACATTTCCTTCGTACAGGAGGAGAGTCACCTACCTCCATAATATAACTTAAGTCAGTCATGATTCTGGCCAGTCATATCATACGATCTTATCCAAATTCATTTTGAGGTTTTCATACCTTTCTGAAACTTCAGAAGCGAGGATTTCGCAGTAAGGGATATATGAAATAATCCAAGCACTAACAGACTTTATGTCTTTTCTCGTTTCAGTTACTGATTGGTTAATTAAATCAAATGTTCCGACTAGCAAAAGGATTTCTTATGTTCCCATGATAATCAATGGTTTTAAATATTCAAGCAATTACACAACGGAGGAGCATTGGCATGATCGAAGTTTTGTTTGGATGGCCAGTTTTGAATGTTCTCGAGAATATTTGACAACATGCACTATATTTTTAGGCCATCCTACTTATCGCTGTTAGATTTCGATTACTTGTTTGTTAACTAACAGCTAATATTCCTCTGTGCTCTCTTTTGTTGAAATTTTTCCAAGGCTGAAAATTCCCTCTTCCAGCTTTGGCTGAGTCTGATTTTATGCCCATTCGCACTTTCTTTGTATGTTGGAGATTCACTTGAAATACACTATCCCCCCGGTTTTGTTCGGTTGTTCGGTTGTCGTACAGTGCTCGATGTGATTGGGCAGATTCAGTTAGACACAGTTAGATTCAGTTAGATTTATATTGTGCAACTTGGCCGCTTAAGTTGTGACTCAGAATTT
Source organism: Mastigias papua (assembly GCA_964019165.1). Classification (NCBI taxonomy): domain Eukaryota; kingdom Metazoa; phylum Cnidaria; class Scyphozoa; order Rhizostomeae; family Mastigiidae; genus Mastigias; species Mastigias papua. Next base: position 225,843 of record OZ025271.1, on the reverse strand, counting down.
CAATCTACTTGCGATGACCAGACAACTTGCCATAAAGTGACATCATGTGATCACGTATAGTCATCACGTGTAATATTGATCCATGTGTATTTGTTCTTCTTTAATCTTTTGCAGAAAGCAGCCCAGATGCTGGTGACAGAAATGACAAACAAGTAGATTACAAGAAGGTAGAAGATGATGTTAAGAAGATAAGGATTGATGTTGATAGTGTAACAGAGGAAATAAAGAAAATAAAGGATGTTATTGCACTAAAGGAAGAAGTTACTTGCATGAAGAACAATCAATCAGGTAAATCATATTTGTTCATTTGTATTGTAATGAAATTAGTGCACAAAATTAAAAGTTCCTAGAACTGCATCTAATATAAAATTTTATGTTGCACCCTTTACTTTGTTTTACATTACATATCCGGAATATCATGTTTGCCACCTGAATAATTTTGTATCCGGAATATCATGTTTGCCACCTGAATAATTTTGTATCCGGAATATCATGTTTGCCACCTGAATGATTTTTGAGCCAGTTATTTGGTCAAAAGAGAGTGTTTGGAGAAAAGTTCTTTTAAGAGACATCCTTCAGTTTGTTGCTTAACTGTTATCTTGCCTATACCACTGAATCTGTCTTAATTTGAAAGAAGTCTGAGAGGCTATTGTTATGAGGATAGTTGCTTGTCTGTTTATTTGTTTATCCCGTTGAGTTATTGTTGTAGTAAATGTCCTGTTGTTGTCGTATATGTCATATCCGTTTAGTAACCGTGTTGAGAGAGGTAGTGGGAGATGGAAGGCGTGTCTAGAGAGGATCCTAAGATGTAGGGATAATCGAGCGAGAAATAAGATGCTATCAAAGTTGCTTACTCTTTTTATATATTATGTACAGTTTGTGTTTTTGTAAATAGTGATATATATATATATATAATCTTGGGTTCGTTTGTTTTTGAATATTAACTGCTCCATTACACGAGGACACGAAGAAAAAGAAACCTCAACACTAGCTCCTCTACCAAATGTGAGATGGTAATTGCCCCCCTTCCCGTTATACTCCCAGTAGTTACGCCGCTGATCCTACTTGCCGTTATCAGCAATAGGACAACTCAAATTTTTCAGTAAACGACATCTCGAGAATGGTTGAAGCAACTTACAGCCCGGTAGACGTAGATAAGCAGACAGATGCTGGAGTGGATGAGACAAATTACAGTCCAGTAGAAGTAAATAAGCAGACATATGCTGGCACAGGCGTAGATGAGGATGCGATTAATGATCAACTTACTCAACAAGAAATTGGCAATGAGTTTATAAATGTGCATCAATTAGGTAAATATTGCCTTTTTAACGATTAATTAAGAATTTTGTATGAAAAACGCATTCTGATATGAATGTTTGTAAGTGCCATAAATACTCTGTTTGCAACTTTTTTACAATCAACATAATATTCCTACTCAATAGCCTTCAACAACAAGATATTCCTATGCAATAACTTTCAAGAGGAAAGCATTCCTATTCAATAGCTTTAAACAACAAAACATTGCTATTCAATAGCTGTCAACAACCAAACATTGCTATTCAATAGCTGTCAACAACAACAAAATATTTCTAATCAATAGCTATCAACAACAAAATATTTCTATTCAACAGCTTTCAACAACAAAACAGTCCTATTCAACATCTTTCCCCCATTCCCTTACCATCATTTGTGATGAACTTTCCTTAATTCTTCCGCAGTCGCTAACATACGAAATGATGATGTTATGGAGCATAGTAGCACCAAAAAGGCGAACTGGGACATGAACCCTATTCGCAAAACAGATGATGTGATTAAATCCGAACTTAGATTGTCAACAGATTACTGTGGGTCAATGGAACCTCTTGGGCCAGGTAAGCAGGAATTGTTTGGTAACCTTAAGTATTTGCTACAGAGGCTTCGCAGACTTCTAGTTTTAGGGGGCCAAAGAGAAAAAATTTTCATACGCAGAAATGTTTTCATGTTGCTCTCTAGAATTACTCATTAGCACATCCCACAGTAAAATATGACTGAATAGTTTTGTACTTTTGCGAGTGTTCAGGATAATATCAATAAAAAAGTAGCAGCAACAGGCAAGAAGCAACAAATATGAAAACAGAGCGGGAAAATGCATTTGTTGTAAGGAAGTTGGAAAGAGACTAACACGATTGGTAAATCCTGAACAGATTTTGCCAACTGACGTATCTATTTCCCGATTGAGATTTTTTCAAAGGGTGTACCATACTTCCTTCACCCTCAATGCAGGGAGAGCCCAGTTTGTAAAATCTGTCTCTTATGCCTGAATATGTTTGAAACTTTCCATCAGAAGGCAGAGGCCTCCTGTGCCCCTTTGGTCCTTAGGCCATGACTTAGGTCCTCGGATTTATTCTGAGTAGCTGTGGCTTGTGATAACATACATAAAACAATAACATAACATGGCAACATAACATACTTAGCCTAAGTCTAATAGGAATCCTGATGCAGCATATTGTAAATCAGACATCTTACAGTCTGACAAATAGGCAGATTTAGACTAGTTATGATATTATCGAACATTTGTCTTTTACTCCTCCTTCTCTAAAAGTGAGCTGAGCATCCAAAATATGTACCATTTTCCAGGATTATTAGCTATTAAACTTTATTAAGTCGCTTTTACTAACTGCAGACATTGGCAAATATCAAGAGAATGGAGAGGTTGGCATCAGTGGCGAATTTGCAACTTTGTAGAATAGAGCTCCAGACAGCCCACAGTTTGGATCCCAGAATCTCCCCCACTGTATACAAAAATGTTTACGAACCTACCATGGAGGAATTAGTTCCCCTGTCCCCTAAACTAGCTCTGTTTGGTATTGTTAAGAAAATTAATGAAAACCTTTAGTTTCTCTTCCGTTACACGGAAAAATATAATATGATGGTAGCACCGAGCCTAAAGCTCCAACTCATGACATTTTTAGCGAGGCTTTTGTTTGAAGCACCCGAAAGTGCAACTTTATCAAAGATAGACAATAATGCATTCGCTGGCAATATCTATCTTACCTAAAATTGTCTATTTGGGAAATCGCAGGTTTTCATTTTAGAAGAGCTTAACTTGCATAGAAGGATAACCTTTAGCTGGATGGGAATGTCATGATTTTTGGGTGTCGGTAAGGGCCATTGCAGGGCCGTCTGCCCATTTTGGACTGCTCAAAGGGTCGCGATATGAAAGGTTGCAAATCCTTGCTTTTTGTCCAAAACATAAAATAATTTCTCCAACTAGGGACGATTTTCTTCCTATCATAGATATACACATATCTATAAATAATCTACATTGTTCGTTACATCAGATGAAAGATTTCTTAGAAGTATTGTTTGTTTCTTCAGCTAGAAGTGTGGAGCCACCACAGACTGAAGGAACTTTAGGATTTCACGCCCTTTTGTGATCTCGCTATTAAGCACAAAGCACTTATAATATAATATAATATAATATAATATAATATAATATAATATAATATAATATAATATAATATAATATAATATAATATAATATAATATAATATAATGTAACATAATATTTTTTAACATAATATAATATAATATAATATAATATAATATAATATAATATAATATAATATAATATAATATAATATAATGTAATATACGGCATAAGATAGTATTGCACCACGCTAGGTATTTCCTACTTAGGCCGTGTCTCTTCGAATTTGGAATCATTACAAAGTCGATCCTGGAGAAAACTGATGGGTATATCACCCGCCATTCCTGTGGCGCCGCCAGTGGAAAACATCTCAACTGATGTGAATAGTGGTTGTTTTGGCTTCATTGGTTCCAATTTTATCCAACCGAATAGATTGTAATGCACGCATGCCACTCGCTAATTGCATAAAGATTGTATCATCAGAGTAACTACTCATAGTTAGAAATAAATGATCTTCTGATTAGTCACACACATATAAATATGGGTTTTGGTTGCGAATGAAAACATATCGAAGCCAATATCTTTCAAATTAATTTGAAATTTTGTGTTTATTCATTTGTTAAATTTACACCAACTGGCATTCAAATCTGCTTTACAACGTGCGCTTTCTTTTAAGATGAACGTAAAGCCATTTACAAAGAGCTATACAGCAAGCATCATGTTCACACTTTGGATTACAAAGGCAGATTCATGATGAAGGAGGTGAATATTGCCGAATTTGCTGTGGAGCTGACAATAAAGAGTAACTTATCACCTTCGGATGCAAAGTCTAATGTTTCAATTTCTCAGTTGCTGAATGAAGATAATCGTGTGACCTTCATACGAGGTACAGCAGGTATGGGGAAGTCAGTCCTTGCTAAGCAAGTGATATATGGATGGGCAAATGGTGAGATCTACACAGATTTCAAATTATGTATCATGATTGAATGTAGAGAGTTAAACAATTTTCATGCAACGGAAGGAGCATTGCTGAAAGATCATGAAATAATATCTGAATACTTGAAGATGAGAGTAAAATACAGCTTTGGAGATTGCAAAGGTACGTTGTTTGTGATAGATGGCCTTGATGAACTCTATGACATTCACAGCAATATGTCGATAATTTGGCAGTTGCTTAGTAGTGAGCAATTTAGAAGGTCCAGAATTATAATAACAGGAAGGCCTCATATTGAAGGTAGCCTTGAAAGATGTGATGCAGGAGTCGGAGGTCTAAGAATATTAGAGCTTCAAGGGATCAGTGAAGAGCACATTGGTAAGTTTATTGACAAAGTTGCATCGTTTCAAGATACAAGTACAGTTGCAAATAAGATGAAATCATCAATAGATAAAAGCTTTCCTGTACTTCATGTGCCACAGTTTATGAATACAGTTTGCTGCATTGCCATGTTAAAAAATGGTGAAATTTGTAATGATAAAGCCGAGATGTATTGCTGGATACTGTACTTGATGCTTAAACAACACGCTGAAAAGCATGTCTCTAGAGGTAAAACAATGGAACAAGTGCTAGAAGACCATTCGGAGTCATTACTGACACTTTGTGAAATTTGCTGCGAGTTGTTAATCGAGAATACCGTAATTTATGAACAAGAGATTGCGCCTCTCTTTGATGATACTGGACAGGGCAATACATTTTATGACAGCCTATTTCTTGATGTGTCTGATGACTTGAAGGCAAAGTATCAGTTTAAAGTAGAGTCTCTGATGCATTTTCTACACGCTCTTCACATATGCAATATTTCAAATCGTATGCAAATTGTAAAGAGCTCTTTAGACAACAATCTGACTGATGTCGTCATACTTTTTTGCCAGTTAATTTCCGGATTCTCATCTGAAGGAATCAAGAACAAAATATTAACAAATGTTGCAAGCTTGACATTTATTGATGAAGAATCAATATTTAAGAATATCCTTGGATTAATAGTTGGGTGCAACCTTGAAGAAGACAGAAAAGTCGAGACATCAATACAAATCATATTATATTGGTTGAACACGAATTTTAAAGACATTTGGTATCTTACTTCAATCATTGATCAACTGCATATTGGAAAGTTTAACTCAAATATCAGTAAAAGTATATTGATGATCCTTGACCAGCTGGAGATGATGGGAAAATTTGATGAGATGAGCATTAAAGAAGCATTCCAAGAAGTTTATATTAATTCATTCTGTGTAGATAGCACAGAAAGATTAATCTTGGTAAAATACTGAAGTAATGTTGAACTACTTGTACTCAATGGTATTAAAGGGGAAGCTATTCCACAGAACATCGAGCAAGCGTTAGAGAACTGCCAAAATGTACATATTGAGAATTGTGAGTTTGATTTTGAGGATGTGAACCACAGAGAGGTATCAAAAGTTGCATTGAAAGAACTGAAAATTAAAAGCGGCAAATTGAGTTCCAATATGTTTAGTTTTCTATGCCAATTGGGATCGTCAAGTGAACATTTCGTGTTGGCAGAGATGAATATCAAAGCTGAATGGTGGAAGACAGTTCCTGAAGCAATTGAAAAGAAACACGCAGCTGGCAATCTAAAATTGAAGAGAATGTCCATAGATAAGTGCAGGAGAAAAGACATTTTAAAAGTGCAAATGAGGGTGAGAAAATATTTGTCTTTATTGCATCATATACCAATTCGAGCAGAATTTATAAACATTTGTTATAATCCCAGGAAGCTGAAACCAGTTTGAAACTATTGCCAGTTACTACATTTTTTGTTCGATACACTCTGTTTGTTAGATGCTTTAGCTGTTAGATCATCAGCTAAAAATTTTTACTTGCCATTTCTGAGATGAGTTCACTGTATTTGATCTAAACAATGTAACACATTCAATCAGCTATGAAGTGAATTGTACTTCCCTTTCAGATAATCGAGTGTGGTGTAAAGATGATGATTGATGGAAAAGACGTGGTTAGTCGCTATTATTCATTTGCAACATAATTCCCTGTGGCAGTGCAATGCAGAATATTTCATATGGAAAATTTGTAAATGAATCCACAGCAAACAGTGCTCAACGCATTTGTAATTACAAATACAGTCAAACTCGCGTAAATCGGTTCTAATCGGATCTGGCAAATAGCACGACTTATACGAAGGTGGAGTTATGCAGAAGTCCAGACCCACCGAGAAGCTGGTATGGGGCCCCAAACAAATGGAAAAGACACGGTTCCTTATGATGTCAGTATAAAATTTATCAATTGGTTGGGCAGCGCTTGTTGTATCAGGCGAGGGGGCAGAACAACCAGCTTAAGATGCACTTTCTTACTGCTTGGAAGGCTTTTCTCCACCATTATTGAATTTTTGTCAAGATTCAAATGCCCTCCACGACCTTAGATTAGCTCCGACACCATTTCAGAGTATGAGGTTTATTGGCTGTAAGATTTTCACTTTGATATTGAAATCATGATCAAAATCCGACTTATATCGTGCTATTTTAAGTCCGGATTTCAAAAATGATCCAACTTACGCGAAAATTCATTTATTGACTCATTGATTGATTGATTGATTGATTGATTGATTGATTCATTCATTCATTCATTCATTCACTCAATCATTGATTCATTCATTCATTAACATATTTTATTAAATCTGAGGCTCAGATGACACTCAAGCAGTGCCCCTTGTACACATGGTCCAGTTTTAGGCTGCGGGGGTATGTTCTTTAGTTGCCGCAGTGACGAGAGAGCATTTTCTATTTTACCTTTGAGGTTTTTGTATTGTTCGTATCATGTCAGGTTTTCATCGACCGTAATTCCAAGGTGTTTAACCGTTTAGTCCCGGTTGATTGGGTCTACATTTATATCTACCATTAGCGCACTGGTTAGTTTGTAGGTTATGACCAAACGCCATTTAATCTGTGATATCAGTGATTAAACTAGGCTAATTTTGCCGTAACCAATCCGCGATATTGGCAATTCGCTGCGCCATAATTCAGCTCTGTATGAGTGAATTATATAGGGTAGCGAAGTCACTCTAGCCAGCAACATATCTACATAATTATGTTCGTATAAGGGGATAATATCGCTTTTCATTTTCCGTAGGAAGGTGACCCAATCTCACCGCACCCTTATTCAGAGGTATGTTGAAGTTTCTATACGATAAATCGACCGTTATATTCAACAGGGTATTATATGCATAAAAAGCCTGCTTATCAATATGATACGATGCTATTGACAATACATAAAGGAGGAGGTGTTTTTCTAGTAGCTATATATATGCATATATATATATATATATATATATATATATATATATATATATATATATATATATATATATATATATATATATATATATATATATATATATATATATATATATATATATATATATATATATATAGAATAAACCACAAATATACTATCCTTTAAGTAAACGTTTCGATCAGAATCTTCATCAGTACTAAACTTACAATGACATTGGGCCTGCTTAAATTACCTACATAACAATGGGGTCACAATTGATATTACCTATGGGGGACCTACCTATTAACACCTCATGATAAATTAAGAATACATTATATGGGGAGGGCCGAAGCTGTGAAGTAAGAAACAAAGGAGGATAATATAGAGCATATAAGGTGATGCAAAGAGTGCGAGAAGTGTGAAGAAAAGAAGAATAGATGCTGGATAGACGCAAAATGGACAAAAGAAGCAATTAACGCTAGGAAAGTGCATAGGGGATTGCTAATGATCTGCATATCTGACGTTAAGTCCCTCAGGTATAAAGCTCTGTAGTCTAAACTGCCAGAATCCCTCCTTATGTCTAGAAACTCCAAATACCCTATCTATAATTTGAAAACTAACATCCTCTAAAAATCCATGATGGTTGGCTTCTGTAAAATGTCTAAACAACTCTGCCTGCGTCACTGCTACTCCACTAGAAAACTTCCTACTAGATGACTTATAATTGTTAAACCTGGCTCTAAATGATGTAAAGGTGCTACCTACATACTGCTTGCCACATACTTACATACAGCCTAATAAATACACTACCCCTGAAGAATCGCAATTAAAATCACTATTTATATCATACTCCCTACCTGAAACATTACATCTAAACCCACTACCCTCTGACATATAACTGCAAACTTGACATCGCGCTTTACCACACCTAAAACAACCCCTAACTCCTTCTGTCCGAATCTTAGGAAGCTTAGCTCTAACTAGATTATCCTTCAAATTTGGTGCCCGTCTGAAGACCACAAGAGGCTGCTCTTTAAAGGCCATCCTGTGTTCTTCAGACGCTTCTAACATGGTATGGAGTTTCCTAATTATGCCCCTAAGCTCATTAAGTGCTGGATGGAATGTAACTACTAATGGAACCTGATCCTTTCTCTTGTTATTACATCTACCTTCCTGGTTAAAAAGTCTTTCTCTGTCTAAACTACTAGCACGAACTATCTGCTCCCTAACGAAATCCTCCTTATAACCCCTATCTACTAACCAACTCACTAACTCCTCCGACCTCTTTCTGAACTTCTTCTCATCTGAACAAATTCTTCTAATTCTAAGAGCCTGTCCATATGGGATTGCTTTTTTGACGTGCCATGGGTGACAAGAGCTCCTCTGCAAATACTGGTGTGTATCAGTAGATTTGCAGTAGAGATCTGTCTCCAAGGCCCGTCCCTTTCTACTTACTAAAACATCCAAATAACTGACACTATCCCTTGATTTCTCTGTTGTAAACTTTATTGTTTGATGATAACTATTAATATACTCTACAAAACTACATAACTTTTCCTCGCCATGTGTCCAAATAAAAAACACATCATCAATGTACCTGTACCAAATCCAAGGCTTAACTTCACAACTGTTCAACATATCTTCTTCTAAACTGGACATAAACAAATTGGCATACGCCGGAGCAAACTTTGTGCCTATTGCGGTTCCTAACTTCTGCTTATACACTTTACCATTAAACTCAAACACATTACTATCTAATACTAATTTTCCTAAACTAACTAATGACTTTGTAGAAATTGACGGATTCTGCCTTGTGTCCAGGGCTTTACGCATCGCCTCCAAACCTTCACCATGTGGAATATTAGGGTAGAGGCCCACAACATCCGCTGTACATAATAAGGCATTGTCCGGAATTTCACCTAACTTAGCTAGCAACGACAGAAAATGATTAGTGTCCTTAACAAATGATTTACTCTTACTAACTAGAGGATTAAGGTGGATAGTTCGTGCTAGTAGTTTAGACAGAGAAAGACTTTTTAACCAGGAAGGTAGATGTAATAACAAGAGAAAGGATCAGGTTCCATTAGTAGTTACATTCCATCCAGCACTTAATGAGCTTAGGGGCATAATTAGGAAACTCCATACCATGTTAGAAGCGTCTGAAGAACACAGGATGGCCTTTAAAGAGCAGCCTCTTGTGGTCTTCAGACGGGCACCAAATTTGAAGGATAATCTAGTTAGAGCTAAGCTTCCTAAGATTCGGACAGAAGGAGTTAGGGGTTGTTTTAGGTGTGGTAAAGCGCGATGTCAAGTTTGCAGTTATATGTCAGAGGGTAGTGGGTTTAGATGTAATGTTTCAGGTAGGGAGTATGATATAAATAGTGATTTTAATTGCGATTCTTCAGGGGTAGTGTATTTATTAGGCTGTATGTAAGTATGTGGCAAGCAGTATGTAGGTAGCACCTTTACATCATTTAGAGCCAGGTTTAACAATTATAAGTCATCTAGTAGGAAGTTTTCTAGTGGAGTAGCAGTGACGCAGGCAGAGTTGTTTAGACATTTTACAGAAGCCAACCATCATGGATTTTTAGAGGATGTTAGTTTTCAAATTATAGATAGGGTATTTGGAGTTTCTAGACATAAGGAGGGATTCTGGCAGTTTAGACTACAGAGCTTTATACCTGAGGGACTTAACGTCAGATATGCAGATCATTAGCAATCCCCTATGCACTTTCCTAGCGTTAATTGCTTCTTTTGTCCATTTTGCGTCTATCCAGCATCTATTCTTCTTTTCTTCACACTTCTCGCACTCTTTGCATCACCTTATATGCTCTATATTATCCTCCTTTGTTTCTTACTTCACAGCTTCGGCCCTCCCCATATAATGTATTCTTAATTTATCATGAGGTGTTAATAGGTAGGTCCCCCATAGGTAATATCAATTGTGACCCCATTGTTATGTAGGTAATTTAAGCAGGCCCAATGTCATTGTAAGTTTAGTACTGATGAAGATTCTGATCGAAACGTTTACTTAAAGGATAGTATATTTGTGGTTTATTCTATTTATGTAATTTATATACGTTGTGGATGCGGCTTAGGTTTAGTTTGTATATATATATATATATATATATATATATATATATATATATATATATATATATATATATATATATATATATATATATATATATATATATATATATATATATATATATATATATATATATATATATATATATATATATATATATATATATATATATATAGACCCTGAAGAAAAAATTCCAACTTTTAAAACGTTTCGGCACAAGCCTTCATCAGTTCTAACATTCCAGGTACATACAGCGCATATATAACGATAAAAACAAAGGAACAATATCTAATTAACTTACGACAATAGAACACTTTACACAATGAAACTGGACTTACAATGGATAGCATTTGAAATTGAATGGAAGGGAAATTATATTTAACATAAGAGAAAAGGGTGTTGGAGAAGCTGATACCTACCGTCCCAGCGGGGTATAGAGAAAACCATGCGAGAACAAAGTGGGTGTGAAGTAACATAAAATGAAAAGGAAACCCAATATGACCTAGAAAGGACGATATTGAGAGGAGAGAGATATCGTAAGAAAAGGTGCGACCTAAATAATTAAATAGACAAGCATAACTGAATAAAAGTAGAAACCATAACATAAAATTAAAAGAGCAGGATAAATAGTGAATACATATAGAATAAACCAGCCAACTCAAATAAATAATAATCCTATGCGTCTACTTCCTTGACATTAAGACCCCGGGGTGTGAAAGTGTCCAGCTTATGTTGCCAGAAACTTTCACGTGTCCTATCCCTCCCAATAAGTCTATCAATTATAGTGACACGAATGTCTTCCACGAACCCATGATGTCCTTCCTCAGAAAAATGTCTGAAAAAGTCCATCTGGGGAACTGAAGACCCTGACCTAAACTTACGATAACACGCCTTATAATTATTAAACCTAAGCCTAAAAGGCGTGTTAGTGCTACCCACATACTGAACACCACACACAACACAGTCAAACAAATACACAACACCCGACGAATCACAGTTAAACGAAAAGTTAATCTTATACTCCTTACTAGTTGCGTGGGAATAGAAACTATCACTTTCAGACATAGATTTACACACTTGACATCTGGACTTTTCACAACGAGTACAACCCCTTTCATCACAGTTCTTGTTAGTAGCCAGCCTAGCCCTAACTAACAGGTCCTTAAGGTTCTTACATCTCCTAAAAGCAGTGACCGGAGGTTCAGGAAACACCTCCCTATGCTCCTCTGAGTTTGAAAGCATAGAGTGGAGACTCCTTATTGTTTTCCCCACACTGTTGAACGCTGGATGGTATGTAATGACTAATGGAATCCTATCCCCCCTCCCAGGATTGGGTCCTCTGTCTGTCTCAGCTAGAAGAGTCTCCCTATCTAACCTACGTACCCTGTCTATCTGTTCATTAACTATTGACTCTTCATAGCCCCTATCCTTTAACCATCCAGCTAAATTACCTACCCTATCTCTAAATTGGCGATCCTCCGAACAAATCCTACGATACCTAAGGGCTTGGCTATAAGGAATCGCCTTCTTAGTATGCCACGGATGACACGATTTCTTATGCAAGAACTGATGAGTATCAGTTGGTTTGCAAAACAAATCTGTCGTTAGGACTCCCCCCTCTCCCATAGTGACCTGGACATCTAAAAAACTTATGGTTTCCCGGGAATACTCGCTTGTAAATTTGATATTGTCGTGGCTACTGTTGAGAAAGTTGATGAAAAGCTTCAGTTTTTCCTCCCCATGTGTCCAAATGAAGAAAACATCATCGATGAATCTCATCCAGACTAGTGGTTTGTCCGCCGAAGCCTCCAACAACCTCTCTTCCAACCCACTCATAAAGAGATTAGCATAGGCCAGAGCGAACTTCGTGCCTATCGCCGTTCCCAACTTTTGCCTATATATCTTATCGTTAAATTCAAAATAGTTATTTTTAAGGACCAGGGATGCCAACCCAACCAGGGTGTCAGTAGCCACGGTTGGATTAACCCTCCTACCCAGTGCTTCCCTCATGGCCTCAAGACCCTCCCCATGGGGTATACTGGGATAAAGCCCTACTACATCAACAGTGCAGAGAAAAGCCCCATCCGGTATGCTACCTAACTTACCTAGCCTAGCTAAAAAGTGGTTAGTATCCTTAACGTAAGACCTAGTGAAGCTGACCAACGGATTGAGGTGGTGATCTAAATACTCCGATATATGCTCTGTTATACTACCACAATTAGAGATGACTGGACGCCCCTTAACGCTACTAAGACCCTTGTGGATCTTAGGTAAAAGATAAAACCTACCTAGCCTAGAATCATTAACCTCCAAGTAACCAGTCACCTCTTCTAACCCCGGGTCCTCCTCCCTTAATTCTTTTAGCCTATCATGTATGGTCTTACCCAATTCTACAGTGGGGTCCACCTCAACTTCCTCATAAACCTGCCTATCATCCAATTGTCGGGCAGCTTCTGTAACATAATCCCCCCTGTCCCATACAACCACAGCTGACCCCTTATCCGCTTCCTTAATAACTAAATCAAAATCAGATTTCAAAAACTTAAGAGCAGACAGCTCAGAATGAGAAAGATTAGGATAGGACTTACCCTCCGCTGAAACGGACAGTACCCTCTTCTCCACAAGAGTGTGAGAGTAGATGTGGCAAAATTACGACAGGACATGGAAGACTTTAAACGAAGAATTAGACTTCGCTGGTTTTTCAAAGATAGAACAAATGACGTTACTGGAACTAATAAATTTAAAGTTAAATCTTCTTGGGATCCTCCTAAAGGTGACCCTTTGCTTGACTCTTATCTTTCTCTTGTGGAGAAGAGGGTACTGTCCGTTTCAGCGGAGGGTAAGTCCTATCCTAATCTTTCTCATTCTGAGCTGTCTGCTCTTAAGTTTTTGAAATCTGATTTTGATTTAGTTATTAAGGAAGCGGATAAGGGGTCAGCTGTGGTTGTATGGGACAGGGGGGATTATGTTACAGAAGCTGCCCGACAATTGGATGATAGGCAGGTTTATGAGGAAGTTGAGGTGGACCCCACTGTAGAATTGGGTAAGACCATACATGATAGGCTAAAAGAATTAAGGGAGGAGGACCCGGGGTTAGAAGAGGTGACTGGTTACTTGGAGGTTAATGATTCTAGGCTAGGTAGGTTTTATCTTTTACCTAAGATCCACAAGGGTCTTAGTAGCGTTAAGGGGCGTCCAGTCATCTCTAATTGTGGTAGTATAACAGAGCATATATCGGAGTATTTAGATCACCACCTCAATCCGTTGGTCAGCTTCACTAGGTCTTACGTTAAGGATACTAACCACTTTTTAGCTAGGCTAGGTAAGTTAGGTAGCATACCGGATGGGGCTTTTCTCTGCACTGTTGATGTAGTAGGGCTTTATCCCAGTATACCCCATGGGGAGGGTCTTGAGGCCATGAGGGAAGCACTGGGTAGGAGGGTTAATCCAACCGTGGCTACTGACACCCTGGTTGGGTTGGCATCCCTGGTCCTTAAAAATAACTATTTTGAATTTAACGATAAGATATATAGGCAAAAGTTGGGAACGGCGATAGGCACGAAGTTCGCTCTGGCCTATGCTAATCTCTTTATGAGTGGGTTGGAAGAGAGGTTGTTGGAGGCTTCGGCGGACAAACCACTAGTCTGGATGAGATTCATCGATGATGTTTTCTTCATTTGGACACATGGGGAGGAAAAACTGAAGCTTTTCATCAACTTTCTCAACAGTAGCCACGACAATATCAAATTTACAAGCGAGTATTCCCGGGAAACCATAAGTTTTTTAGATGTCCAGGTCACTATGGGAGAGGGGGGAGTCCTAACGACAGATTTGTTTTGCAAACCAACTGATACTCATCAGTTCTTGCATAAGAAATCGTGTCATCCGTGGCATACTAAGAAGGCGATTCCTTATAGCCAAGCCCTTAGGTATCGTAGGATTTGTTCGGAGGATCGCCAATTTAGAGATAGGGTAGGTAATTTAGCTGGATGGTTAAAGGATAGGGGCTATGAAGAGTCAATAGTTAATGAACAGATAGACAGGGTACGTAGGTTAGATAGGGAGACTCTTCTAGCTGAGACAGACAGAGGACCCAATCCTGGGAGGGGGGATAGGATTCCATTAGTCATTACATACCATCCAGCGTTCAACAGTGTGGGGAAAACAATAAGGAGTCTCCACTCTATGCTTTCAAACTCAGAGGAGCATAGGGAGGTGTTTCCTGAACCTCCGGTCACTGCTTTTAGGAGATGTAAGAACCTTAAGGACCTGTTAGTTAGGGCTAGGCTGGCTACTAACAAGAACTGTGATGAAAGGGGTTGTACTCGTTGTGAAAAGTCCAGATGTCAAGTGTGTAAATCTATGTCTGAAAGTGATAGTTTCTATTCCCACGCAACTAGTAAGGAGTATAAGATTAACTTTTCGTTTAACTGTGATTCGTCGGGTGTTGTGTATTTGTTTGACTGTGTTGTGTGTGGTGTTCAGTATGTGGGTAGCACTAACACGCCTTTTAGGCTTAGGTTTAATAATTATAAGGCGTGTTATCGTAAGTTTAGGTCAGGGTCTTCAGTTCCCCAGATGGACTTTTTCAGACATTTTTCTGAGGAAGGACATCATGGGTTCGTGGAAGACATTCGTGTCACTATAATTGATAGACTTATTGGGAGGGATAGGACACGTGAAAGTTTCTGGCAACATAAGCTGGACACTTTCACACCCCGGGGTCTTAATGTCAAGGAAGTAGACGCATAGGATTATTATTTATTTGAGTTGGCTGGTTTATTCTATATGTATTCACTATTTATCCTGCTCTTTTAATTTTATGTTATGGTTTCTACTTTTATTCAGTTATGCTTGTCTATTTAATTATTTAGGTCGCACCTTTTCTTACGATATCTCTCTCCTCTCAATATCGTCCTTTCTAGGTCATATTGGGTTTCCTTTTCATTTTATGTTACTTCACACCCACTTTGTTCTCGCATGGTTTTCTCTATACCCCGCTGGGACGGTAGGTATCAGCTTCTCCAACACCCTTTTCTCTTATGTTAAATATAATTTCCCTTCCATTCAATTTCAAATGCTATCCATTGTAAGTCCAGTTTCATTGTGTAAAGTGTTCTATTGTCGTAAGTTAATTAGATATTGTTCCTTTGTTTTTATCGTTATATATGCGCTGTATGTACCTGGAATGTTAGAACTGATGAAGGCTTGTGCCGAAACGTTTTAAAAGTTGGAATTTTTTCTTGAGGGTCTATTTATGTCTTTAAAAATTTCTTTATGATTGGAGCTATTTGAGTGTATATATATATATATATATATATATATATATATATATATATATATATATATATATATATATATATATATATATATATATATATATATATATATATATATATATATATATATATATATATATATATATATATATATATATATATATATATATATATATATATATATATATATATATACAATCAGTAGCTAGCGAGTAACCAGGATTTCTCCTTTTTTCGGTGCAAACAGAAAGGTTGATGTAATGCTCAGAAAAACCAGGAGAAAATTAAAATTTGCCACCACCTGGGATCGAACCAGGGTTTCTCGCATTCCGGGCAAGCGTCGTAACCACTAGACCACAGTGGCTTGTTTTAACTCCCCTGGTTTTTAGCACCTTATGGTCACTTTCGGCTTTCGCCTTTATCAAGCAGCTCTAATATATACAATCAGTAGCTAGCAAATATATATATATATATATATATATATATATATATATATATATATATTCCCAAAATTTCTCGATGATATAAGAGTAGATATAAGGCGAGAAAATACGACAATGCTTTTAAGTTTGCAAAACATGTTTCGGATTGTTCCAATCCATCAATCGATTTCTCAACTCACAGCACCCTAACATCAAATTCACTATTGAAAAGGAAGCTAACCAGAGGTTGTCTTTTCTTGATGTCTGTGTCGATAATAAAGACCCATCTTGTCTCTTAACGTCATTACATCGCAAAAATACATTTACTGGTTTACTCACTAACTGTTTCAGCTTCACTTCCTTTTCTTATAAGATTGGTCTTATTCGTACTTTAGTGGATAGAGCCTACAGAATTAATAATACTCTTCTCAAATTTAATGATGATGTTAAAAAACTTTATTTTGTTTTTAAAAAGAATCAATACCCTGAATATCTAATAAGCCGGGTAGTCAATTCGTATCTTGGTAATGCTCGTAGTTCTAAAACTTCAACTTCATCTACTGATATTACCACTGCTTATTTCAAATTGCCATATCTTAAGCTCTCCAATTTTACGCAAGGTAAAGTGCGTATGCTTGTTAATAAATACTGTAACAGTATTAAAATAAAGTTAGCCTTTTCTTCCTTTAAGGTTAAAAATTTGATCTCGGTTAAAGATTATGTGCCTAGAACACTCCGCTCTTATGTAGTGTATAAATTTAAATGTGCCGGGTGTAATTCCGTGTATATTGGTGAAACAAGCCGACATTTATCTACTCGAGTGCGAGAGCATTTATTTACTGATAAAAATTCAAATATTTTTAAACATCTTAAAGGTTCAGCTGCTTGTAAAGAGGCATGTAACGATAGTTGTTTTACAGTGTTGGATTCTGCAAACACTTCTTTTAAACTTAAAATTAAAGAAGCGTTACATATCCAATGGGAAAGACCTGATTTAAATAAGCAGATTCAGCATTACAACTTTTCATTAAGCTGTTAGCTATTCTTCTTAACCGTTCTTACCTGTTTTCGCTACATTGATTCCTTTTTCGATTAATAAATTCGATTGATGATTTAACGTTTGTTTATGTACCAAGTAGTTTTTTCATTGTAATTGGCAACTGATGATGGATTGGAACAATCCGAAACATGTTTTGCAAACTTAAAAGCATTGTCGTATTTTTTCGCCTTATATCTACTCATATATATATATATATATATATATATATATATATATATATATATATATATATATATATATATATATATATATATATATATATATATATATATATATATATATATATATATATATATATATATATATATATACATATATATATATATATATATATATATATATATATATATATAGAATAAACCACAAATATACTATCCTTTAAGTAAACGTTTCGATTAAAATCTTCATCAGTACTTGAGTACTGATGAAGATTTTGATCGAAACGTTTACTTAAAGGATAGTATATTTGTGGTTTATTCTATTTATGTAATTTATATACGTTGTGGATGCGGCTTAGGTTTAGTTTGTATATATATATATATATATATATATATATATATATATATATATATATATATATATATATATATATATATATATATATATATATATATATATATATATATATATATATATATATATATATATATATATATATATATATATATATATATATATATATATATATATATATATATATATAGACCCTCAAGAAAAAATTCCAACTTTTAAAACGTTTCGGCACAAGCCTTCATCAGTTTTTCTGAAAAACTGATGAAGGCTTGTGCCGAAACGTTTTAAAAGTTGGAATTTTTTCTTGAGGGTCTATTTATGTATTTAAAAATTTCTTTATGATTGGAGCTATTTGAGTGTATATATATATATATATATATATATATATATATATATATATATATATATATATATATATATATATATATATATATATATATATATATATATATATATATATATATATATATATATATATGCAGTCAGTCGCTAGCGAGTAACCAGGATTTCTCCTTTTTCGGTGCAAACAGAAAGGTTGATATAATGCTCAGAAAAACCAGGAGAAAATTAAAATTTGCCACCACCTGGGATCGAACCAATCCATAATAAGCACGCATGCTGAGATCTGGGCGCTCTTATTGAAATCGGCCTTAAACAACGCAACAACTACTTTCACCCCAAAACAATGGCCATAGGGCCCTTAATTTCCAAATGGCAGTTCCTGTTATAGTCTACCTGTGAATAACTTGTTTCAATGGACGAGATACTAGGTCAGCTTGTACAATACTTTTGCTCACCTAGTGTATATATATTTAGCACGTTTGTTATCTTTTTCTCTAGTATTTGTTCAAATTTCAATTTGAGTTGCTCTGTGGGAAGCAATATATAGTAACTTTCCACTGAACCACATATGTAAACTTTTAATTTCAAATAATGTTCTCTTGACTCATGTATGCCTACTACTCAGAATTACCAAGTGAAAATGTCATTTGAATATGTTTTGAATTCGCTGTGATCGTATGTTTAACTTTTGACTGAAAGCGTTTCACAGTAAATTATGTTCATTTTGCAGGCGACTGTAATGATCATGATTCTACTGTTACTACTGCTGCTATTAAATATATTCGTGGCAATGTTGTTACGAAGAGCTGAACTTTTGACAGTTTAGTTACGCTTACAGTGCGAGTTGCTGATAAAATAACTTTGATTTTACATGTTCTATGATGCTATTTATTGAAGCTACAATCTTTGCCACAATAGTTTGAACGCTTTGCAGATTTCTCGCAAATTTCTTTGCCTTTCTCGGTCTCTCCTCTATACAATGTTATGTCGCTGTGATGTAACTTTAGTATCGCATGCAACTCAGTTGTTCTTAGGTGCAACAGTGTCCTGTCCATAAACACCAATATATTTTGGGGGGGGGGGGTGAAGGGGAGTTGGCTACGTTCAGAGGCTCTTTTTTCTAGCAGTGCCGCCTTAATAAATATATTACAGTTTAAGTGCAAAAGTACGTGTTGTTCGAAATGTTTTTAGTAACGATTGTGGTACTACTTAAAGACATCAGCTCAAGTGTGATTTCCTACTTTGATGCAATCCAAGGAGGCTGATTCCTAGAGATAGTTAAGTTGGTAAAAATCCAGTTGTCCTATGTCCTATGTCCTATGTCCTATATCCTATGTCCTATGTCATTACTATTCAAAAAGTAAATAAATCTACCTTTCATTTTACGACTCAACATGGTTTGCAGCCAATACTGGACAAAATTACTTGGTTGTCATAAGTGGAACTTTGTCTGGACGTTTTCTCCGACTTGTAGCAGCCTATATACACATATTTTGACAGATATATTTCCAAGTTTTGAACATAATCAGTTTTGCTATTGAGGTATGATGGATTAACTTTGTAAAAGGCCATGATGTCTCTTCTCAAATGAAGGTTGTGAAAAAAACTATGCTGAAGGCATTATATATGAGTACCGTCTTCTTCACATGGAGATTTTGAGATAATTGTTGGGGGAAAAAATCGACGGTCTGTCTGACAAACCAAATGAAGTGAAAGGTCTTGCCTCGAATCAAAGATCAATGATAAGTGAAATTGTGCAAACCTTCAACCTACTCTATGTCAATTCAGCCAATGTAGCTGTTGGCGAAAGATCATGTTTACTTGCAATGAGAATCAAGACCAGGCTGCGAGCAAAGAAGAATTAATAGTTATTTGCTCATTTTCCAATTATGAATACGTGCAAAGCAAGAAATGATGTTCGATGAATTGTTGCTGTTGCCAAGTTATTCCAGCAACGAATTTGTTAATCGAAATGACTACCATCAAAAAGTATCTTTTGAATTTTTACTGAAACAGACCTCGAGGCCCTAATCTCATATAGGGTGGGGCTTATTCGAAAGGGTCTTTCTTGCGTGGGGTCAATTTAAGGATTTACAGTAGTTGTTGTTGTCGTTCGAAAGTCGAATGTCCGGTTTTTAAATGCATATATTATTACGAATGGCCATCTCCTGATAACAAGATTTGCCGTGATTTATTCCATTGTAAGAATTCATGCCATGCGCGTCAACCTTTGAAAACTTTCTTGCATAATTTGTATGGACGCACAGGATGTAAATGAATATCTCATATTCAAAAAATTAAATAGCGAAATTTTAAAACGGCGATTAACCAAAGGTATGCAATCAATCAATCTGGTAAAACTGAAATTGTTTGGTTTAGCGTTGTGCACGTTGCTCTTCATTTGCTTTGATCTACTGCTAGGGTCCAAGAGAACAGAGAAACGAATGTATGCAATATCATAAAATCCATTGGACTTATAATCAATGACACTCGTGGATGTTCTTCATGAACCTGATACGTGCTTCCAGTGAACATGACAACCGACTGTAGCTTTCCAAACCTCATAGGCATGTAGAATATCTGTTCAATGAGATAATGTTTCACTTGACACCTGTTTTCTTTGAGGAGAAATCTTTTATAGACATAATCAGTAATTCAATTCATTGATTCAAGTAAAGAAGCAAGAAACAGAATATATGTCATATTTCTCATTCATTGTAAATCGACTTAGAATGAGTACAAAAATATGAAAACATTCGAAGTTAAGGTATTTATTTGCATCATATTTTTATTTAGAATCTTTTCAAACTTGCTGTCGGGGTCATTCATTTAATACTTACGAACCAAAAATGGCGAAAATATGACCCCCCCCCTCCTCCTCGTATGCACATCTGTGCCCATTAGGAACCCTCCTCTTCTTGCGTATGTATTTACTATGACTCGTCTGAATCCCTTCTCCAACAGGAATTTTTAAATGTCATTTACACAGATAATGCCATTCATTCATTAATGCCTGACTGATGGTCCCAAATGGTTTGTAAATAAGTAGTACTAGAACGGGTCGTTAAACTGCGTTACTAAGGCAACTAGTGGTGCGTAAAAAGCTCTCGTTGATTTAAAAAATGGAACCTTCTTGCAAGTGAGAGCGCTACAATACGTGGATGTGTCAATTCCCCATCGTACGTTTAGAATGCCGTGTTGTTTAGTGGATGTGCCAACTCCTCATTGTACGTTTAGAAAAACCTGTGTCCGTTTAGAGAAAAGTGCATAGCTCAGCAAACTGTTCGTACTTTTTAGTTCTTTCGTAGTGAAGAATTTGTAATGTTCTCTATGTTTTGGATTCGACAGTTCATGCTTAGGAATTCTTAAAACTGCCAATACACTGCGCGGGAGTCCATTCCATACCTGAGCTCATGAATTAGCGAAGATTTTTCTAATCAATACCTACCAATATCATGGAAGTTAATACCAATTCTCTAAAAGTAATAAGCATTTAAACATTTTCTGATTTCTGCGAAACCCAGCTTCCAATATTGCAAATCCTGTCTTCTCTAGAATCAATTTATAGCTCTCATGTGGAGGACGCTAAAGAATTCATCGGCATAAAAGGTATTGTTATTTAACAATACATGAGGAAAATAAGCGTTTTGGATCGAAAGACTTCCCCTTTTACAAACGTACAAGTATACGAAACTCTGTCAATCAGTTGTTATTTTGAAGACGTGACAGATGAAGACTGTTTACTAAGCTACACGCATAAAGGCTACTGATTATTTGGTTTGTTGATTGGTTCATTATTGACACTATTAACATACAGTAGTATAGGGGCTGTTCAATAATTACGTCACGCTGAAATTTAATTAATAATTACATCATATTTGAACCACCAACTCCCCAGCGTCACGCTCTGAATCACGAAAAACGTGTAGAGCTGCCATAGAGAAAGGCCTGTCTCTATGAGAACTACCCACCTCATAGGTGTGACGTAGTTATTGAACAGCCCCATAGTATAAAATCTATATATGACGATGTGTTTTTATATGTATTACGTTTTATATATGTATGGAATGCTGTAAGTTATAGTGTTTCGCTGTACAGCGACTCATGGGGCGCACATCCTTGACAAATGGCTGCTAACAGGATCACCTAGAGCTAGGAGAAAAAGGCATAAGTGAAAAACCTGATGATGTGTAAGAAAACATTTCAAGTTTGCAAAGACTAAATTCGTAGCTTTTGGGAGCTCCTGTGAAGTTTGGATACGGTCCAACATCATTCCCCGAGAATAAAAGATCTAATCAACTGATCCAATAGATTCTACTGCAGGACATTCCCCGAATTGCAGAAGATCTGGCCACTTATCCAATCCAGTTTTAAGTAAAGAGTATTTTATCGTATGAATGCGTCCAACATAATGGCTTAATTGTTTTCTGATTGTTCCAGGGCATTCCCCGAAAAATAAAAATCTTATCCGATTGTACTGTACAGGGAATCTCATGCTGTTTCCTCACTTTCAACTTCAATTCAACGTCGATTCAATTCATCGTGGTTGTTCAGCTGTTGTTTTTGCTGTAGCATTTCGTTCCACAACGCAACAAAATCGCTAAATGTGACCCATTAGGACTCCAACAAAATGAAAAGTAAACACCAAACATTGCTCTCTCTATAAGAAATTTTAACATTTTGCCTAATTGTCGAGTATCCGCAATGCCATGAAAATGTGAATGCTACTTGTGGCCCAGTAGGGCCCTAGGCTCGCATTACACCTTTACCAGTTACGTTTCTGTACCAGAGCGAAGCCCCCCCCCCCACCATCCCTCCTTTCTGGACTGAGAAACGTTGAATTAGGATAAAGAACGTATTTAAACCAATCACCAACTTTGCTTACAGCCAATCTTTGACCAATAAGATACTTCCCCTTTAATAACAGTCACTTTGCTACGCCATCTTGAAACAGAGTTACAGTGGAGAGCATCATAGGTCATTTAGGTATGCGGATGACAAGGTAGCACTGAGCTTACACCATAAATTTTGTAATTTGTAAAGTAACTCTTGAAGTTTACAAATCTCCTGGATAAAGTCTAATCAACTACAGTAGTATTTAAGTAACATGGAAATTCAATTTCAAATGAAACAAATTGAAGTGAATATTGTGCCTTGTTAATTTGATGGATCAAAGTTTGTAAGTGAATATTGTCCGTGTTTCTCACATCACAGGTAGGAAAGCTGACTTTACTAAGTAATAAAGATTTGTTGACATACCTTCGTTTTGTTGACGCTGTGAGGTCCAATACAGACACAGAAGCATGGAAACTAATCTTAAAGCGTATATGAGAAAACCTATGCTTTATCACACCTGTTGTAGTTTTGTACAATCTTCCAGTCTAACACTAAAATGGTATGAGTAACAAAGTGCCTCTCAATTTTTGATTGGCAAATCGTTAATTATTCGGCTTCGTCTAATTTCCTTAGGACAACTGTTTGATATCCTTTTCGTAATGCAACCTTTAGAAGTGAAAATTAACAACTTGCATGCATAGCAGAAACTGCAGCCCAGTCTTCATATATCCTATAACAAACCTTTGTTTCTTCGCCCATTTATGAAACATTCTTACAGCTTCTTGAAAGAACACTACAGTCCTACACAAGCAATCAGACATCGTACGCAAAAATAACAATGATGCACACATATTCTCCTGTGAAATCAAAACAGATGTGATGTGTTTGCGTGAGAGTTAGAACTTCAAGTGTGTATATCAACCTTTCAACTTTCTTAGGTTTCAAATGTCCAGTATTGAACTCTCTTAACATTTTGATCAGCTGAGCACTGTTTTGTTACGAACCATTTTCTCATAAAAAGTATGTTTCTCTTCTTGTGCCTTTACTATACTCAGCTTCTGTGTATTGTCTAATATATTGTGAAAATGAAGTAGAATGGGTGCGAAAATGAGGCTAGAATACATTTTTACCATTGATTTTCATAGCTTCTCTCCGGCATTACCAGTCTAGATTCAAACAGGCAGTTATGTGGTTGTCGGTTTAACCTTTGGCCATAGAGCAAACACGTGTCAAGCATCTTTCGTTCGTAAAGGACGTGTCATAGCATCTTACTTTTCAGCCAAATTTTAGCCTGGGAGATATGACTTTAGCCAAATTGGATGTTAACACTTTCAATAGTTTCTCTCTAATGGACATAATAATGAAGGATTCTCCTACATCAGTAATTGAGACTATCAACCCCCCCCCCCACATCAGACTTGTAACTGTTTTGCTAGATGTAGCTTAGCCCCCTTACAAACCCCTTGAATTGAGGGCTGATGCCATCATATTGCCAGCGCATTCGATTTTGATTGATCATGTAGTTGATTATTTATACCTGAACACTTAGGTGGATCGTCTGCCTAAATTTTTCTGCTCGGCCAGTCCCCTTGATCAGTGCTTGCCCCCAAACCGGCCATCTTGAAACGCAATGCACATGAAAACGAGGCATAATCTGTCTGGCGGGAGGTTTGACGTTAACGTGACCAGCCTAAGTAAAGCAGTCACATCTGTATGGAAGTGCACGCATCACTTCACGAATGCAGCATTGCATTACCAGGTGAAAACGTCTCCCAATGCTGCAAAACCAATCGACTAAGAAATATGGAAGGAATATCGATAAGGATTTTGTGTAGCAGCAGGAGAGAGTTCGTTATGATACGCCATAAGGTAAATCTTCAATCTCCCGAATGTCCAAGGGAAAGATCCAAGTTTGCAAGCCATACAGGTAAATATGGTCATATACAGTATGTGTTTTATAATTTGGAAACCATGAATCAGATAGTCTGCATAGCGATAATGTTTGAGCAAAATGCACTGAGGACTGCTGAACTGCTCTCGAGCTTTCTTTAGAAGCCCTGCCCTGTACTTCGGCCTGAAGATATTGTCAACTTGTGGATTGGTATCGTGCAAAATAGGTGGATGTGCAAAATAAGGGGACATCACTGAATGCTTGAGAATGAGAAGAAACTAAAATATTTTCCAAGAATACAAACAATAATCACTCAACAAACCTATATAAAGCAACTTAAAAGAATTTTCCAGATTTCAATTCGTAACACAATCGGTCTTCATACGTGAATACAAAACAGTTCTCTGACAGCAACACTACGTAGTCGACGAGAAGTACAAACTCAAGCTCAAATTCGTTAATATATATAAATATATATATATATATATATATATATATATATATATATATATATACACTCAAATAGCTCCAATCATAAAGAAATTTTTAAAGACATAAACAGACCCTCAAGAAAAAATTCCAACTTTTAAAACGTTTCGGCACAAGCCTTCATCAGTTCTCAGTATATATATATATATATAGACCCTCACGAAAAAATTCCAACTCTTAAAACGTTTCGGCACAAGCCTTCATCAGTTATAACATTCCAGGTACATACAGCGCATATATAACGATAAAAACAAAGGAACAATATCTAATTAACTTACGACAATAGAACACTTTACACAATGAAACTGGACTTACAATGGATAGCATTTGAAATTGAATGGAAGGGAAATTATATTTAACATAAGAGAAAAGGGTGTTGGAGAAGCTGATACCTACCGTCCCAGCGGGGTATAGAGAAAACCATGCGAGAACAAAGTGGGTGTGAAGTAACATAAAATGAAAAGGAAACCCAATATGACCTAGAAAGGACGATATTGAGAGGAGAGAGATATCGTAAGAAAAGGTGCGACATAAATAATTTAATAGACAAGCATAACTGAATAAAAGTAGAAACCATAACATAAAATTAAAAGAGCAGGATAAATAGTGAATACATATAGAATAAACCAGCCAACTCAAATAAATAATAATCCTATGTGTCTACTTCCTTAACATTAAGACCCCGGGGTGTGAAAGTGTCCAGCTTATGTTGCCAGAAACTTTCACGTGTCCTATCCCTCCCAATAAGTCTATCAATTATAGTGACATGAATGTCTTCCACGAACCCATGATGTCCTTCCTCAGAAAAATGTCTGAAAAAGTCCATCTGGGGAACTGAAGACCCTGACCTAAACTTACGATAACACGCCTTATAATTATTAAACCTAAGCCTAAAAGGCGTGTTAGTGCTACCCACATACTGAACACCACACACAACACAGTCAAACAAATACACAACACCCGACGAATCACAGTTAAACGAAAAGTTAATCTTATACTCCTTACTAGTTGCGTGGGAATAGAAACTATCACTTTCAGACATAGATTTACACACTTGACATCTGGACTTTTCACAACGAGTACAACCCCTTTCATCACAGTTCTTGTTAGTAGCCAGCCTAGCCCTAACTAACAGGTCCTTAAGGTTCTTACATCTCCTAAAAGCAGTGACCGGAGGTTCAGGAAACACCTCCCTATGCTCCTCTGGGTTTGAAAGCATAGAGTGGAGACTCCTTATTGTTTTCCCCACACTGTTGAACGCTGGATGGTATGTAATGACTAATGGAATCCTATCCCCCCTCCCAGGGTTGGGTCCTCTGTCTGTCTCAGCTAGAAGAGTCTCCCTATCTAACCTACGTACCCTGTCTATCTGTTCATTAACTATTGACTCTTCATAGCCCCTATCCTTTAACCATCCAGCTAAATTACCTATCCTGTCTCTAAATTGGCTATCCTCCGAACAAATCCTACGATACCTAAGGGCTTGGCTATAAGGAATCGCCTTCTTAGTATGCCACGGATGACACGATTTCTTATGCAAGAACTGATGAGTATTAGTTGGTTTGCAAAACAAATCTGTCGTTAGGACTCCCCCCTCTCCCATAGTGACCTGGACATCTAAAAAACTTATGGTTTCCCGGGAATACTCGCTTGTAAATTTGATATTGTCGTGGCTACTGTTGAGAAAGTTGATGAAAAGCTTCAGTTTTTCCTCCCCATGTGTCCAAATGAAGAAAACATCATCGATGAATCTCATCCAGACTAGTGGTTTGTCCGCCGAAGCCTCCAACAACCTCTCTTCCAACCCACTCATAAAGAGATTAGCATAGGCCAGAGCGAACTTCGTGCCTATCGCCGTTCCCAACTTTTGCCTATATATCTTATCGTTAAATTCAAAATAGTTATTTTTAAGGACCAGGGATGCCAACCCAACCAGGGTCTCAGTAGCCACGGTTGGATTAACCCTCCTACCCAGTGCTTCCCTCATGGCCTCAAGACCCTCCCCATGGGGTATACTGGGATAAAGCCCTACTACATCAACAGTGCAGAGAAAAGCCCCATCCGGTATGCTACCTAACTTACCTAGCCTAGCTAAAAAGTGGTTAGTATCCTTAATGTAAGACCTAGTGAAGCTGACCAACGGATTGAGGTGGTGATCTAAATACTCCGATATATGCTCTGTTATACTATATATATATATATATATATATATATATATATATATATATATATATATATATATATATATATATATATATATATATATATATATATATATATATATATATATATATATATATATATATATAGTTATATATATATATATATATATATATATATTTATATATATTTATATATATTTATATATATATATATATATATATTTATATATATTTATATATATTTATATATATCATATATCTACTTGCCCTAGTCTAAGTGATATCAATTGATTATTTGCATATATAAAGCCTAACTCTGTTTGTTACCCATCTGAAAATAGGAGACCAATGAAACTATGTGCAAAGTCAGTGACCCTATTTTGTACACAAAAATTCCTGACATACAGATCTAAAGAATGTTTAAAAAGTTGGAGTCTGTAAGTAGCAGTCAATAGTAATTGAACTAGAATGGAAAATAATGATAAAAATAGCAGAATTGTTATGATTATGTTGGTTGTGGTTGAAGCTGGCAGACATGCCTAACCCCTAACAGCAAGAATGCAAAAATGCTTTTACTCTTCCATAGTAAGGTAGTATGTTGTCTTACTCAAATGGTCCTACCAATACTCGATGCTCATCATCATCATCATCATCATCATCATCATCACTATCATCATGATTCTAATCATGAGCATATAATACGCAAAGAGTTTAACAGAAAAAATTACAAAAATGGGTGAATGATGAACGTTTGGAAAAGGTGAAAATGCCCTATAATGGAGAAGAAGAGTATTTATAGCCCATTGCAGGACTGCAGTGAAAGGAATTGATACTAAAGTACTTGTCAAGATATGCAAAAGTGTCATCTCCTAGATGGAAAGAATACTATAGATGTTATGAGCACTGTATACTGTAAGAAAATTATAGGATGCTGCAATGTCTTTTTAGGTGTTGCGAATTATGACATACCAGGTGGAGACCTTTTCATAGCAATATTTAACAAGGAGAATAGGGAGTAGAGGACAATTCTTGAAACAATTATCCATCAGTTAGTGCATTCTCTTCAATTAGGGGAGAAGAGTTTTGGGATCAATGGTGAAGAAGACTTTGAAAAGATTGCAAATCAATTGACCATTAGGTGAAAAGTATGCAAGAGAAGTTTACTCCCTTTCCCATATTGCAGATTTAACCTACAGTTTTGAAATATCATTTTTGTTTGTTATAATGAAGCAGAAAGTGGTGATCATAATACAATAGAAAGGACCTAGAGTATTGCAAAAGGACAGAAATGAACATTATGTAAATACCATAAATGGGAAACTACCAGGAGCCAAATTGGAATAGGTGCATGCCTCTTGCATCTCCCTTCCTGATCATTAGTTATGTTGGCTTCAGAAGATAATTTCTATAGTATACACTACTGTCAATATTTTCTAAACACCTAATTGCAGTACAACCTGGCAATATAACAATACATTGAAACTCCATGAAATCAATAGGAACTCTCCAGCATGCCTGTAGATGCAAACATTATACCAAAATGGATAATTTTGCTTTCCAAATGAAGTAATACATCTTTACATTCCTGATGGGTGACACACAAAGTTGAATAATCAATTGATATCACTTAGATTAGGGCTACTCTGATTTTTGTCACAAGTATATAGAAGTATAGTTCCAGTATTTCTGTATATGAGAAACAGCCCCCCTAGTTTGCACATGGCTGATCCACCAGAAAGTGCACTAATTGAATGCAGGATGCTTGACAGGATAAGACTATTTCTGAATGTATCTATTGAGTTGTATAGATATATGATATATAGATAACCTTTTGGCCATTATCAGTTTGATGGGAATCTATCAATATTTTATGTCATTATAGTGTTTTCAATTAATTTTCCAAGACCAGTAAACACTGGTTTAGATTGAAAACAGTTGGGGGGGATGAGACTTTATTGTTAGCAAAATATAACTGTTTGGCAGAAGTCACCCAAAGATTTATCATTTCTGCCAAAGCACCTTTCTTAGTAAATTGAATGTTTTGGCAGAACAAGGATAAAAGGTTTTCATTTTGATTTCTATTTTGTCAGCCATGTTTACCTAGAGACATATTTTTTAACAGGAGTGTCTTCTCAGTTTACTTAAGAGATATCGATCTTGAATTTGTGAGAATACTGGAGGAAAATAACATTTTGCACTTCAGGAAGCTGCTTCCTTATTTTGCCAAATTCATTTCACATAAAATGCCTCAAGTATATCCCAAAAACAACATAAGTTAAAGCTGTGCCTGTAGCATTTCTTCCAAAAAAGAATAGTTTTTTTGTTCATCAGTCTTCTTCTTCTTCACATGGGTTTGATGATTTGGTGCATCCACCTAGACTCTTCTTTCTTCAACTTCTGCATCATTCTCTTTAACTAAAGCTGTGCATATAGCATTCCACCCCAAGAAGAATAATATTTTG
The DNA here is from genome assembly GCA_964019165.1 of Mastigias papua. Lineage (NCBI taxonomy): Eukaryota > Metazoa > Cnidaria > Scyphozoa > Rhizostomeae > Mastigiidae > Mastigias > Mastigias papua. Next base: position 195,644 of record OZ025271.1, on the reverse strand, counting down.
TGCAGAAGACTTCCTCTTCTTCATTTCTTCACATTTTCACATGGGTTTGATGATTTGGTGCATCCACCTAGACTCTTCTTTCTTCAACTTCTGCATCATTCTCTTTAACTAAAGCTGTGCATATAGCATTCCACCCCAAGAAGAATAATATTTTGTGCAGAAGACTTCCTCTTCTTCATTTCTTCACATTTTCACATGGGTTTGATGATTTGGTGCATCCACCTAGATTCTTCTTTCTTCAACTTCTGCATCATTCTCTTTAACTAAAGCTGTGCATATAGCATTCCACCCCAAGAAGAATAATATTTTGTGCAGAAGACTTCCTCTTCTTCATTTCTTCACATTTTCACATGGGTTTGATGATTTGTTGCATCCACCTAGGCCTTTCTTTCTTCAACTTCTGCATCATTCTCTTTAACTAGAGCTGTGCATATAGCATTCCACCCCAAGAAGAATAATATTTTGTGCAGAAGACTTCCTCTTCTTCATTTCTTCACATTTTCACATGGGTTTGATGATTTGGTGCATCCACCTAGACTCTTCTTTCTTCAACTTCTGCATCATTCTCTTTAACTAAAGCTGTGCATATAGCATTCCACCCCAAGAAGAATAATATTTTGTGCAGAAGACTTCCTCTTCTTCATTTCTTCACATTTTCACATGGGTTTGATGATTTGGTGCATCCACCTAGACTCTTCTTTCTTCAACTTCTGCATCATTCTCTTTAACTAAAGCTGTGCATATAGCATTCCACCCCAAGAAGAATAATATTTTGTGCAGAAGACTTCCTCTTCTTCATTTCTTCACATTTTCACATGGGTTTGATGATTTGGTGCATCCACCTAGACTCTTCTTTCTTCAACTTCTGCATCATTCTCTTTAACTAAAGCTGTGCATATAGCATTCCACCCCAAGAAGAATAATATTTTGTGCAGAAGACTTCCTCTTCTTCATTTCTTCACATTTTCACATGGGTTTGATGATTTGTTGCATCCACCTAGGCCTTTCTTTCTTCAACTTCTGCATCATTCTCTTTAACTAAAGCTGTGCATATAGCATTCCACCCCAAGAAGAATAATATTTTGTGCAGAAGACTTCCTCTTCTTCATTTCTTCACATTTTCACATGGGTTTGATGATTTGGTGCATCCACCTAGACTCTTCTTTCTTCAACTTCTGCATCATTCTCTTTAACTAAAGCTGTGCATATAGCATTCCACCCCAAGAAGAATAATATTTTGTGCAGAAGACTTCCTCTTCTTCATTTCTTCACATTTTCACATGGGTTTGATGATTTGGTGCATCCACCTAGACTCTTCTTTCTTCAACTTCTGCATCATTCTCTTTAACTAAAGCTGTGCATATAGCATTCCACCCCAAGAAGAATAATATTTTGTGCAGAAGACTTCCTCTTCTTCATTTCTTCACATTTTCACATGGGTTTGATGATTTGGTGCATCCACCTAGATTCTTCTTTCTTCAACTTCTGCATCATTCTCTTTAACTAAAGCTGTGCATATAGCATTCCACCCCAAGAAGAATAATATTTTGTGCAGAAGACTTCCTCTTCTTCATTTCTTCACATTTTCACATGGGTTTGATGATTTGTTGCATCCACCTAGGCCTTTCTTTCTTCAACTTCTGCATCATTCTCTTTAACTAGAGCTGTGCATATAGCATTCCACCCCAAGAAGAATAATATTTTGTGCAGAAGACTTCCTCTTCTTCATTTCTTCACATTTTCACATGGGTTTGATGATTTGGTGCATCCACCTAGACTCTTCTTTCTTCAACTTCTGCATCATTCTCTTTAACTAAAGCTGTGCATATAGCATTCCACCCCAAGAAGAATAATATTTTGTGCAGAAGACTTCCTCTTCTTCATTTCTTCACATTTTCACATGGGTTTGATGATTTGGTGCATCCACCTAGACTCTTCTTTCTTCAACTTCTGCATCATTCTCTTTAACTAAAGCTGTGCATATAGCATTCCACCCCAAGAAGAATAATATTTTGTGCAGAAGACTTCCTCTTCTTCATTTCTTCACATTTTCACATGGGTTTGATGATTTGTTGCATCCACCTAGGCCTTTCTTTCTTCAACTTCTGCATCATTCTCTTTAACTAAAGCTGTGCATGTAGCATTCCACCCCAAGAAGAATAATATTTTGTGCAGAAGTCTTCTTCTTCTTCATTTTTTCACAATTTCACATTGACCAGATAATTTGATGCATCTACCTAAGCCTTTCTTTCTTCAAATTCTGCATCATTCTCTTCAACTTCAGATTTCGTTGCAAACTACTTCTTATTGATCGTGTTGCAAATGTGTGTAAAAATTTAACAGAACCTCAAACAATTTAATGTCTACCCAGCAGAGTTATAAGCATATTAGACTTCCAGGGCACTTTTGAAAGGGGTTAGGTAGAGCAGGTGCCTCTGTAGGCCCTTTTCATGCCCCAGCAGTTAAGAGACACACTGCATATTTCCCCCTGAAATGCACCCTTCATGAACTGAACTTGTAGTAAGCACCAAAGTAGAAATCTCTTTAGGCTATGTGCCAACAATGCACTAACGTTAAAATAGAGATTTTGCTGTGTTGTCATTGTAATTTTTGTACCATTAGAATTGCAGATCTTATGATCATCATTAAACTTTGAAATTACAGAATACTTAATCAGTTTCTTGATTTGAAAAATGTTATTCAAAGCCATATAAATATGCTTCCTTAATACAAATGGTCTATTAGAAAGTATTACTCGATCATTGTACGAGCTCTCTGATCGTGGTTGGGATGCTCGCTCACCGTCCACCCAGCAGCAAATGGGTAAATGGTGGCAACACTGGGAAAGTTAAAGGTGGTGAGGAAACGAACTGGCCACCCTACCTCACTATGCCGAAGGCTCAGGATAAGTGTCCCTCTAGCAGGCACTCTCCCAATGTACGGAATCGTACATGGGAATCACCTTTACGTTTACTCCACTACTCAAAAGAGTTTTGAAAAAAGGTGAATACTTGAGTGTTGAAACTAAGGACAGTTGATTAGGTAACACACATTTGAATTCAAAATTTTCAAAATAATCTCTTTCGCTCAATTTGTGTATGATTCCTTTGGTATTGGAAGTATTTCTCTGTCATGTTCGTTTATAGGGTGTCTGTCATTATAGCACTGCAATGGTACAGAAACTCCATTATTCTTACTAAGGTGTTGCGAAAGATTTAGTAATGAAATCACGAAGAAGCTAAGAAAGTTTTTGTAATGGACGAAAGAAACTTTCTTATAAAAATGTGTAATCTATAAGTTTGTTTAGTGTGCCCTGTTTGTTGGGTTATGCGCCAACCTCCAAAATTTCCCAATTGTACTCCTGGTATTTTGTACTTCATTATATGTTTATATGTATTTATGTTTCGAATCTATTCATTATATACATCATTATTTTCAATATCGGAACTTTTAGGCCCCTTATTGATAAGTTTGCCAGACTAGTTAAAAAGCTCTTAAAAATAATTTGTAGACTTCGCAAGGGGTTGTACCGATGTTCAAGTTGTATATCCGTACAGTCCACGATTGCAATATGTCACTACTTTAAGCATGTCGATGTGCTGTATGATATAAAGTAGTTGCGCGAACGTAAACTACGGATGTGTTTTAAGGCACAAGGAAATGATGAGGCATACAGGTCAACATAAAAACAAAAAGAGACGATTTGTGCAATAACATTAATGATTCATTGCGTGAAGTTCTAATGAGTTGCAGTAGGTCTTTTAGAAACGAATGGATGCGTATTGATGAAATCACTATAAAAGTCCCTGATGACAAATGGTACAAGCGCCTGATGCAAATATGTTTGCGGAAACTTAGCAGTTTGACACAATTTGCTTATAGTTATATTCGTTATAGATTTGTATCAAGCGGAAAATGATTAATGGAAAAATAAGCAAATATTGTTATGCACGTAGTCATCTTACGTTATATTGTTCTATTGTGGTGGATTTGCGTTGGTGGCCTCTTATGTACAAAATTGTTAGTGATATGGTCAATGATAATATTCGGAAAGAAGTTCTTCTTCAAAAGTAATGACGATGCTCTCAATTACCTAATGAGACCGTGCAATTTAGTATAAGGTTTTTGCATGGCTTTCCTGCTACGGTGGTTACATTATGACGAATATCTATATGCACTTAATCGTCTTGCGTTATACGGTTCTATATGCACTTAATCGTCTTGCGTTATACGGTTCTATATGCACTTAATCATCTTGCGTTATACGGTTCTATATGCACTTAATCGTCTTGCGTTATACGGTTCTATATGCACTTCATCGTCTTGCGTTATACGGTTCTATATGCACTTAATCGTCTTGCGTTATACGGTTCTATATGCACTTAATCGTCTTGCGTTATACGGTTCTATATGCACTTAATCGTCTTGCGTTATACGGTTCTATATGCACTTAATCGTCTTGCGTTATACGGTTCTATATGCACTTAATCGTCTTGCGTTATACGGTTCTATATGCACTTAATCGTCTTGCGTTATACGGTTCTATATGCACTTAATCGTCTTGCGTTATACGGTTCTATATGCACTTAATCGTCTTGCGTTATACGGTTCTATATGCACTTAATCGTCTTGCGTTATACGGTTCTATATGCACTTAATCGTCTTGCGTTATACGGTTCTATATGCACTTAATCATCTTGCGTTATACGGTTCTATATGCACTTAATCGTCTTGCGTTATACGGTTCTATATGCACTTAATCGTCTTGCGTTATACGGTTCTATATGCACTTAATCGTCTTGCGTTATACGGTTCTATATGCACTTAATCGTCTTGCGTTATACGGTTCTATATGCACTTAATCGTCTTGCGTTATACGGTTCTATATGCACTTAATCGTCTTGCGTTATACGGTTCTATATGCACTTAATCGTCTTGCGTTATACGGTTCTATATGCACTTAATCGTCTTGCGTTATACGGTTCTATATGCACTTAATCGTCTTGCGTTATACGGTTCTATATGCACTTAATCGTCTTGCGTTATACGGTTCTATATGCACTTAATCGTCTTGCGTTATACGGTTCTATATGCACTTAATCATCTTGCGTTATACGGTTCTATATGCACTTAAACGTCTTGCGATATACGGTTCTATATGCACTTAATCGTCTTGCGTTATACGGTTCTATATGCACTTAATCGTCTTGCGTTATACGGTTCTATATGCACTTAATCGTCTTGCGATATACGGTTCTATATGCACTTAATCGTCTTGCGATATACGGTTCTATATGCACTTAATCGTCTTGCGTTATACGGTTCTATATGCACTTAATCGTCTTGCGTTATACGGTTCTATATGCACTTAATCGTCTTGCGTTATACGGTTCTATATGCACTTAATCGTCTTGCGTTATACGGTTCTATATGCACTTAATCGTCTTGCGTTATACGGTTCTATATGCACTTAATCGTCTTGCGTTATACGGTTCTATATGCACTTAATCGTCTTGCGTTATACGGTTCTATATGCACTTAATCGTCTTGCGTTATACGGTTCTGTATGCGTATGAAATACAAGAGGAGAATACCTGTGGTATGCCGGCAGTAGGCCCAATTTACTCCATGTTAAGTTGCAGTAGGTTGCTTTGAGGTATAAGGTAGGAGAAACTTGTGATAAAATGGAATAAGATTTATTAGATCATCGGGCTCTCGATTGCATTTGCGACCTCGTATTTGGAAGAATTTTGTAAATGATATGTACAATGATAGTATGCGGGAAAAAGCTCTCCTTCAAAGTGGTCATGATGCTTTGGATTACGCATTGGAACCTTTGGGCTGTGCTATTAGTTTACGCATGGTTTGTTTACCACAGATTGTCCAAATCCAAGTGCACTAGGCTGTAATGAGTTTGTGAAGGATAATATAAAAAATAATAATAAAAGACATTTATATTGCTCCATTTATCCACGCGGCTAAAAGGCGCATTACACAGTGTCCATAGAAGTAACAAAGTGATATGATACACAGTTACAAAGAATGCTAAAAATTGTTTGTAAAATAAATAAAATCTAATTAAAAATATTCTTAGGACTTAGTATATCAGTATTGTTATGCGGTGTATGAGTACATTAGAGTTGCTATAAGTTTAAAGCCACTTTAATCAAGTTGCCAATGCTAATGAGTCAAAAATCACCAATAGGAATGTTAAATCATGACTTTATTATACATACTTGCTTTCTTTCAACTTGTTTTGTAAGTGAAGACGGTATATGACGTTAAAGAGAGTTCATACAGTGATTTTGCATTGATAACTTTTAGCAGTCTTTCATATTTCTGATTTAATTTGTATATTATTGTCTTCCAGGGACTTTCTCTTGCCATAAAGACATAAATGGCGAAAAAGGATGGAAAAGAGGTATGCAAGAGAATGTTGTTAATTATAGTGACGATATTGAATATCCGCATTGATATCGTGAATAATTGCAATATTATGTCTCCGAATATTAGTTGAAAGTGTATATTTTGATTACAGTTATAAAATTTGTAATATTTTCTATGGCTAATCGAACATAATTTATAGTGGCATAATTTATAGCTAGATATTTTGTCCTTATCAAAGTATTGAACATTAGTGCGAAATTATCCATCATTAGTGCGAATGCAAATTAATATGGAAACAGTAGTAAACGAAGAAGATATAATTCTATCCTATATTATATTAAATTCTGTTTTATACTATGTTACTTATAAGTTTTAATCTTTATGCAACAACTGACTCTAAAATTATTCACTCTTCTGAGTTGCATCGGTTTTTATATCATAGATGATATAATGTTCCATTAAATTAAAGTTCTTCTTCCAGTATATTTCTACAAAAGGATGTTGCAAAGATCTTGAACTATTTAGAATTTCATCCATTTGATTTATTAAAAACATTAAACGCGCAATTATTTTGTTTTTGGAATTTTAGTGCAACGTACTCTCAGTGAGTTTGTGGAATGGAAATCTGAGTTCGTATCATTTGTCACGTTATGTGGCTTTTTAGTGTTCTTTGCAATTGAACGATGAAACACATGTAGCGGGAAGTCATACGTCTTTTGAATTCTCCCATGAGATTCCTATGATTTAGTCAACATTAGAAGGGAGTTCAAAATTAGAGCTGCTTCTTGTTTGCGCTATATTAACAATATTTGAGTTATCTTTTCAATCCTCACGTATTCCCTCACCATGAGTGCGTCTCATAGTACAGTAAGTTGAGGGTTTTTCTTATGCGTAATGAATTGTATTTTGCATGCGTAACAGTAGCGTTGTTTATCTTTGCAGAGATTCGAACTGGGTTCTCGTGAACCTGGAAACAGGTAAGGCCACAGAATATTGTGTAGTTATAGTTTGTTGTGGTTGTTGTCAATATATTGAAAATGTGGCCAGTTGTATCCAGGCTGTTGTAAATATTTCAGATTGAGAACTTTGATTTATTCCTGCAATATCTTGTTTGTGCACTAGCCTAATGTCCTAGAACCATGATGGAAATTGGCTTTGTTTTTGTCTTTTATGCACAAAATCTTTTAAATTTTCCCAGTATGATAGCGATTTATGTATCTTTGAAAAGTTGGAATTCATAGGGATACAGTATCAGGAATATGTCATGTAAGGGAATATAATGGTGATGTAATGTGACGTAATGTGATGTAACGTGTCAGGATGTGACGTTACATGATGTGACGTGACGTGATGTGATGTGACGTGATGTGATGTGACGTGATGTGATGTGATGTGATGTAATATGACGTTACGTGATGTGATGAAATGTGATGTAATGTGACGTAATGTGACGTAATGTGCTTTCTGTCCCACATACTATCCAATGTCAGATAAGTGGGTCTCTAGACGAGGGAATAAGCCTTTGTCTAAAAGTGTAATTAAGGAGTCTTAATAAACAACAGTGTCGTACTGAATTATGCATATGAAGTAGATGAAAGTCAAAATATCTATACCTACTTCAAGGATACTTTTTCTATTTCGTATGAAACGTGTAAATTTATTTCTTTTGTAGATAGATAGTAATAGTAATAATGGTATCTTTTAGAGGGGAATATCAGCCAGGCGGGCTGTGATCAGGATCTCCTCGCAAGAAACCTTCTTGCTCGGATTGACTATTAGAAAAAGTAATAACGGGTTCTCAGGGGCCAGAAAAACCTGAAAACGCTTAAGAGACGGGGGTTAATTTTGAAGTGAGGGAAAACCTTGTAAACCTGGAAAAGTTATAGAATTTTATCGAAGAATACATGTTAGGGATTTTTTTCACATTCTGATTGCTTTTTCTCCTTCATTGTCAGTTGCTATTCCAAATCATTTCCTTGGTCATAAAAAATATGAAAAAGTAAGGAAATGTTTATGAATTTGATCTGAATCCTCCCCGTTTAATTGGACAATGAAGAGTATGCACACATGTAGACAGCGGCTTTGTCGTAGTATCTGCTTTTCATTGTGAACCTCGTATTCACTGGACCTAGTTGTCATGACAACCATTACACTGATTAGGACATCGTATCTCAATCGGAAACTACAGTGGAACTGATCTTAGCTTCTATGTAATATCGATAGAGGTTAATACTCAATTGCCGGGTTATTCGTATCTCATCATTAGAATTGAAAATGAAATGCAATTATGCAATACATTTTCTTTTTAAAAAAAATTGTCATTGCATTTCGTTTCAAAGGTTGGATAGTCACATGGACATGCTTTGTACAATTTACGAAAATAGTAAAACAGCTGAAATTCCAAGGTAATGCTTGCTATTCTATAAAAGAGTCCTCTCTTTATATGTAAAACACATACACGTACACGCACACGTGCATGAAGCAAATCTCTTGTTATGCATTTATTTCTATATGGCTGATCAACTAGAATTGTGCTTAAGATAAGAATGTTTGTGTCGTGCTAGACAATTGTGTTTATTCAGCTTTCCTATTGATGTTCTTGAAATGATGAAACTCTTGAAACTGCTGTATGCGATAACACTGAAATTTGAAATGATATATGCTATTGATGTTGTACAAGAATGCCTTCATATTCCAATGTTTATTTAACTTGTACTATAGAGATGCAACGGATTATGAGCGCCAGAGAATGGGACCAGGCCCTCCTTTTCAGGTTTTACTTATCTTTCTTATATCCTCTTGAGTAATGAATATTTCCCCCCAGCGATTATTTTTTTTGAGATTTGTTTAAACCCCCCGCACTTGTTCCAACCCCCATTCATTAATTTTGAAGATTTTTTCAGTCAAATTGTTAACCAGAAATTTATCGCGTACATTACAACTATAATTTCCTTTGCCTTGCCGTTATTGGCAATATTAGTCAGTCTTCCTAAGTTGTTCTTTTGAATATCCATGAGTTATATTTTTTAACCCTCATTTCCCATTTGTGCCAACCCCCCCAATTGTTATTTTTCAGAACATTCTCCAACTCCTCCAATTATTCCCATCCCCCATTTATTTTGTAGTGAAGAGTAGTAATCAATATTATTTGAAAACTCTGATATCAGCATGTAGCATAAGGTATTAGATGTGTTAAAATAACGGAATACAACACTCTATAGAATTACATAACATTACATAACAAACGTTATAACGTAACATAGCATAACATCATATAACACAACACAACAGAACTCAACATAACATAACATAACATAACATAACATAACATAACATAACATAACATAACATAACATAACATAACATAACATAACATAACATGACACAACACAACATAACATAACAAAGCACACTACAACAGAACACAACATATCATAACGTAACAAACACAGCACTGTCTTATCAGCTATAAGCATTTAGGTGAAAGCTCTATATATTTTGTCATTTCTAGCAACGTGAAGTGAAGATTGAAATTAAAGACCTTAAGTAAGTAATTGCATTACTGTTTTCAGCCTGTGACATCTAGGAATTAGCGAAGAACTATACTGTCTTTTACAGAAGAGCTACTGATATGTATATAAACATATATATATATATATGTATCTATGCGTACATATAAAAATGTATATATATCTATATTGTTTATTTTTATTTTACTGCTGTAATTCCCATGTGGCTGTCTGTGGCTATTGTATATGTGCGTTTAATTAAGTAGAATTTATTCTCAAGGTGACCTCTAGAAACGAGATCTTCAAACCCATATGTTAGACTTTTGTCTTAGCTTTTCAAATTTATTTTTTGTATTATGGAAAATTGATCATTAGCTTATTAGCCAGGTAGATAGGTGGGATTCCAGATTGTGTTACAAAGAAAAGCGTCTAAAATTGATGCATGTCATTGGTTAGTAATTATCTGCGAACCACTAATCTGATTGGTTCCGAACGAATGTGCTCCTGTTGGTTTTACAGAAGCCTTGATGAGTAAACGAGTAGCAATCTATATGTTGCCATGGCAATGCTATCCATGTGCCGTATCATGTGACACATTCTACCATTCCGTTGCGTAGTATTAAATCCTGCATTGCCTTGTTTCTTTCATATAGACGATTGGGGGAGTCATTTACTCATATTCCGGTAACAAATGTGTTTAAATGGGAAGCTGATGAAATTGAGAAAGTAAGCACATTTTGCTAGTCGGCTGCAATTGTTTTGAAAATATTGTGAAAGAAGATAAGCGAACGAATGTTTTGTTATTGATCAATGCTTTCCAAATATCGAAATTTTTGGACATAAACCTCTCATATGAAGCGATACTTCAAAGAGTCTATTTAAATATATTTGGAAAGAAAGTACTTTATGGCATTGAATAAATACAGGGTCATTTGTGATTTGTATGCTTATTTGATTTTCTGTCTAAATGATGATTCATTAAAGTGATTCAAGAATAGCCGTAAATATGTCTCTAAAACAAATTGAAAGACTAACTGACTTTTTGTTTCCATGGACATCAGAGCATTCATCGATTCAAAGTCAAATATTAAAGTTGAATGATAGGTGGCATTAAGTAAGTCTGAGTTTTCCAATGTAGCTGCCTTGGACGGCTAAATTCCTAAGCAGGGAACTTTGGTCCTGCAATTAAATTTAGTGCAATCTTGACATCTATATGATCTACATCAATATAAACACTCAACTTTTGATCGTATGGCCGACTGATCTAGGTGAATTTTCTGAACTAAGTTTCAAACCGCTTATTGCACGACATAAGTCCAATTAATAGCTTTTACGGGAATATTTGGGCTGTTGTAATATGGCACTAATATTACTTCCTTCTAGTTCTGCTAACTTGAACGTATAGCACATCTTTTCAATATTACAGGCACAGCAGAGCGTATGTTGTAAGGCCAAAGTTCAATCGGGTTACATGGTCTGTACTAGACATATTTTAGGTGATGCAACTATCGATTTGGAATCAGTAATAACTTATGCTGCGGGTCATGTGACGTTGGTCAATCTCTTGTATTTCTGAGTACATTGCTAGGAAGCACACGCTGGAAATGTTAATAGCTGGTCTCTGAAATGGGGAGCCATTTTAGGAAAAAAGTGCTGCGTTGATTTAATTTCCACATTTATTTCATCCCATGTTTTTCCTTCATTTCATTTGAATTGTACTCAGCTTCTAACCACAGAGTTGTTTCATTGTTCAACATTGTTTCTTCATGCTCTGAAATGTATGGGGAACATGGTGAATAACTCAATAAATTCATTAATATGTTTACTGTTGGCTTTGTCTTCTATCATGTCTATTAAAAATGTTGGTTTTGCTACGAGAATGATAAACATTTTATGAAGAATTAAAGAAGTACTTTAATTTTCATTTTTTAACTTGCACTTGATCTAGTGGAATGCTGATTCCAAATATGGGTCTTGTGGAAAGTAGATTCGAAATATGGTCTAGTGCAGACCTGGCCTAGTGGAATATTGATTCCAAATATGGGTCTAGTGGAAAGTAGATTCCAAATATGGTATAGTGGAATCTTGATTCCAAATATGGTCTAGTGGAAAGTAGATTCCAAATATGGTCTTGTGGAATGTTGATTGCAAATATGTGCTATTTTCTTATAATCTTACAATTACTTTACATTTTGCCCTATTTGACAGTTAATGGGATTGTTTCCTTTTTTATTGCACTTTAGCGCTTACTTGATGATATATTAAAGAATTGGAATGACATTAAGCCAAAAGCTGTTATTCTCATTGATGGTAAAGCAAGTCTGTCTACTAGTCTTCGTACCATGTTAAAAAGTTCATTGGCACAGGTTAGCTATGAAGGTTTAATCTTGACGTTTTTTGCATTTTATTTTTAAAATATTCTTACCAGGTAAGAGAACCCCGTCTACACTGGTTTACAGTGCCTATGTTCTACCCCACAGTCATGTAGTGTTTGTTGAAAATCTCTGATAACAATAGGCCCCAATAATCCCATGAGAAATTATGAAATATGAACCATAAAAATCGACTTGGTACAAATTGACTTGTTAATGACTTTTAAAATTTGAATGTCTTCTACAGCTGTCTAAAAAGTTGGACATATGCGTTGTTCTGAATGGATTTAATAGTATTGACATAGTGGCAGAAGAAAGTAAGGCAATATGTATTACTCATTACGGAAAGAGATTGATAGCAAAGAAACTGACCGAGGTATGAAAATCACAAAAGAATAATTTCGAATATCCATTTTTATGTTTAGGTTTAAAAGTCGCAAGAGAAAATTGTCCTCAAAGATTTAACACCTTATGGTGCTTTGAATTTCTTGATAAATTACTTTTGTGAAACACTCCTTTTGATGACACTTAATCGTTTTCAAACTATATGTGAGCAAAGGCATAGTAAATGCACCAACATGATTCCTATTATTTTCTAATTCAGGTTTTGTCAAACTAGATACCCTATGCTACCTAGTGATACCCTATGCTACCTAGTGATACCCTATGCTACCTAGTGATACCCTATGCTACCTAGTGATACCCTATGCTACCTAGTGATACCCTATGCTACCTAGTGATACCCTATGCTACCTAGTGATACCCTATGCTACCTAGTGATACCCTATGCTACCTAGTGATACCCTATGCTACCTAATGATACCCTATGCTACCTAGTGATACCCTATGCTACCTAGTGATACCCTATGCTACCTAGTGATACCCTATGCTACCTAGTGATACCCTATGCTACCTAGTGATACCCTATGCCACCTAGTGATACCCTATGCTACCTAGTGATACCCTATGCTACCTAGTGATACCCTATGCTACCTAGTGATGCCCTATGCTACCTAGTGATACCCTATGCTACCTAGTGATACCCTATGCTACCTAGTGATACCCTATGCTACCTAGTGATACTCTATGCTACCTAGTAATACCCTATGCTACCTAGTGATACCCTATGCTACCTAGTGATACCCTATGCTACCTAGTGATACCCTATGCTACCTAGTGATACCCTATGCTACCTAGTGATACCCTATGCTACCTAGTAATACCCTATGCTACCTAGTGATACCCTATGCCACCTAGTGATACCCTATGCTACCTAGTGATACCCTATGCTACCTAGTGATACCCTATGCTACCTAGTGATACCCTATGCTACCTAGTGATACCCTATGCTACCTAGTGATACCCTAAGCTACCTAGTGATACCCTATGCCACCTAGTGATACCCTATGCTACCTAGTGATACCCTATGCTACCTAGTGATACCCTATGCCACCTAGTGATACCCTAAGCTACCTAGTGATACCCTATGCCACCTAGTGATACCCTATGCTACCTAGTGATACCCTATGCTACCTAGTGATACCCTATGCTACCTAGTGATACCCTATGCTACCTAGTGATACCCTATGCTACCTAGTGATACCCTATGCTACCTAGTGATACCCTAAGCTACCTAGTGATACCCTATGCTACCTAGTGATACTCTAAGCTACCTAGTGATACCCTATGCTACCTAGTGATACCCTATGCTACCTAGTGGTACCTTATGCTACCTAGTGATACCCTATGCTACCTAGTGATACTCTATGCTACCTAGTGATACTCTATGCTACCTAGTGATACCCTATGCTACCTAGTGATACCCTATGCTACCTAGTGATACCTTATGCTACCTAGTGATACCCTATGCTACCTAGTGATACTCTATGCTACCTAGTGATACTCTATGCTACCTAGTGATACCCTATGCTACCTAGTAATACCCTATGCTACCTAGTGATACCTTATGCTACCTAGTGATACCCTATGCTACCTAGTGATACCCTATGCTACCTAGTGATACCCTATGCTACCTAGTGATACACAATGCGTTTAAGGTTTCATTCATTTCTCATTGTTGACGGTTACATGGAATTGCCCATTGATTTATGTGAATGTTTTATGAGTGAGGGATGTGTATTATTTGACATTAATTAAATGGAACGAAATATTGATTTTATTTCTATGCAGTATTACATTTCAATGTTAAGTTACTTGTGGCACCAAATTCGTTTTTTGTTGCAGTCTGAAAAGAAAGATGGAAATAAGCATAGCAATATTGCATTTGTTGTTTTACAAGAAGGCATATCAAGAGTTGAAGGATTGGACTTTTGCTTAAAAATGCAGCGGCTGTTGTTCAAAGAATGTAAGTTGGCTCAATTTACTTTCGTAATGCAGCTGTTTGAAGCTCTTAAAACTTACACTATTTGTTATTCCATTTCTTAATACATACTAGATGTTATATGATCAACCACAAAACAATATTTTATTAAAGAAGGGCAAGATTTATTTTGATGTTTACTTAGACAGAATGCAATTGTGATGAACGGTATTAACTGACAAACATTTTTGTGCCAATATTTTCTCTTGTTTAAGATGTATAGTGAAACATATATAGATAATATATATGCAAATGTAAAGTATATTTAGTTCATGAAATTAGTTGCTCTTTGGCTCTGTTGCTTTTGTGCATATATTGTAATCCAAATTGATTTGACGAATATACGAAAGTGGGATCATTTCGAAATTAATATTTTTCACATTTGCATTTAGCTTTATGCTATAAGATAGCAACAAGTAAGAAATGCTTTCAATTTTAAACCCGTAATTTCAATACTAGAAGAGTCCTAGTGTTTACCAATGAGATCTATATACTGGAAAACTTGAACCAAACATGAGGACGCACTTATTGTTGAACCAAACATGAAGACGCACTTATTGTTGAACCAAACATGAAGACGCACTTATTGTTGAACCAAACATGAAGACGCACTTATTGTTGAACCAAACATGAAGACGCCCTTATTGTTGAACCAAACATGAAGACGCACTTATTGTTGAACCAAACATGAAGACGCACTTATTGTTGAACCAAACATGAAGACGCACTTATTGTTGAACCAAACATGAAGACGCACTTATTGTTGAACCAAACATGAAGACGCACTTATTGTTGAACCAAACATGAAGACGTACTTATTGTTGAACCAAACATGAACTCGTACTTATTGTTGAACCAAACATGAAGACGCACTTACTGTTGAACCAAACATGAAGACGCACTTATTGTTGAACCAAACATGAAGACGCCCTTATTGTTGAACCAAACATGAAGACGCACTTATTGTTGAACCAAACATGAAGACGCACTTATTGTTGAACCAAACATGAAGACGCACTTATTTTTGAACCAAACATGAAGACGCACTTATTGTTGAACCAAACATGAAGACGCACTTATTGTTGAACCAAACATGAAGACGCACTTATTGTTGAACCAAACATGAAGACGCACTTATTGTTGAACCAAACATGAAGACGCACTCATTGTTGAACCAAACATGAAGACGCACTTATTGTTGAACCAAACATGAAGACGCACTTATTGTTGAACCAAACATGAAGACGCACTTATTGTTGAACCAAACATGAAGACGTACTTATTGTTGAACCAAACATGAAGACGCACTTATTGTTGAACCAAACATGAAGACGCACTTATTGTTGAACCAAACATGAAGACGCACTTATTGTTGAACCAAACATGAAGACGCACTTATTGTTGAACCAAACATGAAGACGCACTTATTGTTGAACCAAACATGAAGACGCACTTATTGTTGAACCAAACATGAAGACGTACTTATTGTTGAACCAAACATGAAGACGCACTTATTGTTGAACCAAACATGAAGGCGCACTTATTGTTGAACCAAACATGAAGACGCCCTTATTGTTGAACCAAACATGAAGACGCACTTATTGTTGAACCAAACATGAAGACGCACTTATTGTTGAACCAAACATGAAGACGTACTTACTGTTGAACCAAACATGAAGACGCACTTACTGTTGAACCAAACATGAAGACGCACTTATTGTTGAACCAAACATGAAGACACACTTATTGTTGAACCAAACATGAAGACACACTTATTGTTGAACCAAACATGAAGACGCACTTATTGTTGAACCAAACATGAAGATGCACTTATTGTTGAACCAAACATGAAGACGTACTTATTGTTGAACCAAACATGAAGACGCACTTATTGTTGAACCAAACATGAAGACACACTTATTGTTGAACCAAACATGAAGACACACTTAATGTTGAACCAAACATGAAGACGCACTTATTGTTGAACCAAACATGAAGATGCACTTATTGTTGAACCAAACATGAAGACGCACTTATTGTTGAACCAAACATGAAGATGCACTTATTGTTGAACCAAACATGAGGACGCACTTATTGTTGAACCAAACATGAAGACGCACTTATTATTGAACCAAACATGAAGACGCACTTATTGTTGAACCAAACATGAAGACGTACTTATTGTTGAACCAAACATGAAGACGTACTTATTGTTGAACCAAACATGAAGATGCACTTATTGTTGAACCAAACATGAGGACGCACTTATTGTTGAACCAAACTTGAAGACGCACTTATTGTTGAACCAAACATGAAGACGCACTTATTGTTGAACCAAACATGAAGACGCATTTGTTGTCTCCTCATTTTCATGTGTCATTAGCAAGTGCTCCTAAAGTTTCCTCCGTGAATAATCTATTGAGCTACAGAACTAAAATAAAAATAGCGGAAACATTGTTTATGAATACTGGAAATATATTGTCGTCCGACACACGTCAGAGTATGAAACATTGGATAACGTCTGAAGAATGAACCTATATAAATATATAAATATATATATAAATGAGAAGTAATGAGTCCTTCCAATAAAGTGCTCGATACCGTAAAGTAGAGCAGAATATATATAAATTAAAACTACTATGTGCTCTCGACAAGCCTGTTGTGTTAACGGTATATACATATACATATATATATATATATATATATAGCCAAACATGGATAGATCTGCGTGATATGACTAATACTGTGTCTTGTTGGTCATTTTGTTGGCTATATATATATATTTTGTTGGCTAATGGGCCCCTATTCACCATTATTTACTTAGAGAGCCCAAAAGAGAAAATCAATTCTTTGTTTAAGCACAAGACCAGATGTTGAGTCTTAATGTAAACTGATTTCAAAACACTTAAATGAAAGGACGATCTTGCTTGCCCAATGATCCAAAAATTATCGTTTATATTTGTTTTGGTGCCTGCTGGATTTTAATGAGGTGTTGTCCTATGGCTGAATCATATTTATGATATACAAAAGTATGATAATAAGCGAGGAAGTCTTGAAAAGCAGAATAGATACATTTCAGTTACAGAACCACATTATTTAATCTTTCGACCAACAATAGCTAGTCCAGCGTGTGTCATAACCTGTTGAAGCAGCGTTCTAGATATACTTGTCAAAAACATATTAGAAGTTACATTGGGTTTCTAGATAATAAAGAACAATTTCAGATATAAATATAGATATAAAGAATAATTCATAAATAAATGATGGAGGTACCTAGATAACTGTTTCCTCAATTGGAATACAAGAATTGCCTCATGAGAGAATTTAGTTTTTTACAAGGCCATAATAATACAATCAAATTAACTGTGGAAGAGTGCAGAAATCAGTTTTATCCATGATATTCTAATAACCGCATAGGGTGATAAAATAATAACAAACTTGTGCCATTAGCCTACATATAGCTAGCAATATGTTCATTTTACTTCCTGTCACCCTTCACATACAAAAAAATATTGGTTCTAGCCGTTCACAGTGGTATTGCACAATAAGTGAAACCAGCTCTTTAGGGGTGAGAAATTTTGAAACATAATGTCCAATTTAGTAGAGCGAAGTTATACCGGCAGAATTACGGCTAGTAGACTTGAGAATGTTAAGAAACATACCTCTGCATGAAGTACGCCACCGAAACTGAAGAAGAAATAAAGCCTATTTATCAGCTTTTGTTAAATAGATACAATCCTCGTAATGTAGACAGTTTAAAGTTTTTAAGAAGCACAGTCTCACTTCTTGATGCTCAACCCCCAGCTTAAAATAAGTATTGTCTAGAACCCGATTCATCTGAAACAACAGGAATGTTATATATTGAGGAAAATATAATTAATATAATATATAATTATATGTAATTATTATTATAAATACTTACCTGTTCATATTAAGGAATACTGAAAAGTTACAAACTGCAGCAACAGAAGATGTGGCAAATGTCCTCTAATTATTGAATGTAGTGAAGTAGAGTTCCAAACCTCAGATAGATCATTCAAAATGAAATCTGAAATTTGGCCTCGCAATAGATATCTCTTATTTGATAAAGTGTGCAGGCTTTGATGAAGAATGCAATGGTGAAAATTCTAGCTTAAGAAAAAGATTAAGGATCCATATGCAACATGACCCACGTCTACGTCACTTACATAAAAATCACCATATAGCCCATTGTGCAATTTAAAATCTACTTTGTTGAAATTAACGCCTGCAAAATAATGCCGAGATGAGATAGTGTACGTTGAAG
Organism: Mastigias papua; assembly: GCA_964019165.1. Lineage (NCBI taxonomy): Eukaryota > Metazoa > Cnidaria > Scyphozoa > Rhizostomeae > Mastigiidae > Mastigias > Mastigias papua. Next base: position 176,711 of record OZ025271.1, on the reverse strand, counting down.
AAAACTAACTAGCATTTCATCAAAACGTTTCGCCCAGAGCTAAATTGAGATTGAAGCCAGAAGTGAGGCCATTCTGGTATTATATAAATATATACATATATACATACATGGTGGCTGCAAACTCGCTATTGCAATCGCTTTACATCAATGTCCTTTTGTATTGCGGCTTTATTTGTGCTTGACACACCTGTGAATCATTTTCCCTGCCTAAAGATTTACATTCAAATCCACAAAAGTCACTGGAGAAATTTCTCTTAGTTTATTCTCATGTTCCGTTTCAACCCTGGAACTGACTTGCATTGCTTGGTGACTACATTGATAACAAAATAGTCACACACACACACACACACACACACACACACACACACACACACACACACACACACACACACACACACACACACACACACACACACACACACACACACACACACACACACACACACACACACACACACACACACACACACACACACACACACACGCGCACACACACGCACACACACACACACACACACGCACGCACACACACACGTATACATCTATGGATACATACTGATATTTATCAAACTTTGATAGCTCTAAAACTCACTTTGATAGCTCTAAAACTCATTTGTTTAATGTGTCCAAATAATCAAAGAAGCCTTCCTGACAAATTTGAGTATCTCGCAATTTTTATGTCTCACTTCTAATGTTCCTTCACAAGTTTTCATCTTACATGCCAGATTTGATGCAAACTGATAATATTTTATGTTGAGCACCATTTTACCAAATCTTTTGCCTTTGTTTTTGACATTCCCATGTCTATCATAACTTTCCATGCATTTTGTGAACAGTACCAAGTGATAACCACTGTGTCTAATAGCTATGTCGTAATCGATACAGAAAGACACTGTACTTTAACTTGGGTATTAATCACCTCTAATGAGACCGTAAATAATTTGGCTGGGCCTACCCATGCACATTAGTGTACCTGGTTGTTATAATGCCTAAAGACTTCGCTACGCTCGCTACAATCCAATGTTTGCTTAATTATTGCTGTCTCCATGATATGAATGCAATCATATCAAATCTTTTTATCTGATCTACTTTTCTTCTTTAGTTAGGTAGATATTTGGTATTACGTTCTCATCATCATTCTCATCATCATCTTAAAGGTGCCTTTGCTGTGTATGAGCTGTATGTGCCTTTAAAATTATATTTGCAATTATTATTAAGGAGCTTAAATACTTCCGAATATTATAATAAATTGAATATACATTTAGAAGAAGTCAATATCTATTTTAGACAACATCCCATGCTTGAAGATCATAACTGGAAGCAATTCAAGCAACGTCTTTCTGATTTCTAAAGAAAAGTACTTTGAAGACGACATCCCAACGCTAGTGATTGACTGCTGCGATGACACCTTGTGCTCGTGTATTCATTCAATGAAAACAAATCCCAAGGTAATAAGAGTCCCCCATTACTTATTATTGCTATTAAAACTACTTTCGTGTGTATATATATAAATTCCACTGCATTTTTTACAAAGAAGAGTATCAACAGAATTTGACAAGAATGGAAAGTCAAGTCAGTTTTTCCAATCCTTTCTAAAGTCAGCAAGTAGATAAAGCAGATTGACTAATGATATCTACATGAAGAGCCCTTATGAGTACTCATAAGACAATTGTTATGGCCGATACGAGGCCCTTGAGATCCAGATTCCTGTGTTCTCTACAATATGATGAAAAAATTCCAGGAAAAACTGTTTTTTAGGATAGTACGGAAAGGTTAGGAAAAGTCAAGAGAAATCAAGAACTTTTATTGAAACGTGAAGAAAGTCAGGAATTTTATCATCTATGCAAATGAAATCTTTGATATCCAATAGAGAACTCTACTCATTGCACCGGTTTTGCTATTTCTTTTTCCTGTTTGCCTCCTTTTCTTAGCCAAGTTGGAAATATGTGTGTAATTACTTTGTTCTAAAAGACATGTCAGTCGCATCATTTATAGCACCGCTTGGTCAGGAAAAATCTCATGTATTTCAAGTGCGTAGTCAGGAAAAGCACCCTGATTTTCTAAGAGGAAGTCAGGAAAAATCCGGAATAAATATTAGGCACCGTGTGTATGGACCCTGTATATGGTGTTTGATGTTAGAAAAATTTATACTTTCAGTCTAGATATTTCATCATATTTTGTCAAATCCATCCTTAAGTGTTTTTTTACTATTTCATAAAATTCTTTAAGATGAATCTCGTGAATTCAATGTTTTAATTCATGTTATGAGCATAGCCTTTATTTTTGCAGTGTGTGCAAAGTGAACTTCATCTTAAATGATGAATTGGTATCTAGTTTGAGCTATAGGATATTTGTGAAAAGAGTATTTTTCAAGTCTACTATCTGTCATTCAGCCTGGCTGTTTCTTAAATGTGTCTTGCTTGTTGTCGCTGAGTTGAGCCTCATAGCTCTTGTATTATTATTGTTACAAAAAGTATCTGGTTTTGATTTTTCTTTGTAAGATTAATATGGACAAACTGGAAATTGCCTGGTGGCAGAACTTTGACACAAAAGGATTGATTAAGAGTATAAGACAGAATATTTTGAAGGTAATCTTTATATTCACATTTCTCTCTGTACTAGGACTAGGGTCATTTTAGGAGCTTCTATGAAAATTACTTTGTCATGCACACATACGTGTTTGAAGTCTAGACGGGATGACCTTGAGTGTTAGTGTCTGTTTATATGGCACATTCCTCATGGCTGTATGTCATATTGTTGATGGTGATGTGACTGGCTCTATCTCGTCCTAGTGAGACCTGAAATTTGTCATTGAATCATGTTTAAATCAGTGTATATCACTTCTCGATGATTATGTGATCTCGTGTTAACTACAATGAGATCAGATATCATCCACGCCTTGGTGAGATCTTAGCTAGCCTTGACAAAGCTTGCTCATATCAGCATTCCAGCCCGGGTAACTTTTGATGTTTGGCTCATAAATTCTCCTGTATGGGCTGCTTTTAAGAATACAAATTTAGGCACATGAATGCTCAACACCAATTTTTCGCAAAAGCCAAGCTTTTCCAGCCAGTATGGGGAAATGTTTTCCACCTAATCGGGTGTGTCTTAAGATAAGAACCATCCCACTGAGCAGGAAAGGGGAAGGGCTTCTGCCCGTGCGCATGTAAACAGAACCTTACATACTAGTATTGTCTTTAGCAATTTAGTTTGAGAGCTTGAATTAAATGGTATTTTGTGAGACTGTCAGTGATGAAGTAACTTGTATCATTGCCATTTGAGATCAATCATCCAGTTAAATCGTCTTATGATGTGCTTTATATTGCAGTCGATATATCACTTGACAGTCTTGCTTTTATCAGATGATTGATGGGTGCTCTTGTCTCAGTAAGTTAGGCATATGTCTAGTAAAGGATTGGTAATGGATTGTGCAAAGGATTGATAAAGGATTGTGTAAAGGATTGTGTAAAGGATTGGTAAAGGATTGGTAAAGGATTGTGTAAAGGATTGGTAAAGGATTGTGCACAGGATTGGTAAGGGTGTTGTGGAAAGGATTCTGCAAAGGATTGGTAAGGGATTGTGTAAAGGATTGGTAAAGGATTGTGCACTGGATTGGAAAGGGATTGTGTAAAGAATTGTGCACGGGATTGGTAAGGAATTGTGCAAAGGATTGTGCATAAGATTGGTAGGGGATTATGCAAAGGATTTTGTAATGGATTGTGCAAAAGATTGGTAAGGGATTGAGTAAAAGATTATGCACAGGATTGGTAAGGGTGTTGTGGAAAGGATTGTGCAAAGGATTGGTAAGGGATTGTGCAAAGGATTAGTAAAGGATTGTGTGGAGGAGTGGTAAGGGATTGTGCAAAGGATTGTGCAATGCATTGCGCGAAGGATTGGTAAAGGATTGTGTAAAGGATTGTGCATGGAATTGTGTAAAGGATTGGTAAGGGATTGCGCAAAGGATTGGTAAGGGATTGAGTAAAGGATTGGTAAATGATTGTGCATGGGATTGTGTAAAGGATTGGTAAGGGATTGTGCAAAGGATTGGTAAGGGATTGTGTAAAGGATTGGTAAAGGATTGTGTAAAGGTTGGTGTGGTGTTGTGTCTCAATTCTCACAAATTGTAACAATGCTGTCTTTCCTTTCTTGTTGAATTGCAATTATTACACCTGTTGACATTAAAGTTAATTGAATAAGTCTTGTTTATCTATGTGTGATATATAATGTAATTTATCTGTGAATTTCTATCGAGTAGAATTTGTCCAATGTATGTTGACTTATTTCTTAGATGAATATCTGTGTCCTCCCTACTGAAGACAATTACAATGAGCTTACAACCAGGATTATAATTACTATTTGTCATGGTAAGCTATTTGTCATGGTTCACTGTGATGTGATTGTTGTATTATTAGCATATTACATTGTTATATGTTATCGACTATTTGTCATGGTTCACTGTGATCTGATCGTTGTATTATTCGTATAGTACCTTGTTATAGGTTAAATCGTTGTATCTTATAGATTCTTTTAGATTAGAATACTTACTATAGATTATCAACTTCAGATTTAACTGAATTCGTTTGTTATATTTGTTATAAAATAGAAACTGAAAAATCATCTTGATCAATGAGCATCTCAGTCTGTACTGGATTGACTGGGTTAGAGATGTAAGCCACTGTAGATTTCATCCAATATATCTTTGTACTCTTAGGTTCCTAATAAACGGGGGTCATAATAGTAGAGGGGGTCGGAAAATTCTGGAAAATTTAATAAACGGGGGGGGGTCGGAATGTCGAAAAAATGTCAATCTCTAAAAACACAATTCCATAGAGGATATCTTTTCAAAAACAAGAGAAAATAATAAGAACAGTTTTTAAGATAACCCAAGAATAAGAAATATAAACCAAATACAGCATGAAAATCTATGTATATATTGTAAGCATAAAAATATCTCTGATATATTAGCGGAACACAAAAAGACAAACAATGTGTAAAAGTTGAAGAAAAAAGGACAACCTCATCTGTCAAATATTTGAAAATTAATAAACGGGTGTCATAATGAGGTCCGAGGGGTCGGAAAAAAATCAATAAATTAATAAGCGTCCCGGGATGTTTATTAGGAACCAAAGAGTAGCCATCATTAGTACTATCTCGCAACTGCTGGTCAAGACAAGGATTGCCTAAGATAAGCCAAATCCAACTGGTTAATGTGACAGTTCCACAGCAGGAAATATTGCTTTGTTAATGCTGAATTCCACCAATCGCTCCCTTCTCACACATTGTATAGACAATCTTGAGCTGAGGTCTAATTTGATACATACATACATACATACATACATGCATCAGGAAGAAAAACACTACAATAAGGGAACAGCCACCTCGTATGTGTAAAAATTCTAATTCTAAAATGAAAGGTGATTCGGCCATAGGACAACATCTCATTAAGAACCTAGAATGCGCCAAAACAAATATAAACGATAATTTTCGGATCATTGGGCAAGCAAGATCGTCCTTTCACTTAAGTAATTTGGAACCAGTGTACATTAAGACTCAAAATCCAATCTTGTGTTAACAAAAATAGTTCATTTTCACACTTGGACTCTCCAAGTAAAACAATGGTGAATTGGTGCCAAGTGGCCAATCATACGGCTAACTGGACACGTGATTCATCATATCACGTGTATCCGCATCTGGCTACAAATTTCGGTTCACCTTTTGGTCGCTATCCGACGTTTCATACTCCGACGAGTGTCGGACGAAAGAAAGCTTTTCAGTATGTCTAAAACATGGCGCCGCTTTTTCGTGCTGTAGTGAAGTTCAGTAGTGCCAACAGACTTTTGATATATATATATATATATATATATATATATATATATATATATATATATATATATATATATATATATATATATATATATATATATATATATATATATATATATATATATATATATATATATATATATATATATATATATATATATGAAAAGTATAAGAAATATATATATATATATGCATTTATATATATATATATATATATATTTAACGCCTTTTGTTTGTCTCTCTACCTCAAAAGTGTAGATATATATATATATATATATATATATATATATATATATATATATATATATATATATATATATACATATATATATATATATATATATATATATATATATATATATATATATATATATATATATATATATATGTATATATATATATATATATTTATATATATATACATATATATATTTATATATATATATATATATATATATTTATATATATCTGTAGTTTTATTTATTTAGTTATTTATATGCATATATAAATGTATGTAAATGTATATTACTATAGTACATGGATATTGCCAGATGAGTTAATAGTCTATGCTATGGTCAGTATCACATTTTCTGTTTTGCTGGTTTTGCTCTGATCCGATAACAAGATCGAAGGAGATTTTACGTCATTGTCTTCTTCTCTGTCGTTAACTGCATCTTCTCCTTTCTTAAATTCCTATTCTATATATGTACCTGTCAGGATTGTGATGTTAATTTCCTGTTCAAATCTCTATTGCAACGGTACCTCTCACAATATGTTTTCCCGGAGATTTACGAACGCTTTTTGTGACTTAAGGTCTGATATAGAAATGTCAAATCGTAGGCCTCATCCAGACCACATTTCTACTCATGGACAGCAGTGAGGAAGTTATGAAAAATCTCGCTGAATATACAGGGGATGAAAAGATATCAAACATTATAGTGTTTCCAAATATGACCAGAAAAAAGGTAGGGAAACTGCTTTTTCAGTTAGACTCGAATATCTCAGTTTTAGAAACCTATATATATATGTATACGTATAAAGTATATATAGACAAGCGGTGATAAATTCCAATGCATCTTCTACCATACCAAAGTGCTCAAGAACGTAATGGAGAGATACGATAAGATAATAGAGAAGAAAAATTAAAACTTACTGTTATATACATGTATATATATATATATATATATATATATATATATATATATATATATATATATATATATATATATATATATATATATATATATATATATATATATATATATATATATATATATATATATATATATATATATGTATATATATATATATATATATATATATATATTTATATATATACACATACAAACACATTTATATTGAAAACTGCTGTTTAACGTTTCTCTTCTAGCTTCATGAGGAAATTTTGTTTGATGTCTATTGTATTTCTATGCAATGTACTTAATTTCAGGATGGGTACTTGAATGTGGAGCTGTTTAGAAACTATGGTGGCTTTGAGAAGGCATTGAAGATAATGGAAAGATTGGAGGGCTTAAAACAAAAGGAGCTTCTTTGCCATCAGGTATAGACAAACCTCTGAAGTCCCGTGGTAGTTTAGGATTTCTGTCTTAGGAGCTATTGCTAATTCGTTGGCTGTATTATTGAATGCTAATCTTGGCATATTAAATGTGAAAATAGATTTGGTTAATCTACAATACAATAATGTTGAAGCTAAGGTTAAAAGTCAAAGCTAGCTGCTGTATACCGGGCATTGATTGAGAGCCACCTAAGGTACGGTAACATCATATGGAGCTGTATTTCAGATACCAAGCTAGATAACCTGCAGACGTTACAGTCTAGGGTCAAAAATTGATAGAAAATGGGAAACACAAGGATGGATGGGTATGTGACTGGTTGCCTGTCAAAAATTGATAAAATATGATAGGTTAGTTATGAAACACAAAATCCTTAATGGCAAATGTCCAGAAAACTTTCAAGATAAGTTTACCAAGAGATCAAAGGTCTCAAGTTATTCAACTAGAAATGGTCGAGATTTGCTCCTTCCCAAGCCTCGATTAGAATTTACAAAGAAAAGTTTCCAATTCACAGGAGCTTTGACGTGAAAACGAGATCCCAGAGCAACATAGAAACTACTCCTCTATAAACCGCTTCAAAAAAGAAATGAAACAGCTTCTAAGGAGCTGAGATGGGTAGTAGCAATTAAGCACGACCCCTAGGAAGAGCAGCCTTTTACCTTTGTTTTGATATGTTGTTTTTTCTTTTCTTTGTTCTTTTTCCATGCTGATAGAGCATCGTACATAAAGATTTATTTATACATATATTATATTATATTTTACTGTAGCCACATTGTTTATCGCCGTGGGCCTTAAGCATTCTATATGTTGTTGGATATTGAATGTTTCTATAATGTTCCTCAATCTTGAAGACTTCGGACGAGCAAAGACTCAGCATGTAAGATACCGGACTAAAACTGAGCAAATGTCATAAAGTGATTTTGTTATTTTTTTTGTCCAAAAAAATACTGTAACTTATATGGAATTATTTGTTTTATTTTTTATATAGGAAATGGAAATGTAGGAATTTATAAAGATTATTGCCAGAAAAGTTTTGACATTCTATATATTCCAATTAATTTCTTACTGAATCAACGTAATTGATACAATTAAATAGCTGTTTGAGATTAGAATCGAAACTAGTAAATGTGTTGTTCAGGGATGGCTGTTTCCTGTTTGTTACGTTACATCTGTTAGCACAGAACGAACACATTTTACAGGTTAATTATAAATAATGACCTTGTAGACGATCGCTGTATGAAAATCTTACAAAATGCGAAATTTGCAAACCCTATTCCTAGAAAAAAATGTAAGTTCTACTGTACCATCCAAAGTAGGAAAAACAGAAGGTCATCATAAAGTTTTTTCAAGCTTATTCCCTAAATCACAGATTGTAGTTTTAGTCAAATATTGCTGGGCACGTTGAGAGAAGAGATCTTTACTTCAAGCACCTATGTTTTGTTATCTGAACAACGCATAAGCCCGGGTTCCTCAGCCGGTTGAACATTTCCACACTTTCCAGTATAATTACTCCTTTGCGTTTCCAAACTATACTTTGTATAGGGAAGTCGTTCATACATACGCAGCATTCGGCTGCTCAACAAGTCAAGACAGTTTGGTAATGGTTGTTTGAGACCTACAAATATTGATATGCACTTGAAATTCCAATAATTGTTTTTGGTTAAATTGCATAGATTTCCTATGAACACCAATGTAGTCTTATCTCATTTATGCGCAGTGCCTCTGTGTCATGTATACTCAATCTCGAATATTCTCATCATCAGGGGGTTTTAATTATCAGGGGGTTTATACTGTTATGAATTGATTTTTGTGGTGTTATGTTGTCTTATTTCAAAAAGAACTAGATCGTGGAGTTACTGTAACTGAGCTTATTTCTGATTAAGAAGTTCCCTTCACGTAGATTATTGGCAAGTGAGATTTCCTTGTTTTTTTTCACACTTGTAAAGGGTTCTCTGTAATATAATTGTAAAAGAATGACTGCCGTCAGTTTTTGCAAGAGAAATTACGATAAAGGGTACGATATATCAGTATTTGAGTTGTTGTAATGGGTATATTATTTTGTTTTCCAACCAAGATTATAATATACGCTGCCATATTAATTCCCTGCATTAATTATATGTATAATGGCTTTTCTACTCTTTCTCATGATAAATACAGGTTGACAAATGGGATGAGCCCAAAGAAGAAGCGGCAATTGAAGACCCTAATACAAAACAGCAATACGAACATTTGAAAGGTAATATCAATCATTAATTTTCAGGCAATAGATACAGATAACAAATAGCAGTAAAATTTGCGAAGTGTTTACTTTGTATATTAAAATGAGAAATTGATTGACGAACTTCTAAGGTATAAATCTCTAAGGAATAATTGAATGAAGATGTTTCCTCTTTAGCAGGTAATTAACTTGGTAAGAAAATCACACAATCTTTGTACTTATTACAATCCGTTCTTTTCTCAAGAGCCTAGATTAAACGTCGCTTTCTTATGCGCCCAACCAAATTCAGTTTAGTATAGTAGTGGATTGAATCTGGAGCGATGATAAGTTTATGGTCGCTTTTAATAGGAAATTTCTACGTCTGTGCTTGTTGTTGTTGTTGATCTTGGCGGGCTTTTTGAATATATGATGTAGCTAATGATGACTGCCTGAGGTATGCTAGCAATTTAAATGCTTAAATTGATGATGCGAGCTAGTAGAAGACGTCGAAGAGAGTTTGATATTGGAGCTGCATGTATATTGCATTAACATAATTTAAAGGCAAGAGCTCGTTTAATTGCTGTTATGCCATAACAGTGCTGTTTGTCCAAAACTCCAGAGCTGAGACACGGGGCTCGCAGGAGGTTACAAAGAAATATCGGTTGGTAGAACCTAGTCTGGCCAATTATGACAAAGATTGTTTTAAAAAGGTTTTAAGAGTTCAGAAGAGGTGATTACTTCCATACGATTGCAGAAATGGCCGGTTTAGCACCAGGTTTTCATTTCTTTCTGCTGTTGAATAAACATTACTAGTTGACACCCCACAATCAATGCATCTATATTTAGTTGTATTTTTGTATGACATATGTTGATCTTGTTAGAACATATGGTACAGCCTACTACACTGAATACAATTCTGCTCTTCAGATTGTCTGACGTCGCACAGCATAGAAAATTATGAAGTAATTCTGGCAACAGTCGAGTCATCAATTAGCCAAGACGTTGTCAAAAGCTGCCCTATATTGGTATGACCATTTATTCATTATCTTCGCTGCATGCAGTTGCAGCTTCAATCAATGTCAAGTCTGCTGCAAGTCGGATATTGCTCGAAGATAGACTGAAAATGTACTATTGACACGAAGAGCTGTCTGAGAATATGTATGAAATATATAGGAAATATATAAGGTATATATGAATCTACTTTGATGTGAGTTACATTATGTGAGTTGCAAAGCCTTTGAAATACGAACAAATGATAAATGTAAACTGTGTAGTTAATAAAATTCTTCAATGAGCTCTCATAGAAAATTCTTTTCCTTAAGTGGGAATCAGTTAGTACTCCATACCTCTTCTTCCACCAGATATTTCGTCGCAGTTTGAATACAGATGACTTTAGCCTGGCTGGAGATATATTACGGGAACGTGCCTTGGATATTTATCCATATATCTACTTTAGCATCTCGGAACATTGGGAAGATGCGAGTGGGATAGAGGTATGTCGGGTTTGGTAGATTTTGATATGTAAACAACATAGCAAGTACTCTTTACTTTCAGAACACGCTTCTCGAACGGGTTCTTGGAATCTCATTGGCTAAGTACGTAGAAAGGTGATTCCTTTGTTAGCCAATAAAGATTTGACGCCTACACGTTTTGTGTAAGAAAAAAGCATATAAGGAACGTGTGGCTCAAATCAGGAAAAGTTAAGGAATAATTAAGAAACACAGTCAGGCTACGTGTCAAAAGTAAACTTAAAAGATCTGTTTTTGAGATAAAATTATTGGTTGAACTGGAAACAAAATACAAACAACATTCGGCTCTCAGATGTTTCTAACTGAAAATTCAATTTCTCGTCTCATAGTTGCCTTTTGCTATAGGATGTTTCAAGAATTTTAAGAAAAACTTAAGAAATATTTAAGGTTAGATATGACAAAATGTTAAGAAACATCCAGGCTGAAGCGAGAAAGTTTTTTTTATATAAAAAGAACTTGGATGCTAAACGACATAGATCAGGGTTGTCCAACGCTTTCTTTTTTTACACCATTAAAAATCTACATGACAAAATTACTACTACTATTACTTATAAGCTACTTTACATACATGACAAGAAGGATACCCCGGGGAACAATAACTATGACTACCCCGGGGCCAAGACACACTAAAACACTAAACACGGCATTGAATGACCATATCTTGCCACTAACTATTACCAATCATTTACCTTCATTGTCTCCATTTAAATAATATTTTGAATGGTTGATGATGATGGCTAAACGCAGAAAACAGGACAGAGATCTAAAAGACTTCATAGACATCGCTTTCCAACATTCTGGGGTTTATTCTGTTTTGTTTGCAAATGTATGCTGATCCAATTAGATTTATGAATTCGTCTGCTTTGCTTTTGTTGAGGAGAAATATGTCATGATCAGAACTCTGATACAAGTTAATGAGGGAGAGAGTTTTATGTTGACACTTCAGAGAAAATGTCAGACCTGAAGACACATGATATTGCATTCAATATTGTTTTAATCTTGAATCTTGAATCTAGGCCCTATCTGCACACAGAGGGGTTTGCCTATCCACCACTCATACGTCTTGTTTCTTCTTGTCTCTTTCTCTTCATATTGATCTTCTCTTAGCCATTAGATGTTGATGTTGGTCTCCTCTTAGCCATTACCCATTGATTTGTCTCCTTTTTCCTTTTTCTCACTATATTTCTCCACTTGTTCCTCTCCACTACCAAATTCTTAATACACTCAGCATCAAGTGCTGCTCTGTTTATTGCCTTTTCATAATAGTTAGCTGTTGGTTCATTGCATTTTAGTTAATCTTCCAAAATTCATTGGTCTCACTAATGTTATTTGTTTGACTTCTGTCTCGTTCTTCATCTTTAACTCATGTCCAATCCTTTTCTAATTCTCGTCTTTCAATTCTCAGTTCAAGACTGCCTACTCTCAAAGTTCTCCTGACTTGAAAAATTTTGACGTATTCTCTTGCATTTCTATAACTGGCTGCTTTTTCATATTGTTCCGAACATAGCTACCATAAGTTTTGGAACTGCCCCCCCCCTCGAATAAGCTCCCACCCCAGATGATGATGAAGACTATGATAGAGATTAAGGCTTAAATTTTGACTGTTCTTTTACTGTTATAGACAAAATGAGCTTTGGGACTGAGCTGTCTATACCACACATGTAAATTAATTTTATAAGGCCCCCTCGAATAAGCCCCTACCCAAAAGTATCAAACATATATAAGCCCCCAGGGGGCTTGTTGAAGGATTTGCGGTATAAGATGTATCACCATATCTCTATAACTGCCTTGTCTCTGCTGGTTGCTACTGTTTTGTGCTGCAGTTAAAAGACTAGAAGGTTCCGCACATAGTTGAACAATCTTTGCTTGATGCGTTCCTCCCTTCTTCATGCGAGATCCAAGATCATTGAAATCCTCTCTATGCTTTTTTGTGGGCTCACTAACCTCTTCCTCGTCTATGAACCTTCTCTTTCATCTTTGCTGGCACCTTGCCAGCTTGGTTGAGGAAACAGAGCTGAATAATCGTCTGATAATCCTTTGAAGCCTATTATGGGCATGGTAATGTGCCCCTTTTAGGACTTGGCCCCCCACTTTTTAGATGCTTCCTACGTCCCTGGGTAATGGATAAAAATATCTAGGATGTGAATAGTTCCTAAAATCCTTAAGAGTTTTGAACGGTAAAATGAACAGCTTACTCATCTCAGTCGTTCATGGCATTATGGCTGCCTTGGCTACTACGATTGATGATGAGAGACCCTCTGGATGGGTCCAGGTTTGATTAGAACTAAAAGTAGCCAGTTATCTGAAGCACTTGTACTTGTCTTTTATTGAGTAAAAAGTACCATCAGTGATTCCAAAGAGCGACAGCTAGTGCACGTGCTTAGGCCAAAAATGATGCTTGATTTGAAACATGGTTTTCTTGCGATCAGAGTAACTTACTGATAATCCAGACGACAAATTTTTCTACCAACGTGTGCAGAACGAGTTCGAAGTTTGAATGTCGCTGAGCGATGTTCCACGTGAATGCCCCGAAGGAAATTAGCCCTGCACCCTACGGTCGCAGTTTCTCCATTGACTTCTAATTGTGTGAAGCTAATTTGCATAGAATCAACATGGCGAAAATTCGAACGATTTCAGCCAATCAGAAGATTATTCCGCTCTGTTGGTTGAGGATGTATTCATTTCTCTTTTTCTTATGGCTTGCCTTTTATCGTGCAAAACGAGTCCAGACGGCCTTTAAGAGGGCTGAAAATGCATAATCATTTACAATGTAATACTGACTGACGAACTCGTGTTCACAACTTGTGTAGTCTGTAGACTTGGTTTCACATTTGGCGGATTGACGGATAATGCACTGGCTTACCTGGTATTACACAGATAATATATTGATAATATATAATATATTATACATATAGTTAATAATAGTTAATACGGTATTTTCTGATAATGCCATCTTCCTGAGTGACTGCCTCTACTACCCTCCTCCCCCCAAAAAAGAAAGGAAAACCTGAGCTCTCATCCAAAATTTGCTATCGGCAAGCAAAACGTTGATAAACAATCAAATGAAATTATATAAATCCTTTGCATTTGACAAATTTTTTGGCTTAGAATATAATATTTGCTAAGCGAAAACAAAGCAACATTCCCGTTGGGCTTATCTAGAAGAGAATTTCTGTTGTAAGAAGTGTACTTAGTTACCCAAAGGACACAGACAAGAAATTGCAAAATGCACTTTTAGCGGAAAAATTGCAGGTGAATGGCCAAGTCATGTTGCCGTTGCCCTTTCTTGTCATATTGATCCTGGCCTAAATCTTTTTAATACCTATAACAGAACTAAGTTATACTTTCGGCAACTACCACAATTGATTTTATGGCTAAAAATAGGAAACTGAGAGAAAATTTTTGCTGAAACTTTGGAGAAATTGTTCAGATTCGTTTTATTCTTGCTTTCCAAAATCGTTGTCATGAAAATCATCTAAAGGCTTGCGTATTAATTGCTATGAAGATCACTGCAATCAAATTATTAATATACTGGTGTATTCACCTCTATGCAATTTATTTTGTAGCACAACTTTAAAAAATTATGTTTAACTATATGATATGTGTATTAGTTTACAACCTAAGAATCAACTCCCAGGACATGGTGCGAACTTATGTAATAAAATTTTGCTTGGTATTTATGAAAAATTGGCTAAGTGGCACATCAGTCTGTTTACAGATTTTCAGTAGCACATAATCTGAAGTTTTCTAAAAGTATATACTTCGATACGTGAGTCTTAGCTGTTTTTAAGATATTCAAGGATTTATGTCGGAATCTGGCATAAATTTCAGAGCAAATCGGGCCGACTTTGGCCAAAGGCTGAATATAGTTTGAAAAATGCCCCAGAAGTACAGCTGATTCTTAAAGCAATAAAGCATTTTGCCACTTAAACATACATTTTCTGTCTTCATGTCAACCAATTATAATAATTGTAGCTGCTTTTTTCTCATTTGGGACCGAAAACATAACCCTGTATAAGTGCAGTAGTTTTTTCATATTGCAGAACGGCCAGTGTTAAAGCAGAAAATTTTATCGAATTCCGAAACTTAAGCAGCGAATAAAGTCAGTTCTAGATGTGCTACGGTCTTAGTGTTTTCTTAATCAGAAATTTGTCATATATTGTCTTTTACAGCATTAGTTTTTGTTAATCAAAAAACTTGATTTGTGGCCTATTGTCACCTCTGGGCCCCCTGTGATACAATACCGTGTGCGGAACTAATTATCTTTAACTTTTCTTCAATGCTGCCATTTCCAAAATGGCGCCTAACATGTTTTGGTTGAGGATGCCTGTCCTTTACCCTGTAACTTTCTGCTATTTTGTACATTTCCTACAATAAATTCGCACTTTGTAGTTTCACAGTTGATTTACTCTATCCAATTCACTTGTTTCAATTTGCTGTTGACGCTGATAGCATAACTGGTCTTGGGAACAAAAATCGAACTTTACCCACCAATTCACTAGATGGTGTGCGTTGGCAAATATGAAAATCAGGGTTGACAAGATGATAGTATATATAATTAATTGTATCTATAAATATTTACCTAACTTGCAATCGTAAATCGAATTAATTTGGACTGGTATTGCAAGGTTGTGGTTAGGATATTATTATTATTATTATAGTATTATTGCGTACTAACACCGTAGTGGTACATGAGTTGTATTATATTACGTGTATATATTACGTGTAACATTCTATGTCACCTTCTGTTTGTATGATACTACAAGCAGAAGAGACTTGATATTAAAGAACGTGATATAAATGCTCATGACGACCATGGGCCTATTCATCACCATACAACTTTTGATGCTATAATCTCGTTTTATACTATTCTATTTTATAGAGAAGCAAGATTCTTCGTCATTATAAGGTAACTCTGTTATACTACGTGTTGTTTAAGGTTGTTAACAATTCACGTCAATAGCCTGTGAGTTAGTAATTTCTTGTAGCTGCATGGTACATAATATCTGGATATGCATAATATACATAATAATAATAATAATATCCTCATATCCAAGTATTATCATCAATGCCGAAAGACGGGTGCGATTCGTAGCTGCTCCCCTTGCCTTGGCTCATATAAACAAAGGGGCAAAGGGGCAGAAAGTTCCTGCTAAGTCCCATGAATTATGTTGGAGGTTGATGCTACACTACCGTTCAAAAAGTGTTTACACGAATCGAAGTTTCGAAGGACGTTTACGGTAAAAGCTTTAAAAAGACATGCATTTGATCCTCTCTTATCAAATAGGACAACCGATTATTACCATGAAATTTTTATAAGATATTCTTTATGTTTCAAAGCTTTTCATTTGCTTCACAGTATTGGAAAAAGATTAAATGAAAAATATTTCTAGGCCAAAAACATGAACATGGCATTTATCAAAAGTCATGAAATATCATATGATAAGCGTTTGGAAACTTTTTTACAAAAATAATAGTAAAAGCTATCAAGAAACTGCAACAGTTGTTGCTGTATGCAAAAAATTCTTTAAATTTAGACCCTTACAAAATCTGCCAAGAGTTGGTAGACCGAAGAAGGTCAAGACGCTAAGACATGAAAAGTCTTTATTGAGAGTGCTGCGATGTAGTAGGTTTGAACGTTACAAAACATTGTGTTGGCGTGCAAAAAAGTCTAACTTTTGAAACATTAGCAAAAAACAGCAAAAACATCATTAAAAAATATAGCTTTTAAAGCCACATAAAAAAATCCTTATTGATATTGATAACAAAAATTAATCACAATAACTTAACGTTGCCACAAGGAAGCAAAGTCGACCCGATCATTCTTTTATCGAATCGTCCCACCACTTTTTGAATGGTAGTGTAGGCGTTGTTGAAGTATTACTTGCCATAAATTTCGCGAGACAAACTACCGTGTCTTTTAATTACTTTTAGATAGAGAACGGAAGAAATGGTGAACAAGTTAATTCTATGATATCTGACCTCACCCAGAAGAATGTTGGACAGTTTTTTCTTGAAGATGGACGGCCAAATATCATGGTACACTTTTGCTTGTCGTCAATAGCAACATGATGCATTATTTGTAGAATCTTTTTATTTCTAAGTATTTCTTTTAGGGTTAATATGGTTTTGTGTATTTTGTTTGGTTTGTGGTATTTTGTTAGTCTGTGTATTTATTTATTTATTTATTTTTCATCTAGGTCTGTGCATTTTGTTTGTGGTTTTAGTTGGTTTATGATATTTACTTAGGAATTTTGAGTTTTATGATTGCTTCGTTTTAGACTTCTTATTCGATTGTTGCAGTTTGGAAGTGTGGCTTTTGATAAAAGATCAGTCGAACGTAATGTGACGAGATAATCGTATTTTTGTCACATATGTCATATTTCAGCAGTTGATAAAAGTGACCAGTACACGTTGGCTCATGACAATGTCATATAAAATTCATGAAATTCATAATACGTTTGATTCTATTGTTGCTTTTGTTTTGTCAAAATAGATCGTCAACCCAATTCAGGCGTTAATGGTGAACAGGCTACTATGCATGCAGTTTGACTTTGTGAAGATCCTCTGGAGATATGACAAAAAGAATTCATTCACCAATTCTCTCCTGTTATGGATAATTATCAAACATATTCTGGATAAGAAAATTGTTGAAGATTCAGAAGTAGGGGACGAGTTCATAAAGCTCTTAAAGTAAGCTCTTGCGTTTTTTGTTTTGATCGTTGAAAGTTAAATATTGTAGGGTATTTTGAGATAAAGTGAGTAACCCGGGGTAAAATGAGTAAATGACTATTTTGCAAATCAATCACTTCCGGTCTCTCTTCCATGCCTTTTTTATGCGATTTCTTATAGAGAGGTTGGGTAGTTCCATATCAAATGTAACCAGCAAAAAAATGACAACCTTCTGTATTTCCCTCAAACTTTGCTTCTAGTTTACTACAGATGAAATGCATAGTTCCTGAAAATTTCAATGGTCTAAGTTGTATGGTTTAGGAATTATGACCGGTTAAAGTTTTGAGAAATGCGGTCAATGACTAATGACCAATTGAGACCAGAAGTCAATAGAACCAGTTCTATGTACCCTACAGAGTTGGGAATAGGCTCATTTGAAAGCTCTTGCCATCTAGAAACTGAAATTGCCAGCATAAAACATCCATTTTTGATGCCTGGTAGCCTAACACTGATATGAAAGTTTTGACCTTTAACCCTGACCGGGAGGCAATTTCAAAATTCAAAAAAGAATTTTTTTAGATAGTGCAATTTATAAGCAACATTCTCTGAAGTTTCCAAGACGGCTGATCATGGGTCTGGGAGCAGTGCCTCCTTGACCACTGAACAGTCAGAAGCAGTTTTGAAAATTTTGAGATTTTTCAACATTTGAAATTTGAGGACTAAAAGCTCGAAGTGATCAGTGATGAAGTTTCTCAACAGAGTTTGAAACTTATTTAAGTGAAGTTTATATGATCTCATTTTTATACCATTAAGGTATCTTTGCCTTTGACAGACTCAAAATTCATGACATTGACTCCAGATTTGACTTTTGTTTGGTTACACTTGATACGGAATGCCCCTAATTGCACCATCGTCGGAATAAGGCCACTTTACTCTTTCTTGGTCATAAGTCAATAATAATAATAATAATGATACAAATATTCATTTGCCCACTTTACTCCCCGTTACCTTTTTTACCCCAGAAGACCCTATACAATTGTCAACCCATGAACAAACTCCTTTCAGTCCACCAATCTCGTTATGGTCCTTTTGCCCTTGTTTCTACAGCCATTGATATATGTTTAATCGTGATTTATATTGCTACCTTTTTCTCTAGGTTCTTCGAGGACGCAATGACAGAAATGATTGGCATTGATGACAGTCGATATAGTCATCATTCGGAAGATCTTCTTACAGCAAAGAGCACAGTATTCAGTAACAGGAAACTGATATCGGTCGCAGATGAATGGGAGTGTGAAGCATTCAAAATTCTACCCAAAGGTCTTGTGCTTAAAGAATGGGACAAGGTATGACGTTAGCCTGCGCAGTAGCAGAGAATTGTACTAGTTGTATAACGTTTGGGTACTTGTTTGAACAATTGCCTGCGCAGTAGCAGAGTATTGTACTGGTTGTATGACGTTTGGGTACTTGTTTGAACAATTGCCTGCGCAGTAGCAGAGTATTGTACTGGTTGTAGGACGTTTGGGTACTTATTTGAACAATTGCCTGCGCAGTAGCAGAGTATTGTACTGGTTGTGTGACGTTTGGGTACTTGTTTGAACAATTGTTATTGCAAATAATACCTGTGTCATAGGCACCCATTGCCCTCTTGTACCTTGTCTATAAGTAAATTGTACATTGTCTAATGTCTACAATGCCTGCAATAGTTTAAGAATAAATTAGGATCGATTGAGCCTCAACATGTTGGAAAAAAATTTTGAACAACCAGCTTGAACCTGAAGTTTACTGGTTCGTATAAAAGAAAGAGTTTATATAGTGTTCTAAAGTTTCTGTACATGGCAGTACTTCAGTTCTCTCATGTTGTGTTAAAATTTAGAGCTGATACTATATCCAAAATATAACTTTTGAGGGGCTCTGTATATATTATCACATCACAATTAGAATGAAAGAGAGGCCTATCTAATTTCTTCATTCGAAAGGAGAGAAAAGATATGGAAGGTTACGATAATAAGGATTAAAGGACAAACTATAAGAGAAAATTCAATTCAAGCTGCATATAGCAAAGCTGTTGATTCCAAGGTAAGACATGGATCTGGGCACGTGGTGCTATTTACTTTTATCAAATCTCATCAACACACTCACGTGGTTCCTTCCACTGCAAGACGACTACTACCGAACTCAGAATTGCTTGACAAATGGTATGTCTGTAAGCCATGGTTGCTTTCAGCGCGATATGTAAAGTACACAGGATAGAACCTAGAGGCGGAACAGAATTGCCTAAAAAGGTGTTCACACAAGAGAAGTATCATTGGATTCCGTTTTATGGATCATAATGATTGAAAGTAACCAATTGCACATATAGTAAGAAAGCATTGTCATATCATGAAAATGGACCCTGGATTCTTTGTCTGCCCATTGTCTGATCTTGTGTTTGAAAGCTAGCACTGTTGGCTCATCCTTCATATTATCTTCCTGGGTTTTCCAAAAGAAACTCCCCTTAGAAGGCAGTGAATTTTTCCCAAAGCTCCCTGTATTTATTGTTGGTAGCTTGCAAAAACGCTTTGAGTCTTAGGTTATAATTTGCTTGTTTTTTGTCCATGAAATCCCCATAATACCGATGGGTTAAGATGGTTCGTTGACTTGTAAGGTTTTATCAGTAATTTCTGCTAGTTTCTGATATGCATCCAAATCTACCATTTCGAGTGGGCAATAGTTCAAAGAAGCCTTCGTATTCCTCATAGAGGATCCGACGGGTACCCTTATGTATGCGATCGATCTCTTTGTAACACAAAAGCTGGTAATCATAGCTACACACAGCTCCAATGCAACTACTGAATTCCATTGCAATCCAACTAACAGAACATACAAAGTCTTCCATGATGTGAACTGTAAGAGTAAATTTGTCATCTACATAATTGAATGCACCATGTGTAGATTACAACATATAGGTACAACACATAAATAGTGCCGTATTTGAGGGAAAGACATTTTGGATTCCAAAGTTGAATGGCCTGTGAGTTCTATAGCTATTTCCTCGCACCCCTATGGCTCAGTGGAATAGTGCTGGACTCTTGATCCTGATGATTTTGTGTTTCAATGTGTTCGGTTCCTCCTGGGGCACGGAGAAAGTTTCCTTTCCAAACTTTGGCAGCCTACTATTGACTTAGGATATATATTTATATATATATATATATATATATATATATATATATATATATATATATATATATATATATATATATATATATATATATATATATATATATTTATTTATATATTTATATTTATGTATGTATAAGACCAGGAAAAAATCCACAAATTTCAAACACTTCGACTAATGTCCACATCAGTATTTAGCTTTGAGTTCTTCAACATATAAATATATGTTATATACCTTTTCGTACATATATTTATATGGTTTCTATATGCATCAATCTCATTGTATACGTAGAACGGCGATGTAAATGAAGAAGATCCAGTGAACCAAGATGAGACAGCATCAGATGATAAGGCATGTTGGTTAAAACTAATTTCTGTGATGCCTGACTGATTACAGTCTGACGTTGAACTGTTCATACTACCTCATAAATGGTTAATAAAATGCTTCTAATCCGCGTGATAGGTTTTGTGAGAGGGAGGCTCGTATCATCTGTCAGAAGGAGACTTGATATATTGACGATGAATAGCTTGTAATTCAGTCGTTCTTTCCGTAGTCATAGATTTCACGGAATAGAGAACACTTCCCACATAGACAAAACAAAAGTTTGAATTTTTATGTAGAACTGTTCCAGAATGCATAAAAGACATCTACCTGTCACCTTGCACTAAGCAGAGGGCTATCCTCTCTATACGTTTATGTGTGTTCTGAACTTTTTGTAATATGCTATCTGCCGAAATCACGGTTTGTTTTTACACTTGCATTTGTAAGGTAACTGTTGTCTCTTTGTATCAGCGAATATCATATCAGGTGCCACGAATATCAGGAGCATTAGGTGTTTATTCATATGAATGTTTTTGAGTAATATCTCAATTTATCAAACTCACAATGTATGCTTGATCGTATTTGTTGCATATAGGTTGACTCATCTGCATCCAAAAGGGGTTCATCATGTTGCAAGGTATACGTTTCATGTAATTTCCATCAAAATCACTTCTGAACCACAGACCATTTTGCTACAGGCTATCTAGCCCTTTACATTGCACCTTTTATCTATGCACCTTCCCACTCGAACTTTCTCTCATTTTCTTCGCAGATCACTGAATATGATAGCCTTTATGCAAATATAAAAGACATCAACTTAGAAATAGTGCATTAGCAGACATTAATCTTTGCACTTAGCTAGATATTACTGAAAATTAAATAGAGTTGTTTGTTTCTGTTTTATTGATTGTCTCTTCTCATTATGGCCGTTTTATTATTTTTTGAAGATACAATATCGTATAATAACCAAGCTTCGTATCCACATGGTATGTACCGGAATCAAGTTCTTTTTATAATTTTAAGTAGCCGTATTGTTGCATTCAACAGTGAGGTACTCATTCCTCTTTCTTGTATTCAATATGACGAGAAAAACCTTTTGTAATTACCTTGTTAGAAGTTAGCAAGCTACTGACTTAAGTGTGTCATATCGTCATATCATATCATATCATATCATATCATATCATATCATATGATATCATAGCATATCATATCATATCATATCATATCATATCATGTCATGTCATATCATATCATATCATATCATATCATATCATATCATATCATATCATATCATATCATATCATATCATATCATATCATATCATATCATATCATATCATATCATATATCATATATCATATATCATATATCATATATCATATATCATATATCATATATCATATATCATATATCATATATCATATATCATATATCATATATCATATATCATATATCATATATCATATATCATATATCATATATCATATATCATATATCATATATCATATATCATATATCATATATCATATATCATATATCATATATCATATCATATCATATCATATCATATCATATCATATATCATCGATACTAGTATTAAATTCAGACAGACATTTTATCTGTCATATTCTTTTTATTCATCGCTTTGCTGGTCCGTATTTTGTCACCCTATTCATGAAGTGGCACTACCTCAGCATTATATTGTTCATCCAATTCTTTTGAGTTATAATTTGTCATATGATTGCAATGGCAATGATATGGTAATTGAAAACGATGCAAGTACTAAACGACAGGTTTGGTGAACTGTTCATCACTCTTGCACCCAGTCTAATATTCTGTAGAAATAAGCGAACTATTTGTGTCTTCAGTATGAAACATTTCAACAGAACTTGTACTCAGTGAGGTATTTCGTAGTGAGATATTATATATTACATAAATTATTAGCGAGTTATTCAAGTCGAAGCATATAACATTTTTTATTTTTGCATGTAGTCAAGATATCAGCAAAAATAATCAAACTTTTATATAAGTTTTATTTTTTCCAGGATGTCTTTCTGTTTTTCCTTGTTTTGGGACTGTGTAGTTTGCTTCTTCATGTAATGCTTTTAGAATATTTTCTCAAGAATTTCTAGTTTCTGGATTGTTCTTTTCCAGGATTTCTTGTAAGATTTATGTATTTTGTTGGAATTTTTTCATATATTCATCTTTTATATGTAAAACATTTTATTTTTATTCAAAAGGCATACTCTGGATCAAATGGACTTGTGAAAAGCTCCTCATGTTTCAGCCATTCTGGTGTATGACATTATTTTTGAAGTAGATGTTGTTACTGTTCTTGTTATCTGTTGCAATTGCAGATCGTATCAGTGGCATTGTATTTATCTGTGGCTTACTACACTCTCCGGCCGAAGTCAAAAGAAGGTTCTGTTTTGAGATGGGTCATGCTAGCTCTCATCTCTTCCCTAACTCTTGATGAAATTCGCCAGGTTTGTATTAACATTTAATCATTATGATATTTGATGAATGATGATGGTGATAATGATAATGATATAATGATCTTCAATGTCTCATGGTCTATTCGTTTCATTGCCTGATACTCCAAACGCACATGGGGAAATCAGAAATTCGTTATCGAATGCGTTTTAGAATGCGTCCATTGTGTAAAGAACACTTTGCATTATTGTACAACGATCATGCAATTGCAAACTGAAAATTTGTGTACACTTTGTTTTATAGCTTATTCTTTGTATACTGTAGATATACCTAGCAACGCATATTGACAGCACACTTTGATAATAGATATTAATAGATATTCACATTACACTCTATATTTGAAATAACTGTTTGTTAAGCTATCATACACCCAAAGCAAGGAGATGCGTAATGTCTCAACTGATTTGTACATCCCCTGTTTAAGGACCTCTGTTTGCCAAAAGAGCTTTGGATATATAGGAGTATGTTACTGGAATGACCTGATAGATTGAGACTAAAGGAGCTGGAATGTGCTTGGTTTTCAAATGAATGCTTTAAAAAAGAGTATAACCATTAGAGTACAAGAAAGTCATTGTCATACTTTTTATAAAAATAAAAGGCGAGAGCTTTAGTTTTTCTTATTCTTCTCAAGTTTCTTTTATATTTTTTGCTTTCCTTTGTGTCAGTTTTAACTTTGATATGTACATATTTCTATTTTCTTATGATGTTTCATGTAGTAGGTTTTTAGATTTTAAGAGGCCACTATTTGAGCCAGTTTCATAATGCATAATAATAATAATAATGCACTTTACCCTGTATAAAGAATTCAATATGAAATTAAAAGACAGTGCACACTCCACAATACATATTTTGTAATAGACATTTCAATGCCTATTGGCAGGAACAGTGTTGAAGTAATGATTAATGTTTGATATTGCAACTGTTCCTCCTAGGCTGTTGGAGTACGGGGAAGTATTTGTTCCAGCATAAAACTTTGGAGCTCCGATGGATGGAATATCATGGATGCCATCTCAATGATTTTGTATTACATTGCATTCGGTTTGGATCTCGCTGGGTTTAGCGAATCACGTTATCTTTTTGCGGTATTCTCATTGGTTTGGTGTCTCAAGTTTTATCAGCTGTTGAGAGCTTTTGAATCAGTTGGGCTTTATATCATTATCATGCAAAAGATGGTGAGAATCTTATTTTATGACATGTATTAGCATATGTTTATTTATTAGCATATGTTTATTTATTGTCAATAGTAGCCCCTGACTGAATGCCTTAAAATCTCCATTCATGTTGTTTCTCAAAAAGTTGTCAAATATGGCTATTGAAGTAAGAACATTGTTGAGAACATTTGAATCAAAAACCATCAGAAAAATTAGAACACTGACATGGTTGTCACATAGCCTGAAAAACTTTAAACTGAAAACTTAAATCTCCATTTGAATCAAAAACCATCAGAAAATTTAGAACACTGACATGGTTGTCACATAGCCTGAAATACTTTAAACTGAAAACTTAAATCTCCATTTGAATCAAAAACCATCAGAAAATTCAGAACACTGACATGGTTGCCACATAACCTGAAAAACTTTAAACTGAAAACTTAAATCTCCATTTGAATCAAAAACCATCAGAAAATTTAGAACACTGACATGGTTGTCACATAGCCTGAAAAACTTTAAACTGAAAACTTAAATCTCCATTTGAATCAAAAACCATCAGAAAATTCAGAACACTGACATGGTTGCCACATAACCTGAAAAACTTTAAACTGAAAACTTAAATCTCCATTTGAATCAAAAACCATCAGAAAATTTAGAACACTGACATGGTTGTCACATAGCCTGAAAAACTTTAAACTGAAAACTTAAATCTCCATTTGAATCAAAAACCATCAGAAAATTTAGAACACTGACATGGTTGTCACATAGCCTGAAAAACTTTAAACTGAAAACTTAAATCTCCATTTGAATCAAAAACCATCAGAAAATTTAGAACACTGACATGGTTGCCACAGAACCTGGAGAACCTTGGAAAATTTCGACGTTTTAGGACAGGCAGTGAAAACCTGGAAAATTAAGGGAAATCTGTTGAAAATGCAGATAAATCAGGAAAAAGTCAAGGAATACTTTTTGGTTAGTGTTTGTCTGTTTGGATGCCAGAATATGATGTTATACCATAATATTATATTATATTAACAGTTGGCTATAGCAGACACTCTTTGAAAAATGTTTTCAGATTGCCTACTTTCATTTTTTTCTATTCACATATGATGTAATTATCATGAAACCCAAAGAATTTTTCTAAAATTTTGTGCTAAAGAAATGTCCAAGCCGATTTACTGCTTGAGCGCTCAGAATGGCTGATTTATTCTACAACATGTGATAAAGCTCCTTCATCCTGATAAGTCAACACACAAAACAACATAAAATGAGCTGAATCACTCAGAAATGGTATAATATTTTGCCTGAAGCACTATTATGCAATAACTTTTCCAAACAAGGTCAAACATTGCTACAAAGTTACCAGACATTGCCAAAAATGAGTCAAACCAGAGCGAGAAGAGGGAATGTGAACTGGAACGGCTCTTTGATCTGAACTGCATCAATTGAGGCATCTTTAAATGATTAGAAACTCTGAGAAATGATGAAACACCATGGCTAGAACTCCTCTGAGGGCTTACATTTTGAAACCGGGTCCATGCAATTCCAACAAAGTCAGAAATGGCCGAAAACAGCTCAAGATAGAACGAAATAATGGAATATAAACTAGAATCACTTTTTAACCTGTACTGAATCAAATAAGCCCACCTAAGGAGCATGGTCCGCATTTTCGATGATGATCAGGGGAAAGTGACGTCATGGGCCTCGGGGATGGAGCATGTGAACATTAGCCTTACGTTGGTGAAATCGAAAAAATTGCGAGAAAAAATTATGCAAAACATGCTCAGATACCTGAGCTAGGCTATGGGGCATCATAGGAGGAGACGGAAGCCCTGTCTTTAGGGCGTGCGAGTTGCACGATGATATATGGACGTCTGGAAACTCCAACTTCTTGGCGACTCCAAGAAGCGATGAGAAATCTTACAAGTACATTAGAGTTCAATGTACACTACACATATTGAAGCACAGTTCCTGTGCAGTTCCTCACTCACACTGCGGTCAGTACTTACTGGGTGATGCTAGGCTTGCACACTTTATCATTGATTATACCACCATTGATAGAGAATTTCAAAGCAAGAAAACACTAGTTTCAGAAAATTTCTACGCTTTTGTAATCACTATATCAAATATAAATGAGCATAACTGACAGTAGAAAATCTGAGACTCAACAATGTATAGCCAACTCCTAAGTATATGTTTGTCTTTAAGGTGTGGACATACATCTTTTACACGTTTGTCGTGTATTTATTGCACGCCGTTGCCCTGAAATGGTAGTGAGATATTCAACATAATTGCAGTAAGCTGGTTGGTGCATTTGAACAAAGTGGTATTATTGCTTAAATGCAACAATGAGATTGTTTCTCTTACTTTTCAGTTACTTCACTTTTGGTACTTTGGTTTGTTCGCCTTGGTTGCATTAATTGGATATGGTGTGTTCATGACGTCAATTTTATTCCCTTCACATGCATTGGACAGTTGGGGCACTGTGCTATTAATGTTCGTTCGACCGTATTTGCTGCTCTTTGCGGAGACTGGGATCAACGAATATCACTGTATGTATCTTAGCAATTTTATCACGTGAATCTTATGTATTTTAGCAATTTTGTCACGTGAATCTTATGTACCTTAGCAATTCTGTCACGTGAATCTTATTTACCTTAGCAATTTTGTCACGTGAATTTATCTACATCAGCGGGCTATATATTTTGATTCATCTTTCGGTTCTTATCCGACGTTTCACACTCTAATGAGTGTCGGGCGAACAAGTTTTTCAGTATGCTGAAAGAATGTTTCCGCTTTTTTGAGCAAGGTGCGCACACTAGTAGAGCATTTTGTTGAACAAACTGCCATGAATGATACGTTCTTATTTAAAGTGCTTAGGCATAGAAAATTTCGAACTTCTGTTTTCATCTAAAACTCAAAATTTCATATCTCCAATTTACAATATTGTCATTATTTTGGCTCTCGAATATTAGAATGGATAGGAAGCCAGCGTTTGTCTTGAGTCACTATGTACGAATTTCGGATTGCAATTATGGCGTCATATCTAGGGTCTACACGACTAAAGACTTAAGGCCTATCTCAACATAGAAGGCAAAAATATTTAGATGCCGATTAGTTTCTGACACTTTGCAGCCTCCTAGAAGTGTCAGGATGTGACTGTAATCCTTCGTTTATGAAGCAATTGCTGCGTATCAAGTATGAGATGAGGATAGCGACGGTGGTTCATTGC
Source organism: Mastigias papua (assembly GCA_964019165.1). NCBI lineage: Eukaryota > Metazoa > Cnidaria > Scyphozoa > Rhizostomeae > Mastigiidae > Mastigias > Mastigias papua. Next base: position 148,560 of record OZ025271.1, on the reverse strand, counting down.
ACTGCCAGGCAAGTTAAATGTCAAGCAGAGTCAACAGCTGATGGCTTAGGCACAAAAGTGTGAGAGCAGATAACGCTGATAGGCTGTTGCGAATAATTTTGGAGGCTGTATTTTAAAGACAAAAGTCTAGGAACGCCAAGTTCTAGAGTCTATAGCCAATCCAAGCTCATAGTTTAATACATTTTATGTGCAGTTCAATTATCCCAATAATTGTTTCTCATAGTCAACCGTCACCACAAAATACAAAATATCACCACAAAATACTATTAGAAGCAGGGCTTAATTCTATCGGAGAAATGCACCTAGCTTATCTGGTAATACTACTAAATATTCATAAATATTGCTTAATGTGTTTTTGAACAGGATCAGGTAGACTGTATTTTTGTGTACAAGCTCAGAAATACACAGTCTCCCCCGTCGTTTAACTGTTTGGTAATGGTTCTTCGGAGGTTTAATATTCTGTTTTCCCCAGAAGGTTCATCAATAGTTGTAACTACATCAGGAGTGACTTTCATTTTCATTCATAATTGCAAAGTACTTGCTCAGCACTTTGTAAGACAGAATTTCTTAAGTTGATCAGCGCACATACCATATGAATTTTGATCAGCAAGTTTGTAGTAACTATTCGATGATACCTTCTAATCTTCTGTTTCTTTTCGAAATCTTCCATGTTCTACAGTGAACTCGTGCGATTTACTCTCACGTCCGGCTCGGTGGACCAATTTTTGTGGGAACTTGCATTCCCAACTCTATTCTACGTTGAATCAGGTGCTTTTATAAATCGCAGAGTAACTCAAGAAAAAGAGATTTCATTTCTCAATTTCGATCTATCAATATTCTAGTCTTGTACACATCCCAGTCCCAACTAAATCTAAAGTCATATGCAAAGCTAATATAATTCTCAAAGAAAATGGCAAATGATAGCCAATCATAAGTAAGAAAAAATGACATTTGATGTGTGTATAAGTAAGTAGGTTGCTGTGGGCAGAGATAGCCTGTCTACTACGGAAGGATTAATTTGTAAGCTGCAAGAAAACAAATGAATAGCATATATGTGTGCCTGCTCAAGGTTCCCCACAGCCTGTATACATCAACCTGTTGTACAATACTTTTTTATAGGAACGTGTGTTTGTGGGTCCTATAGACTGCAATGCTCGTTCTGTGACGTCCTTGCAAAAACTTATGCTCGAGGTATACAGATGTGTGACCTCTGGGAACCCTTCCTTTCTGTGGGAGTTATTCAATAGGAAAATTCTTCCATATACATTAAGAATAAAAAATCTCCTCCAACTTCCAAACACGAGGACCAAAAAGTATGGGAACGAGTCTCTTACATTTAGGGGAAGCATACTTTGGAATCAACTTCCAGATCAATATAAAGCTGCAAAAACTGACAATGAATTCAAAATGAAAATCAAAAGTTTGAGGGGATTTAAATGCAGTTGCCGCATCTGTATATAATTATATAGTTATCTTTTAAGACTGTTCATTTTAGTTATTTTTAGAAAATATTGTAAAAGTAGTGTAGAGTTGGCCTTTATTAGCTTTAGTTATTTCTTCAGCCAACTGTAAATAAATTGTATTATTATTATCCTTCGTTGATCCATTGTTGGCGAGTATCAGATTTAACATGCTGAGAACACGGAGGCAGAGAGAGGAGATGATGTTGTTGACGGTACTCTGACTCTACTCTGACTGACTATACAACATGAATTACATGGATATATACAGAAATGATACGATCTAAAATTAACTGAACTATACCTACGTAAGCAAATTAGCGGAAGGGCAGGTTAGTTGTGAAGTAGAGATGAATAGAAGTAGACAAAAGAGATGGCAAGATGATGTGACGTAGTGGTTGTTTGTTTGTGTTGAATTAGAGGTGTGAATGTATGACTGGCCAGATTTGCGGAAATTGAATGTGAATGAATGGATGAGAAGGAAAAGCTGTCGAGATAAAAAATGGCCTAAGCTAAGATGTTTACGTTTACTGCACTTTCTTTGCGATATCATTGATATTTCTAAACATCTCCTTTGGATTCCTTAGTTCGCATGTCTCAATTTCTAGGTGTATTTCATTGAATTTCTTTGTGTCTTTGTCTTTGTACAATCACCTTTCATCTATCAATTTAAAAATTTCATCTGTCATCCACTTTTGATGTTTCTTTGATTTTCTTGGTGGAATTAACTCTTTTGCAGCTCCCACAATTGCTTCTTTACCTGTTTCCCAACTAGATTTTTCATTTTATTCTTCATGGTTCTCAATTCGATTGATTACATATCTTGTATATCCATTACATTACATTCCCTATTCTGTGTCCTAACTTCATTTTCTTATCATCCACCAGTGCAGCATAATCTAAATTCTTATGTTGTTTCTGCCTTTTTACATTTTTCAATTGCATCTTTATGGTTGATACGACAGGAACATGGTCACTGTTGATGTCTGCTACATGATAATTTTCAGCTTGTTTTACCACATTTCTGTATCTGTTCTTGATAGCAATATAATCCATTTGATTTCGTATTCTATCACCTGGGCTTCTCCATGTATATATTCTTTTATTGCTGGTTGTTGAAATCACGTGTTTCCTATGATTAAGCCATGTGCACAACACCATTCTATTCACCTCTCACCTTTCTCATTCCTGTCTCCTAAACCACATGGACCAACGACATCATCGTTTCTTTCATCTCCAACTTTTGCATTAAGGTCTCACATTACTATTTATTGATCGTCAGATTTGCATTGTGTCATTGCTTTGTTCATCCCTTTATACAATTTTTCAAGCTCAGATTCTTCACAATTAGTTGTTGTTGTTGCATAAACTGGACCCAGATACTATGTACTACTGTCCTTTGTTGTTAATTAGATGCTATGGATGTTCTTTGTCTCTAATCAAGACTGATGTTAAATTTCTCTTAAATTGAGTGATGGTGCTTATTTCCGTTATGTTGGCCTACGATGTGTGCAACAGGCAGTTTAAGAACAGTCATTCATTTGTGGCAGAAAACCCGAATATTAGAGCAGGAATGCTATGCCTGGATGCGGTATACACAATAGGCCTGAATTGGCTGACAGAAAGCTAGATAAAGTAAATCCCCGCATATAAGAACCTTCAAAAAATAAGAACCAACAGCCTGTTTTTCCTGATTTATGCACCTTCTAAATAAGAACCTTTTCCAGCCTGATAAAATAACGGTTCTTATTGCAAATTAACAAAGTTCATTTTTGATATTAAGACTGGAAGACTGGAATTAGAGATGAGAAAGTTTCCCGAGTTCAATTGAAATGGTTGAATTTTTTTGTTGGTGCCTTCCACAAGGTTTAAAATGAACCTTCATATAAGAACCTTTTATACCCTGATTGTCATCTAAGCACCATTTAAATAAGAACCCAATTCAGCCTGAACCTCAAAAATTTAGGCTCTTATATGCGGGGATTTGCTGTATAACGGCCTACTCAAAATACAGTGCAGAACAACTTAACATTGTATTGTTGTATGTTTCTTGTTTTCATTTGTAGTCTCTGATAAATCAACCATTTTCAACACACCAAAGATTTCAGTTGGCTATGAAGTCTTAATTATTGGTGGGATGTGCGTGTTTATGCTGTTTGGTGCAATATTTCTCATGAATCTGCTGATCGCTGTTTTCACGTAAGTTTAATACTAATGTGATATACTTTAGAACCAGAATGATGATAAACAGAGTCAAGATGTTTTAGTGAACTTCATTAGAAGCATGTTGTGCCACGGCTTATTATATGCTAATCAGAAACGTATTAATGTTGTCGACTTTGACGTTTTGGAGCCATTCCTGGAACCATAATCAGCTTGAATACTGGAAGTGGCTTTGAGCAAAATTTTCCAAGCGGCGTTATGTTAATAATAGATTTGGAATTTTCAAAACAATAAATAGGTTGATAGTTCTCAACGCAATATATGGATGCTTTATTGCTTATACTATATCCTTGCTTATAAGAATAGTATGCACCTGAAATCCAAGATCAGTATGACTAAATGTTATCTTGGGTGTAAACTGCTGTGATTATTTTCTCGATTCTCTTCCACTGCTGATTACCTTTCTCTCTGTTTCTAAATAATTTTGATACGCGTTTTGTTTACTAGAAAACCACTGTTGTGCCTGAGTGTCAGTTGTCTTAACTTTTCTTAAAATTTTGACCAAGATTGTTTTCTTAACTTTTACTACAATAAACTGACAAAGTGAAGTTTCCATTCTTTGTTATATTCAAATTGTGAATGGAAAGTTATAGTTCTTGGTGGTAAATCCAAATTGATTCAATATCACTGATGTGATTTATATGAGTTGTCATGATATCACTAATGTGATTTATATGAGTTGTCATGATATCACTGATGTGATTTATATGATTTGTCATGATATCACTGATGTGATTTATATGATTTGTCATGATATCACTGATGTGATTTGTACGATTTGTCACGAGTGGAGATTTCATTGATATGAAATCAAGTTCTGTTTTCATCTTATATATAATGTGTCATCCCCTCATCTCGTCATTATAGCCCTTGTATTTTTGTTTGCAGTGTTTAGTTTTCACGGGTTTTGTATTTCTTCTTCACACAGTGGGGTTTATGAAGAAGTAAAGACAAAGTCAGAACGCCTCTGGGTGATCAACAATTTGGACTTGCTTGATGAATTCAAATCGAGGCCTTCTTTGCCAGTTCCATTCTCCTTTCCACAGAATATATGGTACATTGGAAAGCGATTTTGTTATGGAAGAAGTAAGTGTTTCAAGTGAAGCATTAATTATTTACTCTATTCTACATTTATTTGCTTAACTTTTTAAATTCTAAATCATCAGTGCCATTAATGTCTTTCTAATTGTATTTAGAACTTTGCAAATCTGTCTTTCCTATTGAATTCGTTGGTTTTAATGCACATAGTACTATAATCTTTAAGATACAAAAACATAGTTATATGCAGGTTCTCAAAGTTTCTACTTTAAAATAGGATAGCGAAAATCGAACAATCAGATTATTTTTCTTCATTGATATTCTCAATAGTTTTTATAGTAACGTGCATTATTTTCATGTCATTTTACGTCATTTTTGAGTCATTCTATAACGACTAAAGTGCCGGTCTTTCCTAGAATGAGTTAACCGTCTCTAAGATTTGGTTTCATTTACTCACCCACTCTGAAATAGAAACACTTACATAAGCATAATGTATTCCTCTATGTTTGGCCATTGATGCCCCTGACTATTATATATATATATATATGTTTACAGAGTTTATTGCAGTCGTTTCGTTACTAATACCAGGCATCAACTTTGCAGATTGCGTATGAAAGTTGACGTACGCTAGGCGGTACTTTGTTCATCTGAAATGTCGAATGTTCAACTTAATTTTTCTATGGGCAGGGTATGATATCATATGATATAATCTCACTATACCATCCTCTGAATCCATCTCCCGATATCGTCCGAAAGATGGTAGTTGTGTGTCGGTAATTTCTTTTAACTTTGCCTTCAACATATTGACTATTTAGCTTTGTCCATCGTACGTAGTGGGGAAGGTTAGTATTTCTCAGAACTTGCCATCGGTATCATACTACCACCGTAAGTACTGTAAACTTTTCAAAATGTAGAATGTCTTCTGAAGCTATCAGCCTACGGAGTCACTGATTTTGCACACTGTTAGTTCACTTCATACCTTACCGGAAGAGAGCAGTGCTGTTATGTAGACGGTAAACCGTCAAACAAGCGTTTAGTGCAGTGCAGAATACCACAGGGAGTCGTGCTTGAGTCCCTTACTTTTCATCATTTATATGAATGATTTTGAAACATGTTTGAAAAAATCTAAAGCAAATATGTACGCGGATGATACAAGCATTTCTTATGCCTCCTTAGAGATGAACGAGCTCTTTAATGGCAAAAGGGGGAACTTGATTTTGTTTCATCCAGGATGAGGCAAAGCAGACTTAGTCTTAGTGCTGAAAAAAGCGAATGTATGTTGATAGGGCATCCAAAACAACTGAACAGGGTCAAAGATATCCCTGACATCGAGGTAGAAGACGAAAACTTATTCAGAGTTCAAAAAACAAAATATCTAGGTGTCATAATCGACGAAAGTATGAATTGGCAAGACCAACTCAAAACCGTAGGCGAAAGATAAAAAACGGTTTAGGGGCGATACTTAAACTCAAAAACATTCTTTCCCAGAAACAATTGACAACTGTCTATCCAGCATTAATTGAAAGGCAATCTGAGATATTGCAGTGTCATTTTGGGAAGTATGTCGACCTCTAAAATGTAATCCCTACAGAAGTTGCAAAACAGGGCACGCAGAATTTTTGAATGCTCAAAGCACAAAGATGGCAGGGTATGTGATTGGCTCAATGTACAAAGTGTAATAAAACATGACAGGCTAATTACTACATACCAAGTATACAATGGACTCTGCCTTGAGGACCTCAAAAATAAATTCACTCTTAGGCCGAATATTTCGAAATATAACACAGGGAAAATTGATAATTTCGAAATTCCTCGGCTTCGTCTTGAATACAGCAGAAAGTCTTTTGGATACCAGGGAGCTAGTACCTGGAACGAGATCCCAATGCAAATACGCGATTCTGCCTCATTGAGCTCCTTTAAAGTAAGATTAAAGGAGTTCTTGCGGTAGAGCGACGCAAACACGACCCCCTGGAAGAGCAGCTTTAGTTATTTCTTTATTAGTTAACTTGTTAAATAGCTGATAGGGTATTGTGTTTAGATAAGAATAAGTAAATATATGAATCAATAAATATATGAATAAATAAATAAATAAATAAATAAATAAGTAAATAAATAATATTTTTGGGAATATGGCTAACTGCAGCAGATACCGTATTTTGTTAAAATTGTCAGATTTTATGACCTCTCTGTCTTAGTTTTAATTTTCCGCAAACAAATCCTGGCCTCCGTTCGGTCTTTTCAAATAATTTGCACACGCCAGCCGTTTATTGCAGATGATTTGAGTCTCAAGTTTTCGTACTGTTGTCGTAATGCTGTCGTATTGTCGTCGCAATGTTGTTTCTACTGAATTTGAGCTACCATTGTCATCCATGAGATTTGACTGCTAATTGACAAGGAGAAATATTTTATTACAGAGGAAATATATGCCGAATTAGTCATTCTAGTAATATTCATTAACACATTCAACTGACACTGAATTTAGTTGAATTGAAGTGGATTGAAAATAGGAACTACTGATTTGTTCTTGATTGGAGAATCAGAGTAAGGAGCCTGATTCTTGGTTCCCTGCAGATGCACGGAGTTTCCTACCCAAAAACTGCTATGATAGAATATGAACCAGAACCGGGATATATGAACTATGAACCGGATATCGACTGTTCATGCAGCCAATGGGAATTGTTTAATTCTTTTGTATTTTGTTGCTTATATTAGTACAGTTGTGTTGCGAATGAAGCAAGCGGGTTTTCTTGGACTGTCCATCTCTTCTTCTAAATACAAGTTTAGGCAATATAGCATCTACCAATAGTGTATTTTCCACCATTCCAACTCACATGATGTCATGATCTCTCCCTCTTTCTCTCTTTGTCGTAAATCTATAGATAAGTCACAATACCGACTATCAGATGAGGAACGCGTCCAAATGGGACGACAGCAAGAGCGCGCTTTCAAACGTTATTTGGAAAACAACGATGACAAAATAGATTCATATCGCCAGTGAGTGATAGAATGTGTATTTTGCATTCTGTCGATTATGTTAAATGTTTAAATCCATCTTAATCGCGCAATGTAATCATATATGTAATCATACATACATATATATATATATATATATATATATATATATATATATATATATATATATATATATATATATATATATATATATATATATATATATATATATATATATATATATATATAATGATTAAATTCTAACGAAATGTTTCAAATGCAAACAGTTTTTTGATTGACCTTTTCTATCATGTATACTTCCTAATTGTGAAACAATGAAACCCATCATTGATTGCTGAATATTGTTGTGATACCGTGTAAGTCATGGATTATACGGAAAGGCAAACAATTGTTTTGAATTGACATAGATATGAGGATGATAGTTAATGATTTGAACATTTCGTTTAACAAATTAATATATTAAGAGAGAGTATACGTCTTTCGGATAATTTTGCTTTATTTCCATTGTTGTGCCCTTCCATCAGTAATTTTGTGTTAGGAACATATGTCTCATCTGATGTCTGAATATGATTTTAGATATCATTGCATTGCATATTTTGCAATGTTTTTTCATCTTTCAATTCATAATCTGTATCTGCTCTGTAATTTGTACAATATCTGTATGACTTGATTTTGATGTTATGCAGGTTGAAAGAAAGGATGGTTGAAGAGTTTGATAAACGGTGAGATAAATTGTTCTTATTAAAAAACTGTTTTGCTTTTCTGTCATATAGTATCGAGATTCTGTTGTCCAAAAGATCTGCAGTGTATTCCTGTAGTTTAATTATAACATCTTTGAAAATCTTTATTATCTGCAATTTCAAATACTTTGAATGGCAAATATCTGCTAGCACATTAAACAGAGTTCATTAACCAAGACCTTCATAGTACCTTTACAACCAGAGTTTTTGCCTATTGTGAATTACAAGTCACGCAATGTCTGGGGCTCGACAGATACAATGGTTAAGCGCAATCTTCATAGACTTTTTCGAGGTAGACACAAATTAAACAGACTTTCCATTTCTTACGTATATTTGTTGGAGATATGAAAAGTAGCCCGGGATAGTCGTAGGTTTTTGTCAGTAACTAAAGTTTCAGCTGTGTTTTATCGAATGATAATTTCCGTATGATTAAAGGGGTATGTACGGTCTCTCCTCGTTGCAAAATCAAATTCTTAGCACTAAGATATCGTAATGATGTTGGACCATAGTTGAGGCTGTTATATCGAATCGAGTATAAATCACCTTTACTTGTCTTTCTAATGGAGTATACTCTCAGTACAATTGATATTTGATATAGTCTGTATATTCAGTGGCCGTAAATTGTCATGCAATGTTTATTAAATTATTTTGATGATTATTAGGATAAATGACCTTACTCGACAAACAAATGAAATGGATAAAAGGTATGATGATGTTATTAAATTTTACATGTTGTTAGTTTTCGCCTTCAGATCCAACAGTTGATGATTGCATTTGTTGCATAACAACTGGCAAGTTTTCTAATATGATATAATACATTTCATGTAAAATACTATAATATAATATAATATAATATAACATAATATACTATACTATAATATAATATAATATAATATAATATAATATAATATAATATAATATAATATAATATAATATAATATAATATAATATAATATAATATAATATAATGCAATATGATATAATACAATGCAATATAATATAATACAATGCAATGTAATGTATAATATAATATAATATAATATAATATAATATAATATAATATAATATAATATACTATAATATAATATAATATAATATAATATGATATAATATAATATAATATAATATAATATAATATAATACAATATAGTATAATGTAGTATAATATAGTATAATATAATATAATATAATATAATATAATATAATATAATATAATATAATATAATATAATATAATATAATATAATATAATATAATATAATATAATATAATATAATGCAATATGATATAATACAATGCAATATAATATAATACAATGCAATGTAATGTATAATATAATATAATATAATATAATATAATATAATATAATATAATATAATATAATATAATATAATATAATATCATTACTATTTTTTAATAGTATATAATAATATAATCATTACGTCAAGCTTTCAAATATTTTAGATATGGCTGGATATCTAGTTATGTTTTGTTCTTTTTCCACGAAAATAATCTCCTGTGCATGGAGAACATTGTATACATGTATTGCATATTGTTGCATAACACTGTATCCAAGCGTGGTTCATGTATTTTTTCACTTTAATGCACCTAGCCTGACTGCCACGTAATTCCTAGGATATATTAATGCTAATGTTATTATCTTGCGTTTTCAGGATCAATGACCTTTCTTTCCAAACCCTTCAGATGGATACGAGGTATAATAGTTGTTGCGGTTTGAGTTTTTGAGTCTAAAATTACAAACTGATTCAAAACATCAGTTCTTGTCTTCACGAATAGCCATTGCATACATAAAACTAAACTACATTTATTCAAAGGATAGTATAGGATGAAAAAAGGCCATATCAATATATATCAATTAGCTTAGTTCTTAGCAAAAGTTCTGTTTGATGAAACTTGCACTTATTTAATTTTGCTAGTATTAACTGAAGTGAAATTGTTAGTAAGTTATTTAGTGTTTAGTATGAAGTACAATCTCAAATTAATTTAGTTACTTTAAGTTGTTAATCCATTCGTCAGTGTTCAATGATTCGATGTTCGTCATTTTAAATGTTCGTCATTTTAAATATGGTAAATGACAGTATTTGTGTTTATCGTAATCTGGTTTGAAGTTTTGAGACGTTTTGTGACCTTAAATTTTGTTGCTGTTATAGGTTTGAAGAGAATTCACGCAAGATTGATGAGAGGTAGGTATACTTGGGTCTTCAATGCAAGAGATTTAGGGAAAAATTGTTGTATGGAACACAATGAATGTGACATAATGTTAGACACAACGCCTAGCCTGTGAGATAGATCATATTTGAATTAGAGGCTCGATCTCGTTTACTACCTATACACCAACAATGAATTTTTATCTGTCATGCTTAAGTGGTTCAAATTTGAATTGAAAATTTCAAGATTTCCCTTATGAAAGTTTTTTTGCGTTTTCAGGTGAAGCAATGAGCGTTCATATTGAAAACTATTTCAATTGTCAAAAACAAGTTCGAAATTAACTTTATTTGTAATCTTTTTCAGGATTAATTACCTCATAAAACAGAACATCGAGTTATTGGCGATATTCCAAAAGAATTTCAACTCTTGATGGTGTGGTATTTACAGTTGTATGGATTGCTTGCTATGCAATCAGACAGCACAAATGGTTCCCAGAGAAATTCGTTTTTGTTGTTGTCATCAAATAGGTATTTATTTCGGAAGGAATAGACTTCTGAGCGGATAGCTTTAAAAGAATTTTTCAATCAGTTTATCTCGTTTACCTGGCATGCCAACATTTCCTACTACTATTGAAAGGTATTTTAGTATAATGCAGTCAAACTCTGCTTGTACATCTCTTGTAGGATTATTAGAAACTTTACGGTTCTGATAAAAGTATATTTGAAAACAATCAATTCTGATTCATTCTTATTATTTGACTTATATTCAGTTTTATGATTGAGTTGTATGCCCTGATCTCATTTCTAGCGATCTATAGTTATCTGTAACGATCGATCGCTAGCGTAGTGTATGTTATGTCTACCTCCTACTAGCCTGTACTGCTGTCCCATTGCTAGGTTTTGTGAATAGAAGCTGAGGGAAGAGGGGGTCTGGAAGTTTGTGTAAAAATGATGCTAGGTGCGGACGAAATTGATATACGGCTAATCCAGAAAACATGAGTGAGCATGAGGCAGATGTTACTATGGAAATAATTGCCAGGATGATGGGTTAGAATGTAGGCTTCTAGCCTCTCTTTATGAGGCTAGCCTCCTTTTTTAAAATCAATGTAAATAATTATGTTGATTTGGATAACAGATTTGTTTTTGTAATGATTATTAGTTTCTTTTTTAATATTTTTTATTCTTCAAGATATTTTAGATAAATTTTATACGTATTATAGCGATGTATTGTATGATTTCGATTTATTTACTTGTAATTTTAGTTTTATTGTAAACAATCACCAGTTTTGAAATTCTTATTTATGACGTGATAATTCTTCAAGTACATGGAAAGACTGAGCTGAAATTTGACAGTATTATATAATATTGAGAGACTGGGCTCAAATCTACTAAAATGCCACTAAAATAATGCCATGAATACCACAGTGTCCCTGTTTTTCCAATATCTAAAGCCTTTTGAAGGTCAAGAAAAATCGAATTTTTTATTATCTAGAGTGCTCTTAATATACTCTGTTAAGCTAACTAATGGGTGATCTACAGAACGAGAATTGCAGAATCCAAATTGGAGACTATGAAATATTATGACGTTGCGCGAAATTGTAAATACATTTATTCATCATCTTTTGAGAACTCTTAATAAAATCAGACAGAGATATCCGTTTATGATTTGAAACTGTCGTTGGGCAACCCTTTTTAGATAATGGTATGACTTTAGCCAGTTGCAACAATTCTGGAAAAATACCAGAAGAATACGAATCATTTATAGCCTGAGATAGTCTATATTTGGAGATAGAACTTTTGATATGTAGTTTTTTCAGTATACTATTTAAACTTCATGAGGAGTTGTACTGTGGGAGTAATAAAAATTGAAGGTGGAGTTTATAAAGAAGATATTTTAAGGGAGAGTTACATAATGTCCATAGTTTGTTAGTAATACTATCAGCAACATTTACAAAGAAATCAGTAAAAAACGGTTGCAATGGTTGCAGATCAGTAATTGAATTAACCGTTATACCATTAAGTTTTTAGATAGCATTTGCCTTTGAATCCTTACAAATGATTAATTTAATGTCTTTCCACAAGAGCTTCATATCTAAACTGTTTTTTTTGCAGATATTTTGTTGCAGAATCGGACTCTCTTAACTTTTTGAGGACTATAACCCGTAGATGTTCAGTTCTGTCAAAATTCCTTATGGCAGACATGATGTAAACTGACGATGACAACAAGTCATTGTAGAGGTCATGTTCCCAAAATTATGCTAGGAGTGAAGTCTGCTGGGCAGGTCTCCCAATATCCGTTGTCCCCGACTGTAGAGATTGGTCCCCGAAAATGGTGTCCCTGGCCACTCAACCGACTTTTGTGGAGCAGTCTCTTTTTGAAGATGAACAAAGGCATTTCTCTATTCGTATGGAGGCTGAGCTCTTATGGCGGGAAAAGCAATTGTCGAAAGCATCAAAATGTCACCGTGTCGCCTGGTATTGTTAAGTAATGGATCGATAAGTTTGCATGTCTCAGTTTTAGCTTTATAAGATTAGAATCTACACTATCATGTCACAATAGCAAGAATGGAAACCACAGGAATGGTAGGTTTACCTTTTGGTCAACTTTGCCTTTGAATTTAGGCCCACGCATGACTACGTACTGGCTTAGCTAGGGCATTTGTGCTTTTCAACCGAGCATGTTACCACCTTTGCAATGCATTATATTCGCCTTCATTATTGCTAGCATATCGTCTAATAATTTATAATTTGTTTTCCCGTGGTAAGTTATCAGCATTTCTTATTTGCTATACGCTGAGAGATTTATATAAACTTCTAAGATTCTTGTTTCAAGCACTCGTTTATTAGCCAGCTGAGCTAGCTAGCTATGTTCATCCACTCTGTATCTGTCGGCTGCTTTTATATCTTACGCATATGATGATACTGATGGAGCTTTAGCTTCATGGCATTAACAATTGCTGATATAGGTGTTACACAGGCCAAGATAATGGCTACATTTGACCATTTACAACTATACTTATAGAAGAGGCCGATATTTCATACTAAGAAGTTGCCTGTGTCAGAATTTTCCGGCTGAAGATCTAGTACTGCCTACACCTGATACCTAGAGTGTACTGTATGTTACAAAGACAAGATATGAAAATAATGGAATAGTACAGCAACGATGCTTTTGCAATATCTGAAAAAAGGCTTTCTAATTTTAGATTTTGAGATATGGAAACTGCTGTTTCACCTCTGTTTTGTGGGCATAAAGAAAATTCATCAAATTTTTTATGGACATTACATCATTCTCACGTGGAATTGATTTGAAAAATTCTTATCAGCTTTAACTTTCAAGCCTGAGAAAAGCTTAACGATTTAATATTCCAATCATTGAAATCATAACCCTCATTATCTCTCTTGCAAGAGATCTTTGTTTCCATACTTGTTTGTGGAGATAAATTTTCATTTTCCATATCCTCTTGAAGCTAAATAGCTATTTCAAGAAGATATGAAAATATTGCAAGTATAAAGAGTAGTGTGCAAATCTTGTATGAGTTCTTGTAGATATAATACACTTCAGAACTTAAGTTTCATTGATTTACCAATGGGAACAAATGTTTAAAAATTCATGTTCTATCCATATATTCATGGAATTGCCTACCCATTTGTTAACTTGTATTGCTAAGTTAGCCTATCTTTTGGCTTGATGTTGGTCATTCCAACCTAGATATAGGCAAATTGCCAACTTATATGTTGACAAGTGAATAATCTTAGGGAAAATCTGAAGATACCAGCTTTTGACCAAAGAATCACATTAGCTTGATGCACAAAATTACTCCTGCCCACTTATAAAGTTGAAATCTAACTAGCTTGCTAATAAACTAAGAAACCAGCTGACCAGGCATCCAACCAATCAAATAACTAGCTAACTAACTAACCAACCAGCTAACTTACTAACTAACTAACTAACTAACTAACTAACTAACTAACTAACTAACTAACTAACTAACTAACTAACTACTTAAGAAGCCAGCTTACCATGCAGCCAACTAACCAAATAACTAACTAAAGAACTAATTAGTTACTAACTTTAAAGCACCAAAAATAGGAAAAGATTACTTTAAAATTATTACATACATACATACATTTATACATGTGATATTTGTTATTGCAGGCTAAGCTAAAGTCAGCTTATGCTGAAGTGGACCTGCATACTAATACATAAAAGTCTACCTAAAGATGCACAAAAATGTTAAACTGTTCAATAATAATAATCCTTAAGCCTAGTTTTTAAAATAAATGTTTCAGATTTAAAGGAAAATTTATTTATAAAATCAATATGTAACTTGATGTTGTTCTTAAATTCTTGTGTGTTCTTTTAAACTGTAATTCAATATAATCAAATTCTGTGTCATTTGAACTGACCTTATGAAACTGCTTATGGGAAAGAAAGATAAGGTTATAGTGTGCCAAAAGTACTTGTTGACAAGTCTGCCCACAAACATTAAATTGACAATTTGGAAAATGCTGCCTAGAGTGTATTATTTGATAAATGCTTCAATTGTTTTGACATAATTTGTCTTACTATACCAAAAAACATATATCTTTGTTTTTGCACACTCATCAGTGGAAACAGGCAAATAAAAGTATTCAGTTTAACATAATGTCATGTGTTTGACGTATGAATAGGAATATTTAGTACTGATACTAATTTGTATTTGACTTTTTGACAACAATAGACTTCATCCTTTACTTTTCCCTGAGGAATGATGCACTCTGCAAATAGGCCACATCTCCCACTTTCAAAGCTAGAAGTAGAAAAAGAGATGTATTCTTTATGTAAGCTTTTAAAGAACCAGTTAACTATCCAACTACTTTATTTGGTTACTACCTTATTAGGTAGCTACCTTATTAGGCAACTGACTCACTAGCTAGCTTGCTACAAGATGAAAGGACATTTACAGAGCCAAGGAACAATATGATCCATTCTATATATATGAAGTAATTATGATACATGTGGTTCACAATATGCACTGCGAGTATCTTTGTATTCAGCTCATTAATGTAACAATATGTTATTAAGTAATCTACCTCATTGCTTTTAGGATAGGAAGCATTACAGTCTTTCTGAAATATGCTTGCAACATTATGGCAACAGTCTATATACACTCAAATGCAGAAGTGCTGGGTCTGTTCAGCACTCATCTAGACTAGCAAAAGTTTGTTAAGTTCTATAGTAATGCTAGAGAAAATGTTCCAAATTTCTTCCGCAATACAAGTTATCTATATAATTGAATTTTATAAGTAATTCAGGAAATTTCAATCAAATTATGATTAGTGAGTTTGCCCTTGGATTCAATAATAGGAGAGCTAGGTTCACTTTTCATAGTTCAATAACCTTGACAATCATGGAAAGATTGAATATTGTCAAAGATTGCATTTGGTTGTCATTACTTTGCGTTGCATCATCAGTTTTCTCTATACTTTGTGTTGCACCATCAGTGTTCTCTATAAAGGTTTAAGCAATATATGCACGTTTTAAATATCTTTTGACTTTTTTCATCTTCACTCTTGTGATTATATTCTGTTCCATGTAATAGTGCTTCATAACAAAGTTCCCATGCATCAAGACCCTATTCTATGTTTTGAAAGCAAAGTCAGTATTGAAATGAAGTCACAGTCCATTCAAAACTCCACAAGGTATGTTTTTCTTACCATTTTCATTTTACATGATACACTCTTTTTTGGATTGTAGTGAATTACCTGTGTGGACCCCAACAGCAGTGTTTGCAATAGTGACTCCTTTGCCAAATGAAAAATCATTTTTATCTTGACAACAAAGTCTCTTGAGATTTCTTCTTGCAAGACCATTAATGCTTCCCTTCGAGTGGTATTGCCTTTGGACCCCATTGGTTTTTTGTTAAGGCTATATTGGATTATGGGGCCAGTTTCCCTTCTGCATGTTGTACTATCAATTCCCTCAATGTAACTCAAAGTCTTTTGTACATAATACACTGGGTCCTTTAGTTTGTTTTATCTATTTGAGCAAAGTGGTCTAATGGTTCTCTTTGTTAATGATAAAGTTAAAATGGTATGATAAAGTTAAAATGGTATATAAGAAAAATTGCACATATGTATACATATATCTGGTTAATAAATATATCTGTTATGTCTGTCTAATAAATATGTGAATTAATATGCTGGCTGAGCAGGATTTTCCTAATTATTATAACATACTGTATTTTAGCAATTTCGTTGTTCTCTGAGTTAGGTTGACAATTGTTCTCTCTGACTGTCTCATTATCTTCATTGTCACATTCTCTTTATTGTTAGTTACTGACAGTGAATTTGTCTTATCAGCATTTTTTCAATCCTTTTCTATCACATTCATTATTCTGCATGCTCACTAATGCTTTTAGTTTCTCCTCTGAGTCTGCTATCAATACTGTATCATCTGCAAGTCTGGTATTGCTCATGGTCCTTCCACCAACTGAAATACCTTCTACCATGTCTACTTGAATATACATTGTCAACATATTTGGTGATAACACACATCCATTTCTTACTGCTTTCTTTATTTCAACCTAGTCTCTTTTCTCATCATCTACTCTTGCTGCTGCTTTCTGAGCCCAATATAAGTTATTTATAGATCTAATGTCTTTAAAGTCCTATGTCTTTCAGGATCTTAATAATTTCTTCATGTTTCACTGTATCAAATGCTTTCTCAAAATCCACAAAACACATGGAAACATTCGTTTGCATGTCAATTGATCTTTCTATTATTATTCTTAAATCAAATATTGTTTTGGTTGTGCCTTTCCCCTTTTTAAATCCAAACTGTCCCTCCGAACCTCTTTCTCTGTCCACACATCCATTGTCATAAACCCTGTTTGCTAAACCGGTTGTCTTCCTTATTCCAAATTCTCCTGTTAGCTTCAATCATCTCTATCACAATATTGTATTCTGCTGCTGCTCTTCCTTTCGTAGCATTTATAACTGCTCTTACTTCATCTAATAAAATCGGGGGTCCTGACAAATTATTCTCAAATTTCGGAATTTCGTCTCTAGTATCATTTTATAGCATGCCTGCATACTCTTCCCATCTTTCCTTTATATGTTCTTTTTGAACCAAATCACACCATCCTTGTCTTTAATCGTGTTTTTTCTATACATTCTCTTTATGCCTACTACCTCCTTAATCTTTTCATATAATCTTGGCGAATGAGCTTTATCTGGATCTTCAATTTCGTCTCATTTTTGCATAATCCATCCCTCCTTTCTCTCCCAGCACGTTCTTTTGATTTCATACTCGAACTCTACATATTACACATAATTTTCATTTTCGTCTCTCATCCATCAGATTGAGTAATTCTTGTGTCGATCATTCCTTTCATATCATTCTTGTTTTCTCCAGGGTTTTCAGGACTCTGAAAAACCTGGAAAAACCTGGAAAGGTGAACCTGAACTTTCATATGGTTCTTCATCATTAATTGCCATTTGCTCTTGGGGATGTCAACTGTCGTGGATTGCCATTTCTCTCCATCTTGAGCCATTCTTATGCACTCATTGTATCTTAGCTTTGTCCATTCATTGGTTTTGTCGATCCACATTGTCCTTGGTCTTCCTCTTCTACATTTCCAATTTGTTTTACCTGTGAGCAACGATCTCTGTTGATTGTCTCTTCTGAAACAGACTATACTCTTGTCTCTTTTGGCCAGAGTATACTAATTTCATTTTCTTGACGATTTTAGTCAATGCCTTTTCAACACTTAGTTTATTAATTGCATGATATTCTCAACATTCGCCTGCATGTCCCAAATCTCAAATGCTTCCAGCTTTTTTATTGTTACTTTTATAAGTGTCCCTATTTCTGCACAATACAATTATGAGATGTAATCTTGAGCGTCAATTGTTCTTAGTCTGATGTTATTGTCTCTTGATGTGAGGACTTTAGAAATCGAATTTATGACCTTGCAGTTCCTATGTTACATTTGGTTTTTGGTGCCATGTAAATCAAATAGATCATGCTGTTGACTTGTTCAATTGGCTTTCCTGATATTAGCATGCGGTACTGGATTTTTCATACTCACCATCACGGCTTTTCTCACCACTATTTTTCTTATTCACGGTGCACCGTCCCTTTTGTTTCTTGGTGTTCATTTCCATTGCATATGGCTTACCTTTATCCATTACCGCTGCTACTATTCATTATAGATATGAATTGTTTTCTGCTACTAAAGTTGTATCATCAGCATATCTCAAAATATTTTTATTGCTTCCTCCTTTAGTTAACACCTTCGCCTGTTAAACCCTTCTGAATTTCTTCTTGATGTACAAATTTAATCGACTAGGTGACAGAATACAACACTGCCTTGCTTCCTTAATGATTACAAATTCTTTTGTTATACCATCCTCTTTGCGTACATCTGTTGTCTGCTCCCAGCAACATTTAGCTATTATGTGAGGATCTTCGCCATTTATTTCAGACCGACGCGCTTTCATCTTTGTGTGTTTGACTTGGTCAATTGCTATTGTTTTTCCAATAAAGCAAATATATACAACTTTATTTACCTCAGTCCACCTCTCGCATATTGTCAGTAGATTTAATAAGCTTTCTCTTGCTCCTATTACTGGTCTAAACCCACTCTGTATATGGCCTCTGGCTTAGCAATACCATCTGGGAATCTCTGCTGTATTACTTTTAAGATTGGCATTACTGCTTATTTATTTAATTTATTTACCTTCATTATTTATACATGATATCTAATCAGGAAACTGAAATTGATATTAAATTTGAAAATTGATTGCTAGCTAGGATTTGATTCAGATCTGATCTTCCTGTGAGTCGTGTTTTATGGTTTACTGAGCTCTTCAAATGCTTTTCTAATTTTCTTTTGAATTGACAGAGCGAGAGTCTTTGCCTATGGTCAATAGGTATTTCATTCCAAGCTTTGATCCCTGAATCCTGGAAGTCTCTTTTTGCACATTCCAGCTTGCACTTTGAGATACAGAGGTTTCGCTTTATTCTTGTGTTATACCTAGACATTTCATTCCTCAGGCTATACTTATTCCAGAGGTTCTTAACACACCGTTTATTTACTGTTTTGCAGATCATGACAGATGACATCATAGAGATGATTTGATTAATTTCAGCACAGTAGTTGTCCTGGGAACCTTTTTAAAGCATTTTCAATGATAGAGAGAACCCTGTCCTGCAGACGCTAAAGTGTTTTCCAGCTTCGAATTCAGCAGACAGCAAAAGTTTGTGACATTTTCAATGTTATTTTCATCTAATGACTGTGCTTCTATTGATATTTCATCTGAATCTGGTGATGCTTTCATCTGATGCTTTCCTGCCCTTCAAGGATTCTATTACCTTCTCAACCTTTTCTTTCAGTATGTTTGCTACACTTGTGACCTTAAAATATGGCAGTTTTCCTCTATCATCACCAAATAGCTCAGTAATGCACTCTTCCCATCTGATCGATACTTATTCTGGATGTAAAACAGTTTCCACGTGTATCAAGTGTTCAGCCTCATGCTTTTTTCACATTTCTGAATGTAATATCTTTAGCTTTATTGTGCATTCCCCTGATTTTAAATTGTCGTTTAAAGCTCTCTACTTCTTCACACTGATTTTTGTACCATTTCTCTTTAACTGCTCTACAATCTACATCAGTTTGTTTGTTGAATGCGCTGTATTTCATTTCATCGTTATGTTTGAATTTTTGTCAGTCTTCCTTCATTTCCAGTATTTCACTTGTGATCCACGATTGTTTTCTTTCTTCTTTCTTTCGGAACATTAAACTCAGTGATGTTTGAATGGATATTCCGCTTTTTCCATGTTTTATGTTTTTCATTTTTTATGTTTTCATTTTTCCTCAATATTGTTATAGCCCTCCTTTGGTTGTTGCTCAATCTCTTCGATCAGCAACTTCTTATAAATATTCCTAACTTCATTATTGCGTCTAATTCTATATTCTTGTTCCTTTAGTAAGCTTACCTCGAACTGCTCTTTATTATTCTTTATTATTCTTAATTTTCTTTTGCTTGACGATTGTGTTGGTTGCTTCAGGGCTGTCATCTCAGCTGCTGTCATCTCAGCTGCTGTCATCTCAGCTGCTGTCATCTCAGCTGCTGTCATCTCAGCTGCTGTCATCTCAGCTGCTGTCATCTCAGCTGCTGTCATCTCAGCTGCTGTCATCTCAGCTGCTGTCATCTCAGCTGCTGTCATCTCAGCTGCTGTCATCTCAGCTGCTGTCATCTCAGCTGCTGTCATCTCAGCTGCTGTCATCTCAGCTGCTGTCATCTCAAGGGTATGCCTTGTTTGTTTAGCACTATTTCTGAATCTTCCATTGAGTGTAGTCAATTCGATTTCTTGATGTTTCACTGGGGCTTGTCATCGTGCATAATGTTCTTGCTGGATTTTGGACCCATATATTAGTAGAAATTTATTTATTTTGCTGACAGAATTTGATTAAACGCTCACTTTAATCCTTAAATTGCCCTAGTTCTTTTCTGTCTATTATTATGTATATTCTATATGTATTCTTTATTCTATATTAGATAGAATAACTCTACTATATTCTTTTCTGTCTTTATTCATCACTTCACACTTGAGCACTAATATATCCCATGATGCACACTATTTCATCTGATTTTGCTTGTTTGATTCCATTTTGTATTCGCTTATAATATTGTTCAACATATTCTATTTTGTTCCTAAGTTGGTGCATAAAGTCTTCCTATCATCAGCCCAGCTTGTTTCTTTGAGTCCTAATATGTCTAGCTTCACATATTCCATTTCCTGTATCAATTTATTTTGTTTTCCTACTGGATTTATTGTCCGTTCATATTCAAGCTTATGTTGGCGCTCCTGTCTCTGATTTTCAAAGTAGCACCATGAAGAAGTAAACTTCCTTTGATGTTTGAATCACTTCCATCATCAACTATCATACATGCAAAGGAAACAGGAATTTCTTTCCTATTACTTGTATCTGGGTTGATTGCAATGGTATGTGCATTTTGATGGCCCAATCCCTTCCACAGTGACTGGCGATTAATCCTCTTCCAACTAGACAGTGTTCTAGGTCTGTTGCACACCTTGCTGTCATGCCTTTTGACTTATTGGCCATGAACGAGTAATAGGTTGACAGAGTTACGACTACTCCTTACTAATCCTACTACACAACATTTCTGATTACCTGAGTTAGATATCAAAAAATAATCCATTCTTGTTGTCTGTCCCTTTCTAAGGTAGTTTTGTTTCTTCATTATACAGATAGATTTATGTGGGCCTAATTGTATATTTTGCAGTGATTTTTCACATTCTCATTGTTTTTCTGCTTCTTTGTTGGTATACATACCAGACTGAATTGCTGGGAATATTGAAAAATGTCAGGGAATGTTTAAAAATGTCAGGGAATATTGAAAAATGTTAGGGAATATTGAAAAATGTCAGGGAATATTGAAAAATGTCAGGGAATATTTTAAAAATGCCAGGGAATATTTTAAAAATGTCAGGGAATATTGAAAAATGTCGAGGAATATTTTAGAATTTGGTTTTGAAAACCTGGGAAAGTCAGATGTTGTTTTGGAAAAGGCCCTGAGAACACTACTCTCCTATAATTCTTCACGACCATTGTAATAACTCCTAATCTACGAGCATGTGCAAATTACTATGGCAACTATGTAACATAATGTCCTATAGATGCATAACTACATAACTACATATCTCCCAACTATTAAAAAACCAATTTAGTTTCTGTTCAGCTAACCAAGACAACAGACAACATAACTCAATATAGCAATCAACAGCCTACATAATAATTAAGTAGAATAGTGTCATAGCAAATATGAATATAGTCTGTCCACTTTGATCACATCTCATTTCAGAATATAGTAATCATATTTCTTTGATATTCTAGTCTGCCTTTTTGGTCTTGTCCTGGTGATACATTCCTGCACTGTCGTCTCTGGTAGACTAACATCTACTTCTACATTTTCCTTAGTAGATTCATTACTGTGATCATTGCTAACTTCTTTATGTTCAGCCAATGTGATATGTCTGTCAGATTCATTTATCTGCTTCTGATCTGGTACAGTCTTGTCTGGTCTAATGGTATCTCCTTGAATCTTCTAAATTAGGTTGTTCATTCCCAACATCATCAGCACTATTGTTCACTATCCTAAAGTGACTATCATCTCGAACAACTGTTCTCCCATCAGTTACCCTTCTTGCAGTGATCTTTGAGCCTTCTACGTCAATCACCACATAAAATAGTGGCTTAAATTCTGTGCTCCATTTATTCCTCTTGGGTTGCTTTACAAGAACATAATCCCCAAATATCAGAATGTTCTTTGCTTTTGTTTATTTTCTCGCTGTTCCTTCATCTTTTCCTTGTATTTAGCAACTGTCCTGTCCACATCAAAGCTCTCTACTTTAATATGTTCATTTGGGTATTGGTAGTCTATTCTAGTTCTGATCTCTCTGTTCTGCATTAATCTGTAAGGTTCAATTCCAGTGGCTATGCGTGTGGTCTGTAAGCAGTTAACATTTCTTGCACGGATATATCCCTTGCTAATGCACCTAATCCTTGTGATGCTGAGATCTGTTCGGCTGTATTTACTAGGTGTATGAATTCTTCAGCCTCCCCATTAGCTGTAGGATGTAATGGGATTAAGCTATGGTGACCAAATTCTCTGTTATTGAAAGGTGGTCCATAGTCTGTCAATATCTGACTTGGTGTTCCATATGTAGCATATATCTTCTTTAGTCTTTGTCTTGTTACTTTGAAATTTGTGCTAGGGATTGACTCTACCACTGGGTATCGTGTGCTCCTAATAATCATCATAAGATTATAATGGCCATCTGGATAGGGGCCAGAAAAGTCAACAATCACATGTTCCCAAGCTTTCTTTGGAATTTATGTAGGCTTAATTGGCTCATATTTCTTCTCCTTGGATACAACTTTAGACTCATAGCACTTGTCACATGCGTCTTCTATCATGTCATTCATGTATGGAAACCAATACCTAGCTCTTATCATCTGTTTTGTTTTACTCTTGCCTAAATATCCCATCGTATGTCCAATGTTGGTCATTTTCCCCTGCAATGTTTGTGGAATCGCAATTGTCTCTTGCCTATACACCAGTCCATTTATTTCAGATAGTTCATCTCTTATATGACAATATGGCTCTAACTCCATACTTTTTGCTTTGCAGCCCCGGTTACCTTTCCTCATTTGCTCTCTACGTTTCTGTAGTATTTTGTCTGTGGCGGTCTCTTCTTGCAGTTTCTCAATAACAGTTGCCATTTTCAGGTTTTGTGAGATGCTTCACCATCTGTTCTGAGTTGCTGCTATCACCTTTAGATGTTAAAGGGGGGCCTTGACAAGTAGTCAAGTGGATCTGCTTCATCTTTGCCTGGTTCATAATTGACTTCAAAATCATACCCTGTATTCCCATTATCCATTTCTCTATTCTTTGTGGCATTTTCTGGTTTGGCTTATTGAACATTGGAAGTAAGGGTTTGTGTGCTGTCACAATCTTGAAGTTTGGTGCTCCAATGAGGTATATTCTGAGTCGCTGTGTTGCCCATCTTATTACTAAAGCATCCTTTTCAGTTTGGCTATATCTTCTCTCTACCTCACGAAATGCTCTGCTAATGAAATGAACTGGCTTTATCCCATCTTTTGACATTTGGAATAATCCAGCTGCTATTCCTTCATTGAAACGGGCCTCTGTTCTGAGTATTGTCTGCTTGTGAGGATCAAAATACGATATTGTTGTTACTTTGGATACAGCCTCTTTCAACTTTTTGAATGAACTTTCTTGTTCCTTTCCCCACTGAAAATGTATCTTTTCCTCTGTTAGTCTCCGTATGGATGCTGTTATCACTGCATAATTTGGAATAAAAGTGTCAAGATAACCTATAATTCCAAGAAAACTTCTAACTTCCTCTTTGCTTTCAGGCCTGCTACATTAAGTTATGGCTCTAACCTTGGTTTCATCTGCTTTTAGTCCTTTGCCTTTGAATATATGACCAAAAATGCAATCTGATTCTTGTTGAATTCACACTTCTCTCTGTTAATTTTTAATAATTGCTGCCCTCTGGAGAACCTGCTATAATACTTCCTCATGTTCATGCTCTGATTTTCCTCCTATTATAATATCATCTCTTTGGTTCTTGCAATTTGCTATATCACTAAATATTCTATACATGGCTTGATCAAACACATCTTGAGAGGATCTTGCTCCAAAAACAAGTCTTTGCAGTCAATAATTTCCCCATGTATGGGGTACTGAATGTGGAAACTTTTGCAGACGCTTCATCAATGGCAAGTCTGTGGTATCCACTTTTTAAATCTAATTTGCTAAATACTGTGCATTCTCTTAGGGCATAAGTAAGATCTTCCACTATTGGTGCTTGTACACACCTGCTGCACTTTATGTTACTGTTAGGTACTCTCATATCAATGCTTGCTCTTATCTGTTGTGGTTCTACTTTGTCTCTGTCTGCATACTTTGGTTTAGGTTGAACTGCAAGCGGATTGCACCATGTTCAAATATTCCTTCTGCCTCACCTTCTTCAAGCCACTTCTTCCATGGTTCTTCTAAGTGGTATGGTACACGACGTGACTTTTGTGCTACATGAATTTCACTTTCTTTCATTTCTAAGTCTGCTTTGATTTCTGGTTCTGTTTTAGGGTATTGAATTAATCCTATACCTTCAAAGACATCTTTGTATTATGTAAGCGATACATCTGTCTTTGAATGCTGTATGTGAGGACTTGCTTTATTCTGAGCTAATTCTTTTCTTTAAATGTACCATTAAGCTCAATCTGTACTACTCCAAGTTCTTCAAGTGATTGCTTTGAGGTCAATTGCGATGAATCTATCTTTCCATTCTTGACAAGAAATGATGTCTTAATTCCTCTTGTAGCATTTCTGACGGTCACTGGAACCTCTCCCTTGACACTTAATTCACTCTGCATTTTCCTAACCTTTTCTTTGTATTGTTCTAGTTCAGCTGTATTGTGGGATGTTCTCTTGAGTTGATTGTACTGGAACTCATCCATAATGTTTACTGTTGCTCCTGTATCTTGCTTACATTTAGTATCAATTTCATTGTTCTTAGTTTTGTGGTATTCTCCGCCTTAGTTGATTTGACTACATGTTTTTCCCACTGCATAAATATGTTATCATCTGAATCATTATTACCATCATTCCCAGCTTTCTTCACTGCATTATGTTCTTGTTTCCCCCGTTGCTGCCAGGCTTATCCTCTGTTCCCTCGCCATTGCCTACGTCCTCGGGATGCATGTGTGCGACCTCTACAGCAGCATGCAGCACAATTGTCATTTCTTCCTCATTTCAAGCACTGTTTTCCAAATGCTGGGCAGTCCTGCTTGTTTCCAAAAGAGTGATGTTGATCACAGAAGAAACATTTCTTATGGTATATTTGTGACTTTTCATTTGTATGGTCCTTCCTTTTGGTTGATCTCTACTTCTGATATGAGTTGTTCTACCTCTGAAACCTCTTGGGGAACCCCTCTCTCTTAAATTACTCTGCATTTTATTGGCAACATTGAAGTCTGTTTTCATATCTTTAATTTCTGATTGGAATGTCTCTGTCCCCAGCTTCTGCTATGAACTTATCTAAATCCTACTTACCTTGTATTGCTTTTCTCACCAGTCCTTCATTCTTTGTGTCTTGTATAATATGCTCATAGTATCCGGTCATTTACATCGTCAAATTGACAATGCTCTGCCTTTTCCCCCAGTCTTGCCGAATAGCTTGCTATGGACTCTCCTGCCTGCATCTGCTTTTGGCTGAATTGATATCTTGCATGTTACTTGATCTTTTTGGGGATGAAATGAGCATTTAATTTAGAACAGCTTGCTGGAAGTCTGTATCATTTTCTTCTGCATCAGGCATTGGTAAATGTTTTACTAACCTCCGTATTTCTTTGCCCCCATATCTCCGTAAACATATCAATTTGTCTCCATTACCTTCCACCTTTAACAATTGTACTTCCTCATCAAAAATTTTCGACCATTCCTCCCAATCAATACCAGTATTCAGCTTATTTCTAATACAATGAAGGTACAACTGAATCCCAGTTTGTATGTACTTAACTTCAGCCACCGCTGCAGACGCTTGAACTTATTCGTGATCATCTATCATACTGTTAGTAATCGCAATAGTGATTTGGCAGCACCGATAGTCGCTATGGTGGAAAGCAGAAATGAAATCGCGCAAGACAAGGATAAGAATCCTCGTTGCCATTGTAATAACTCCTGATCTATGAGCATGTGCAAGTTACTATGGCAACTGTGTAACATAATGTCCTATAGATGCATAACTACATACCTACAACCATGAACCTACTTCATTTGCATTTTGCATGTTCTTCAATTCATTTTCTGCTTTTTCACCTTCTGATACATTCTTATTTGGGCTTTCATACATTTGTTTGATCTTGTCTTGTCTTGTTAGGTCATTACAACTGCCTATTGCTGCCCTGTCTATCCAGTTTCCCAGTAACAAAATGTCAGTAGAGTTCTTCACTCTTAATGTTCATTCCTTTCATGAAGCTTCATATCCCTTGCTCATTTCTTCACCACATACATCACATTTGCAGGTGTCACATTTACCCCCAATCTTTTCCACCCTGCAATACTCCGTCTTGAGTTCATTTGTTAACCCACATTTCCGTGTATGCCGAGCTATGTTTGAAATGCTCAGAACACGTAAACAGTACGGACATGTCCCCCTTTTTGTGCCTTGACGGTACTGCTCATGGTTTTATCTCACTTCACACCTATTGAACTCTTCTCCACACTCTTTGCATTTAACTATTCTCACTATCATTCTATGCTTCATCCGTTGGTGGGCTTTCAATCCTGCTCTTGTCCTACAAACTTTTCCACACTCTTCCCAGTCACAAATGAGTAGGTGTCGCCCTCGTTGATCTCTTTCACTCCTTCTGATTGTATTCTTTTCCCTTTGTATTGTTGTCATATGTTTTCCCCACTCTCTTATCTTATTCATCCTTCTGTCAATCACATTTCTCCATCTCTTTCTATCCAATACATGCATGTCTATATTCTATGAGTCAACTCCTGCTTCTCTAATAATTTTTCTCCAATATTGTACTGTACTCTGCTGCCCTCCTCTTATGCCATCATTCTGATACCATCTAAGTGTCACTTGCTTTGTTTTTCTTGAGTTGTCCATCCTCAGTATGTGTCCAATTATTTGCAAACTTCTTTTCTCTATCTTGGATCTAAGAGATGCGACATTTAGTATTTCTCGCATCACAAACATGTTGATATTCTTTTTCTACATTTGGTGTTTTATTGACCCCCTATTTCTCCTGCTCCAAATATGCCTATAAGCTTCATCTATTACTCTCTGCAATTTAGTAACTTCACTTATTCTCCAAGGTCTAATACTATAATCAAATAATACTGATGATTCAACATCTGTTTCCACTATTGCAGCTTGAGTTTTTCTACTTAGTCTTGTTTTCATCAACCTTTTCCTCACTTTCCACACTGCTTGTCTTCCCCTCTTCAGTCTCTCTTGAGTATCCTTTTCTCTGCCATGTAATATTCCTACCATCCATGTTGTCTCATTTGCTTTCTCTCCAAAGTACACATGTTCCTCTTTATCTGGGTGACATTTTCCCTCAAATTTACTCATATCTCCTCTATTCAACTACAATGTCCTTCCTTTGGGAATCTCATTTTTCCTTCCTAATATTGTTGGTTCATCAGCAAACAATGATTATAATATTTGTATTCTTTCATTTTCTGAACTCTGCATTGCTTTGCTCTGTAACTTTGGTTGAAGAGAAAAACCCAGCATCCAAATCCATGGTAATCCCAATTGCAAATTCTCTTTCCTTGCATCCTTCCTCGTCTCCTCATTTGCCCTGTTCATAACACATGCATGGAATATGCTAAACAAAACTGTTGATATTGTACACCCCTCCCTTAACCCTCTTTATGGTACTCAACTCTCACTCACTGCATTTCTTCCCTTTACTTTCTATACAGTCTTTTCATGCTGATTTTTCATAGTTTTAAGCATCCTTTCCCTCATCCCAACTTCCTCAGAATATGCCACATGATTTTCCTATTCACTCTTGGATAAGCTTTTATAATGTTCATAAGAATTGCCATAGGGTGATCTTCACTTGTATCTTGTATATCATTAACTCCACCTGTTACCCTTTTAACTTCCTCATTCACTCTTATTATAATTTGTGCAGCATCAGCTAATGATCTGCCTGTCCTAAACCCACACTGAGTGACATCTATGTACTCAATATCTTCAATCCAACTCATCAATCTAGTTGCCATTATTCTAGCTAAAATTCTGCTTACCATTGAAAGCAAACAGACCCCTCTATAATTGTTGACTTCTTTCCTGTCTCCTTTTTTGTGCAGTGGCTCCAATAGCCCAGTTTTTATGTCTCTCTCCCAGGAATCTGCATCTGACCTATCATTCTTTGTACAATCTCTAGAGTACATTTCATTATTTCATCTCCTGCTTGCCTTAAAACTTTTATCAGTACACCATCTTCACCTGGGGCTCCATTCTTTAGTTTCGTTACTTCATTTTGAAATTCATTTCTTGATGTCTCCTCCTCAATCTCCGCTGCCCTTTCTAACTTTTCAATATCTTCTATTTGTGGTATACTGTTTTTCACCTCTTCAATCTCTTCCATTGTTCTCTCAAATCTGTCTTTAGATACTTTTTCAAAGTGCCTCCTATAATTGTCAGGTGTGGAAAATTCTTCCTGCATTGAACCCTTATTCATGTCCTTTACTCCAACCACTTTCAAAAGTTTATATAATTTTTCATTATTTATCTTGTCCTCAGCTTCCATGCATTCTTGGATTTTCTTTTCCCACCACTCTGTTTCCCACTGTTCTTGTCCTTTTGGAAATTACTTCTTACCTCTCTCCTTTTTCCTACAATATAATCTCTTTTGCTCTTCATTTTCAGTATTCTACATTCTCTCAGTATATGTCATAATCTTATCTTTATATTTGCTTATCTCTCTTTCCCGCCCATGAAAACAAGGATTCAGGCTCTCTGTTTGTCTTCAGTCCAGCTGTGTTCTCTCCAACTTCTTTTAAAGTTCTTGACAGCCTGTCCAAGCTTATGCCCTTTGAATCTTGCCTGGCAGTATTCATGCTTGTCCTCATCTCTTCTTGAAACTTCAATGTCATGCTCGTGTTGTCAAGCTTTTGCCAACCAATCTTTCTTACATTTTCCCTCTGTTTTGATTTTTTGCACTTTGGCCCTTCATCTATAATTCTCATAGTCTTTGGTTTGTGGTCAGACAAGGTGAACTCACTATCTGTTGCTATTCTTCTCACCATCTTTATCCTTTCCTCCTTTGTCCGAATAAAAGCATCAATTTCATCCCATAAATTATTTCTGTTGTTGTACCAAGTTCCTCTATCTGGGTGGTCAAAGTATGAATTTATCCAACAGAATCCAATAATTTCTATCCAGCTGATCATATCTCTTCATGCAACGGTCATTTTGTCTATTCTAAACCATTCACATGTCTCTGTGTCGACTCTCAGTTCTCTACTTCCAACTTGTGCATTAAAATCTCCCCCTATAATTGGAAAATTAAACGAACCTACCTGTAGGTGAAGTTTGATTGAAATTCTGTAAGTCATCGGCCGTGACCGGAAGAGCTGTACGAGATAGTGTGCCGCAGCGCATGTGAACCAGTCTTTAGAGTAGTAAATGTATCAATGACAAATAAATACAAGATTCTAAATAGAAAAGGGTAGGGTAATAAAATAAGACGGGAGGGCGTACAGCTCTTCCGGTCACGGCCGATGACTTACAGAATTTCAATCAAACTTCACCTACAGGTAGGTTCGTTTAATTTTCCAATTCTATTACGTCATCGGCCTAGTTCCCTACAGAGCTGTACGAGATTTTAGAGCTGGCATTGAGACATTTACTTTTTGGGCTTATACGCAAAACTTCAGAAAAATCCCATACACATAATGCCTATGGATATTACATGTCACAAAGAGAAACAGTAGATCAAATAATTCATTTTTAACACATTAATTAACTGAAGAGACAATGAGTTAACTTTAATCGCAGCAACACCTACAAATGAAATCTGTAAACGCCAAGCAAGGTTGGCTGACTTGGCAGCACGATATAACGTTCAGTAAAGGTGTAGCTTGTTGGATGAAGTTGATACTACTCCATGAGATCAGAAAATAATACTATAGGCCACTGGTACAGCATTAATGTCCTACAACCATGTCTGATGGTGATAGTAGCCTGGATAAATTTCATCTACAATAATAGATTGTGTGCAGATGATGGCAGTGCCTTAGGTATCAACAGATCAGACCATAACTGTTTATCACACCAGAAAACACCCATTGCACACATAAATGATAATGATAATAAGGCTAGTATGTCTGTATAAACGTAACATGTATCAACAATAATCTGCTGTTTTCAGTCAATTAACAAAGCAGATAAATTTTTGCATTAGGACAATCAATCTGGGAGCTTTGATGCCACGGTGTCCAAGAAGGTATAAATGTGAACAAAAAATGTCACACAGCATGTCAAACATGCATATGATGTAGCAGCACTGCCCACAACGCAAGGTGACATGCGCTAAACAAATTATCACATATACTAGTAGATGCTATTCGATTAACGAAGCATAAAGGGAAAGGAGAACAGATCAGAAAGCATAGATACAATTGATGAGACAGTACTGTGTTCGTACATACTGATTAGGCTTTACACGTGACATGCTGCTTATGCGTACAAACATTCAAATCAAAACGGAAGAAGAACAAGATGACCCAGATGACCCAGTACAAATTCCAACGTACATTATAACAGTTGCCTAAGATTGCAAAACAGCAGTTGATGTTCCTGATGAGGCAAGACCATTAAAAAAAAACAAGACATAGCAATGTAGCAGGTACACTGGCTCTGGGATAAATAGATTTCATGTAAGATATTGGTGGCAACTGGAAACATAGGCAGGGAAAATATAAATTGTGCACCCAAATAAAGTAGGTTATTAATATCTTGATAATTATAAATATCGTGTATACATAAAATCAATCAATTTCATAGCAACATTGTCAGGCTACATTGTACAGAAATTGCAAACTTATTTTGAAGCCTCGACACAAGCAATTAAATGACCGGGTGACATTTCAAGCAATATGATAACTTATAAAAAAAAAAACATTCATAAGTATCATCCATCATACATCCTGATAATAAGCTGCTTAGATTCCTCATCTGCAAAAAAGTTGATATACTAGGACTCGAAAAACTTCACATAACAGCGAAATAGATGTAGTTGTACAAGAAAAGCTGAGGGCCTGATAGCAATTGAACGGAAATACACTACAGTCACTACCAAACATTTTTGACAAAATCTATGGCATACATAAGTTCTTGATAATTAACAACATAATATTGCATCAAATAGAATCGGTAGACTTGCAACAAATGAGACAGGCTGCTAACATGAAGGAAGCTGCTCTTAGTTAGTCGCTAAAATACAAAACTAGGACAAAAAACCACGCACAGAGGCGTTGAATAGAAAACCTCAACTTCAGAAATTTGGCAGTCCATTCGATCAATCCATATCGTTCGCCAGCACTGCGAAACCATGAGCGAAAACATCGGCAAATTCAAGTGGGATGCTGGTTATCGGTAACGATATATCTCGAAGAATTTCAACTGACAGAAAGCAGCGCAAGTTTATTGCTATTTCATTATTAAATGACTCATAAGATATATATGTACCCCCAAAAAGACACGACACTGCTGGGATAAAAAGATCAGTTAATGTTACGGTGCAATTTTATCTTTGATGAACACGCTGGTAGATGTATTAAAATAAAGGAAAGGCAATGAATACGTCCTTGTTTTCTGAACATGCCAAACAGTTACTATTAATCTAAACCATTCAAGGCTTGTCTGCTAATTAGGGAGATGATGAATAAATGTTACTAATGTACAACACAGCAAGCTAGCAAGCAACTCTACGCCACAGGATAGCATTTTACACTTCCATCACAGTGGCGGCGTCATTTATCTAAGTGCCGGTGACAACTTTATACCCTGTGCCACCAAGACAAATTATCGCAATATACAACCTCCATAACACTGAGGTGCAGTCAAACAGTTTCCAATCCATAGTGATGAATGAAAGGAATAAAATATGTTGCCTAACAACATGGGACATAACTTTGTTTGATCAATAGTCAAAAATTGTCGACATCTCTGCACGAAGCAGCTAATACGTCAGTGTCAAAGTCATCCGCCAATTTGTCCTCAATCATGTTTGTCGTGTAGGCGATTTTTTCTACAAACCATGACAGTGAGGGACGCGCAGCTAGTTTTTTGAAAGGCAAATACAACGATTAAACCTGCAAAAGGTTCCTGTAACGATATGGTGAGTGAATGGAAAGGGATTCTCAAATAACAGGATTCAAGTAGAATACATCTCTAGCTTCGCTATATAACTCTTGACAGAAGTCTCATAGAAAATATGCGGAAGAAATTTCTTCTGCGGGGGATATGCCATCCTTTCCAATTCAAGTTGTGGATAAGAACAAAGGCTTAACAATACCTCCCAGGGTTGACAAGAAAAACTGTCTGTCAGGAGGCGAAGGCCGATTTGCAGTATTCTGTATACCGCAAACTGCAAACATCATAATTCTTTATAACAATGAGAAGGGAAGTATGCCCCTTTGCTACAATAGTGCTACTCAAGAGAAATGTTGCAAAGAAATGCTAACGATCAGCATAAATGTAGTGAACAATGCTAATGGAATCAAATGCAACTCGACAACATTTTGAAAAAACCTAAAGGAGGATTCTTCTAAATGTATTATAATAAATTGGTTGTAAATGGCATATCAGACTACACTGAAGGTAGTGATGTGCATGCCTTGTACTTAACTAGCAAACTGTCATATACATCTGGCATCATGTGATAGAAGGCCAAGCAAAGTTGAGAAATCTCAAAATTACAACAGATATTTTTCTAAAAACCAAAGCAGACCATTTCGTTAAAAATGTAGCTGCCAAGCTTTCTTTAAGTAGAACTGTACTACAGCTTTTCTGATGTCAAATCTAGTGCTTCTGAAGTAATTTGTAAGCCTTTACTAGATTGTATATGAGGACTGAACTTAGATCGGAAAAAACTTATCTGTCAATAGTAAAATCAGTTTCAAGGCCTCCATTGCACTGCACATCATTGAGACCCTTAATATTGTCAACTGAAGGACGAGTCTCAGAAACAGAATCATCACTGTGGATTTCATGGACATTTCATTCGTAGTCCAGCTCACCAGAGACTGAATATCGTCGGCTGTGGACAAGTCTCAAGATCATGCCCAGCTAGGGGCTGGTGAGTAGTTCCAAACACATGCCCGGCTTTTGGGGCTTGTTTGAGTTGTTTCAACGGTATGCCCATCTTTGGGGCTTGTCAGTTGTTCAATGAATAGCATGCCCGTCTTTAGGGCTTGTGGATTGCTCAGTAGTAAGTCCCTCTTTGGGGCTTATGAGTTGCTCAGGCTCAGTAGCATGCCCGTCATCGGGGCTTTTGAGTAGTTCAACAACATTCCGGGCTGGTGGTTCGTGAGCGAAGAACAATAGAAAATGGTAGTCTACACGTAGACCGCATAGGGCGATAGGTATTCGCATAACATTTACACTGTACTGCAGAGGCCACAGATCACAGCGCTATGGCGTCCCAACCTTGGTACATGCAATAGGTACAATGGCAGTAGTACTGCTACCCATGCTTCAGCAACTATAGCCTACAAAACATTATGCATTTGTTGCGTTACAAAGGCAGAATAATAAACCCCGGGGAGCTTGAACGCCCTCTGGTATATAAAAAGGGCTCATTTTGTTCTTTGCCATGGGCTAAAATGTGAACGCCCACAAGATACATCACCTCGTTGGTTTTGCTTTTACTGTAATCGATCAGACCGAGAAACAAATACATTCATTCTAGAACAATTAAAAAACACCTGTAAATATTGAATTAGCTCTGAGATAAAGTATGAGTCAATGACTATGCGACATTCTGGTACAGGTTGAGCCTCGAATAGGCCAATCTTGGCTCCCGCCATAGCCTGTAGGTCGCAACTTTCTGTGAAATAAAGGGAATAAATGCTAGAGAAATCAAAAGAGAAAATACGAAATACAATACTTAACTGGAGATCGTGGACACCAAAATGGCGCAGCAATATACCCAAAAAGACGCAAATACAAAGCAACGTATGCACCATTGTATCCTTCTCCGACTGGTTAGCACAAGCACTCGCACACAACTGGTTCACATGCGCTGCGGCACACTATCTCGTACAGCTCTGTAGGGAACTAGGCCGATGACGTAATAGAATTAACCACTCATCCCTTCTCGTTAAAGCCAATTGTTTCTCAAGGTTTTCTCTGTATCTCTTCATGTCCTCTTCATGCGTCCCCTATATTGGTTAGTGGCAAGCTACTAATCTGCGTTTCATTACTTTCACTGCTATAACTCTTTCAGACACCCACCTTTGACACTCCTGTTTTCCCCAATCATCAGTCAAATCATCCCTGAGAAATATTGCAACCTTATGTGCATAAGTTACTACTCCATATAATTCTCTAGATTTAATCCATAGTATTCCATGTTGTTTACTAGTTATTTCTGAGCAAAAACTATCTTTGCTGAAGTTTTTCTAACATATTTCAACATCTCAACAGACCTGCAGCTCCTGGAGTAGTCCACACTTGCTTTTTGTGCATTCCATGTCACTACTTTTGTCTCACTAACCATCATCTCAACCCTCTTATCCATGCATCTCCTTATTTTCTCTTGTCGTTTCCTCCTTCGGCATTCTCTCCTTCTTTTCATCTCCTGTTGTACTTCTGGACCTGGATTATTCTCAATATCATGTCGAAGCGTTAATTTTATCATACAGTGAAGTTTTCTCCTGAGTTACCAGGATGTTGCTAGCAATTTGATAACTGAGCGCCTGGGGCTGGCTAGGCCCGCAATAGCTCCCCACAGTGTTGCAATCAGGTAGGAATTGCGTAGCATTTCCCCCTTAGCATCATCTGTCTGCCTGTCTTTTCCCGTACGCCCCGTACGGGGCCTAGGCTGACCCTGGGGTCAGTGTCGCCTTCAAATTGTTTAGAAGAGGTGATTGAGTCGCCTACACTCAATCCACTCTGTTACCCCAACAGTTACTTATCAGAACTGCAGCCTGAATCTGCTGTGGCTGACTTTCACTGGAGGGGCCTGGGTGGACAGTTTGACACAGGTCGTCAAAATCTGCCCCAATTCTGAATCTCTGCGAAATGAATCACTATCAACTTAAGGGCAATGTCTCTGTGTGCCCGCTTGCCACCACGAGGAGGTCTCCAACCATAGGCTAGGATCATCATCATCATGATCATGATCATCATGATCATGATCATCATCATCAGCATCATCATCAGCATCATCATCAGCATCATCATCATCATTATCATCATCATCATCATCATCATCATCATCATCATCATCATCATGATCATCATCATCATGATCATCATCATCATCATCATGATCATCATGATGATCATCATCATCATCATCATCATC
This sequence comes from Mastigias papua, assembly GCA_964019165.1. Classification (NCBI taxonomy): domain Eukaryota; kingdom Metazoa; phylum Cnidaria; class Scyphozoa; order Rhizostomeae; family Mastigiidae; genus Mastigias; species Mastigias papua. Next base: position 112,289 of record OZ025271.1, on the reverse strand, counting down.
TTCTTCTTCGTCTTCTTCTTCTAAGCTAATATGATAGCATAGCTGCCCTGCCTGCAAGGGTTTCCAAGGTAACAGTAGATACCAGAAACGTTTAGAGTTTATTACTCTTGCTGATGGATTCTAGAGTGACTTGAAATATTGCTCTTGACTATCATTGTATGGCAAATACTGCACTCCTTCCTCTCCCTGTTGTTACCCAGTTTGTCTTTGTAACTATGATCAGTTCGAACCTGGTTGTTGTTCGAGCCATGTTTGAGATACTTAGAATTCGAAAACAGTAAGGGCACCTGCACCATGTATTGCCCATACTTTGGATAGCATTGTTTCAAAATCTTGCAAATTTTTCCACAGAAAAACATCAATTTAGCTGCACATTTTATTTCACTTCGAAACTTGAAAACTTGACGAATCTTTTCCCGCCAATATATATATATATATATATATATATATATATATATATATATATATATATATATATATATATATATATATATATATATATATATATATATATATATATATATATATATATATATATATATATATATATATATATATATATATATATGTATATATGTATATGTATATATATATATATATATATATATATATATATATATATATATCTTCACTATAGCACGAAAAGGCGGGGACATTCTTTAGCATACCGTCAAAGACATGAATGTAATTTTATTATTGAAAGGTTTCTTAATTTCTTCGCTGATTCTTCTTACACAACGTTCGGAAGACGTTTTCATCATGATATTACAATGCTTCAATTGTTCATTGCTGGTTCAAGTATTTACAAGTCGTCGTTTTGTCTATTAGCTGTGCAAACATAAACCCGGCAGGTACACTCAAGGATTCTTTACTTTTGATCGTGACTGACTCGGTCATTTTATTGCTTTTAGCATAATACTGATTGGCATCATTTGCTTGTGAAGGAGTCGTCAAATTTTGAAAGAAATCTTAAGGTAATAGCAATCATATGAATCTGATTATTTGCATAGTATCACGTGATGAAACTGCGATTAGGAGACCGTTTTGTTGTAGTTGGTTAATACTTGGGAAGTGACGTAGAATTAGAAGTTGTACTTTGAAAGATTGCATTGTCTCAACCTCATGTTGAAAGGTCATGATGTAAGACATCAACGATTTTGTTGCTGTTGAATCTAATAAAGTGATAGTCTCTATATCCATGAATTATCTTGTTCATCAGTAGCCATGTTGTACCAACAATTTTCAATAAAGATGAAATATTGTCATGATACAGACCTGCTCTCTAGCAATGGATTACACGTAGTTTGGTCTTTGAATATGATTCTAATCACTCTCTCTTCTATCATTGAAATATTTATTGAAATGTTTAGCTAGGCATCTACTGCACCGTCAGTAACATTGGCAACAGTGAGTGTAGACTATAATGTTATTAGGATTGGGAAACTTACATAAGTACTTACTACAGTACGTACGTACATACTTTACGAACTTTACTTTACAGTAAATACGTACATGCTTTACGAAAGTTTTCAAGCATTCCCATGGTATTAAATATGCGATTCGATCCTGTTAAAGCAGTGTCCGGTATCCGAAAGTTTCATAACTATATGTGTACTTGGAATCCCTTACACACCTTTCCCTGAAGACAAAATATACTGTGTACTTAGGTTTTTAGGATCTATCAATCTGAAGATAACTTCTTTATGTTCACTTGTACTATCTTGGGATAACCCAGATCTGTTAATTCTTCTCATACTTGCTTACATGAAAGGATCGTGGTAGGGCCTCATGAACACTAGTAATGAAATTGAAGGAGGAATTGTTCAAAATCAAATATTACGAATGTTATCTTACATCAATCAAGAGAAGTCTCGGGATGAAAGAATGATATTGCCTCTGATCAAATCCTGTAAATTGTATCTTATGTGTTCATAGCTGTTGATATCTAGTTGGTATGGTTCCGTTAGCTTTCATGGTTTCATTTTAGTCTCGAAACTCAATGAGGCACGCAATGTAACCATTTGATAAATATGTGAGCTCTCTCAATGCTCAATTTCATCTTGTATCTTAGTGAGAAGTATAGAATTGCGTTAAAACATACGATGTTACGATACGATACCTTGTTACGATACGTCAGTACGATACGATAATACTGTACGATGCCACAATTAATTAGATACAACATAATAGTACAAATCTCATTTCAAGTTTCAATTCTTTTGGTATCTAGTGTGGTCAAGTCTTGATAGTACCTGCTTTGATAATGGAAGGTGGGTTTGGGCTGAATATTAATATAACATACTGTAAATATGCTGAATGCCAGTCTGTTAATGTCTTAATTGAAATGAAATACCATAACCCCTCAACCCCCCTCCCCCCGTGAAGAAGCATCGCTCGTATAAGCCCCGTGCTAGAACGTCAAATTATTAATGAGCCCCCCTCGAAAAAAGGTACTACTGGAATAATATTTAATGGGATGACCAAATGGGAGCTGTCAAACTCAAGGTTTCTCGAGGTATAGGTTTTTCTCAAATATTCTAAGAAGTCTGAAAACGCAATTATCCATAGAAATGATAAGCTCTAAGATGTATAGAGTATTAGTTGAACCTTACCTTAATTTTTGCTCATCAGTTTAGGGATGCTGCGGGGAGGCTTTGATTAAATCTGTACAAAGGCTGCAAAACAGAGCGGCAAGAATCATTGGCAAGAATTGTTGGCAAGATGCCTTATGACTATTCTGTAACATCGATGCTGAAAGAACTATGTTGGCCCTCTATAAAGAATATTATATTTAAGAAAACAAGTATTATGACATGATCCATACACAGTATTATGACATGATCCACACACAGTATTATGACATGATCCACACACAGTATTATGACATGATCGACACACAGTATTATGACATGATCGACACACAGTATTATGACATGATCCACACACAGTATTATGACATGATCCACACACAGTATTATGACATGATCCACACACAGTATTATGACATGATCATCTCAGTATTTGTGATGGTCTTTCATATCTAAATGACCTATGTCAAGACGTCTCCCAAAGAGCTTAGGAATGCCGAGACTGACCTCAGTGCTCCACGCAGGAAAGGTTGCAATGGTCAGAAATCTTCTCCTGTCGTGGTGCTAAGCTTTGGAACATATTGAATAATGATTAAAACAAGGCCCCTTCCCTAAAAGCTTTTAAGAGCACACTTGTGCCATGTTAGGTTTTGTTTTTTAATTCTATTCTATTTTAAATCTATTTATTTATATTCATTCATAATTTGTAGGATCTCTCTCTCTCTTTAAGTGCCCTGTTCTTCCAGAACGTTAGCGGCCATGGTTCTCCATAATTCTCTATCTTTGGTTGTTCTGATCATTTGTTGTTTGCTGATCATTATCAAATGGCTCAGACTTGAGATGAAAGTGAGTCTCTGCCTTCCTCTAGCTCTGTTCCCTTCAATTTTTCCAGTTATTGCCACGTCTTCCAGTTCTTCTTTCCTTAAAACATGCCCTAAAAACTGCAGTTGCCTCTTCCTGATCGTTTCAACAAGTTTCCTTCTTGATCCCATCCTAGCCAGTACTTCCTCATTTGACATGTGATCTGTCCAAGATATTCGGAGCATTCTTCTGTAAAACCACATTTCCACTGATTGTAATCTCTTTTCCATACTTTTGGATATTGTCCAACATTCACTGCCATATGTGAGGGTAGAAACTATATAGCAATCTGATACTCTTAATTTTGTTTTCAATGATATTTGTCTATTTTTTAGTATCTTCCCCAGTTTCTCGAAAATAGCTTTCGACATCCCGATCCTCTTCTTTATATCACTGTCACTTTTACCGTCTGATGTAATTAAATTCCCAAGGTAACTGAATTTTTTAACCTGTTTTATCACTGTTTCTCCAATTGTTAATAGGGAATCTGGTACTTCAAGCTTTTTGCTTATCACCATGCATCCAATTTGTAGCACACAGTTTTAATAGATTGATCAGTGCATTGTATGTTTTGTCTCATGTTTTGATTCAGACATTACATTTTAAAAGGGCCAATTGTAAAACCGTATATTAACTGAAGTTGTACCCTGTATAAATATGTAAAAATTAAATGAAATAAAGACTGTTATTTGCTCCTCTTGCTCCAGACAAGACTCTTCATTGTATAGTTTTGCATACGTCGCTTGTGTCAGTAATCTATTATACATTTCTAATGGCTAAATTGCTCATTGAGCTCGTCAAAAGTGATCTATTGTATCGTAAACAATGACCATTTATTTGTGTATGACGTTATTATCAATGGGAATATTATATTGTTGGAAAACTTAGTCATGGTCATTGGATGTATTGTCATATAAATCTTTTGCTTCTTTAGGTTCAATGTCTGAAACATCCTCTAGATCAGTGTTCGATTGAGTTTCGATCCGGTTTCACAGTGTTCATTCGGAACATTTATTGCTGATCGAATCTGTTTGATAGAGAATTATCTTCTCAAGGTATGTATGACTATGCTTGTCCTTGGTGAATTATTAAGTTTTGTACCTACGTTGAAAACTATTTAATTTAATATATACGTTTTGGCAAATAAATTAGATCGAGCACTGAACAAAATACCTGTTTCATATGACTGATAGTCGGCAAATATGACTATAAGAGTAAACAAATTCAGTACTTTTTGGTATCAAGAAATTTTCTATTTACTCTCTTCAATTTCAGCCTTCTCTCTTAATCACTCAGTCAACAGTTCCTGCTCTTTAAACAGGGTGAATATTTTAGACATCTTGGTCGTTGTTATGACTTTACCCAAAAAACAAGCTTCACCTGTTATAGCAGATATGGCCTTTTTAAAGTATCTTGGCACTTCACTGTTGCAGATCTGTCCTAGTCATGGGTTACCGAAAACCTTGACAATCTTGTGTTCATGTATGTCCGTCAGTTGCCGAGCCTTCCAATTATTGGAAGCATTCCAATTACTTTTAGTAGCATTATGCTTTCTATACACCACGTGGACTTGGATGTAGTTCTTCCTCCCTTTAAATTTTTCCACTGCCGAGCTGTTCTTCGCAATCCTCTCAGATCTTCCCCTAATTTTCGAACTTGCAGTTGGCTTTAAGACTAACTTAGAAGTCAATGAGGAGCGCAAGAGATTACGTATCATTCCTACGACTTGCTTTATCTGTTGCCATGTTTCCATGTTTTCCAAGACTTTTGCCAATGATTGCGTTTTCAAATAATACAAGGGAAGAGGTCGTTCAGTGATTAATTTTGCTTGTATTGAAGAAGACATCCTTATTTCATGAATGTGATTTTCCACAAAGAAGCACCAGTCTTCATTATCCTTTTGTTGTCTTAGCCCTATCTAGAAGATAAAAATGTATTCACCAATTGGGGCCTATCGGGGATTTGACTTTTGTCTTTACTTTTTATCTTTTTCATCAAATATGAAAATGTGTTCTTGTCTTACATGATGATTGGCCTCCTTTGTTGGGATAACATAGGCCTCATTAGAGCTCTCACACGTTTGGCAGCTATGGCGTACTAACAATTAAGCCTACAATAGTCGCCAAAAGTCCGTGGGACACTTAGAACAAACAGATAAAAAACCATTTTCCTCTACATATTGTCATAGTTGTTACAAACATGCACCCCCCCTTCCCCCTAGAATAATGTTGATTCGTTTGTGGTACATTTGAAGTTGGCGTGCACGCGAAATTGTCCCATTATCGCAGGTACTTCTCCAGAAAACCAACATTGTTTCAGGGGGAGAGGGGAATGAATGTTTGTTGCAGACTGCAAAAAGTGCAAAGTGTCTCAGGACTTTTGTCGGGTATTGTCTGGTATTGAAATTTTTCAAAACACGTTATACCTGCAATGTGTTGGTTGGTCAAGGGGTAATCGATGGTGCTGAAAACAATGGTGATATTTAAAATTCTGTAAGTCATCTCTGTGACGTCATGTTACGCGGGTGTCTATCATTCTGTCCCTCCGGCAGTGCACCTACCCAAGTCGGTATTAGGACATAATTTTTATCTTCCAAAACAATGTAATCGACGACACGAGCCTCACGAGACTTATCTTGAAAATATAGGAACAGTTCGAACAACATAGCTTGCACAAACGCTCTAAATAACGGCTTTACTTGAACTTTGCCAGAACTTGCAAACGAGGCCAAGACAGACGTTAGCACATGTACTAACGGTAGTATTGCTATGGTTACGCAGATGGAGTCCGTAACTTATTAATTTATTGATGCACTAGAGATAGAGACAATAATGAATGATGCCAACCGCCAATATGTTCGTCAGATTCACATGTCTGTGGAAGAGACAGTCACTCTATGTGGCTGTTGATTTGCTCATTGGCAGTTTATTGTTACATTTTTTCACTTCAGATCAATGCTGTAATTGCCCCTCCCTCTGTCTTTTGTGTACCTACGCTTTTGTATGCAGCTTGACAACAATGGAATGCGATGAGTATCCCGCGGTGTGTTGTTGCTAAGCATTCCACAGTTTACAAGGTTTACACCACAGTTTACACTTGCAAAAAGTTCTGTATTTCTGCGTACGCTTAGTATTTAATTTGTGTAAAATACGTAGAAGATGTACACAATATGTGTACATCCATCAACAATATTCAAGTTTATAGAAAACGTAGCAGTGGTATGAAAATTGGCATTTTTCCACGGTTTACACTTTCCAGGTATTAAGAGTTAGGTCATGTGATTCTTTATGGAAAAGTGTAAAACGTGGAGGTTTTCCTCGTTATTTCCTTACTAGTATACTAAAAAATTCATGAAAAATCATTAAAGTATGTACATAGATAGTGTACATCTGGCATGGTGGTCACCCTTTCGCTTTCGTTAAGGGAAGCACCCTTTTTCGCCTGATTTTCAAGTGTAAACTGTGAGTGTAAACCGTGTAAACTGTCGCTAGTGCATATTGTTGTTGTTGGTCAGTCTGATTTGCATTGAAGGACGCTGAGCCGTGTAATGTATTGCATGTATTGTATTCCACAGAACGTAGTTTGTCCACTTTATTTTGTCAAATAATCATTTCCCGCATCTTTCCATAATTGAAACTGACTGTTAAGGTGGTCAAGGGGGCTAGAAGTTATAACGGGTTGTACAGCATACCATATATTATCACCATCGAATTTACTTGTGTGCTCATTATCTGGGTCCCCGAAGATGGGGAGGCCTTGCCCCTCCCCTCATAGCCTTTCTGGCCTCTTCAGAGGGCCTGAATCTGTTCTGTCATGATTTAAACTTTCTGAGAAAACGCCCCTTCTCCCGTCTAGTTAATGCTGGAGGCTCACAACTCTTTTTCTGGGTGGTTTTGACTCCATACACTGTTTGCCTATGCGTTTACTCTAGATTTAGAGATCCTACACCGAGTTGTGATTTCACTATGCGGCAAGTTAAACTCCTTTCGCCACAAATTAACAACTTCATTCTTCTCATCAGTAATTTTCGCTTCTCTCGTCATCTCATTTCAATCTCTGTGTACCCTTATGGTACACTTTTGTGGCCATCTGCAACCGCCTATGATATTTTTGTTCAATTCCTACTGTCAAGCTCACGATTACGAGGCTACGTCTTTAATACGATGTTAAGCGCAAACTACTGCTCATAATTCTTCTGCGTTTTTGCTATATAGAAGCTAGAGCCTCATATTTTTATGAGCATGACTTACAGTTGCACTCGTGTGTACAAAAGTACTGTTTATATGCACCTTCAAGAGACAAGCCCAATAAATTTACCCTGTGACGTCAGCATGACGTCATAGGGTAAATATATATAAAAACTGTTATCACTATCGTCATCAGCGCCCCCGAAAACCCTACGCACGCCCATGGTTGCAGCCAAATAGCTTTTATCTTTGAAATTTGATACCAGACAATAGTTGCCAAAAGTCATTGGGACACTTAGAAGAAATAGATAAAAAACCATTTTCCTCTACATATTGTCATAGTTGCTACAAACATGCACCCCCCTTCCCCCTATAACAATGTTGATTCGTTTGTGGTACATTCGAAGTTGGCGTACACGAGAAATTGTTCCATTATCGCAGGTACTTCTCCAGGAAACCAACATTGTTTCAGGGGGAGAGGGGAATGAAAGTTTGTTGCAGACTGCAAAAAGTGCAAAGTGTCCCAGGACTTTTGGCGGGTATTGTAGCCTATAACTTGTTCATTTGTGATATTCCAAAGGGTTTTTGGCTTGGATCTCTGCTCCTCATCCTTTATGTCAATGACTTTGGACAGTACATCAAAAGTGCTCCTCACATATGTACCCGGGTAATAGTAGTGTAACATGCTCTGCGCAAGACATTGATAAACCTTGCAATGATCTAAAAGCTGCAATTGAAAATACTTCAGAATAGTTAGGGCAAAATAAGCTGAGTTTAATATCTGATAGGACGGAGTTTATATTAGTTAGTCACAAATAGCAAACTAATCATATCCTTTGACCAATAGAGTCAAGCAGAAATAGAGAATTAATAAAGCAAGTCAAAGAAGTCAAATACATTGGAATTACTGTGGACAGAAACATAACATGGAATGAGCATTGCAGAAAGCTGAAATATAGAAATTAAGCTACCCTCCCATCCCTCAGGACACTGAAGAATATACTAACACAGTCTAAATATGATCAAATGCATAGGAGACTATTTGCATAGGGCATCTGAGATACAGTGATGAACTTTGGGCAGTTTATCAAACACTAAATCTTCAAGATCTCCAACGTCTACAATCTAGAGGAAAAACCTTGAAAGATAGTTCTAGGTTAAAGGATGGGTGGATATGTACTTGGTTGTCAGTCATAGACATAATTCAATTTAACAGAAGAGCAATGATCTATGGGATCAATTGAAAGTAAATAAACATATGTGACTCGAGAAGTTCGGCGGTTCTACACCTGTCTCTCTCAATCTTTGCTAGCTCCTGCCGCCTCTATAGCCACACTGTGTACAGGTGGCAGTCTAGCATGTAACTCAACGGGCAAAATATAGAAGGATAAGAATGCAAAAACTTGAAAGGAGAAATATTTTAGGAATATGTCTGCAAAATTGAAATTAGTATTCATAAAATGTGGACGGGGAAGGCCCACTCACTAGTTCTTCGAAAGGACAGCCTATGCCCAAGATACTTTGCTTTAACAATAGGACTTAATATCTCCTCTTTGCAGTAATATTTCAAATAGAGCAGTGGCAAAGTTGTAGAAAATTTTTTCTGCTATATGGAAAGTAAAAATTTGCCTGTAAAAGTAAAATATCGCGTGCATCACCAACTTTATGTATTAGGTATTTCTGTATACAGCAAGATGCCTGTGTGACGTCATCTTTGTTTCTAAAGTTGATAAGAAATCAATTTCTCTTCGCTTTCTATTGTCTTCTACGCGCTTTAATTGGCAAATGAGGATGTAGCCAAGTAAACAATTCCTCTTACTTCCCTGTGCCCCCCCCCCCGCGATAATTCTTTATAAAGTTGTCTTGGTTGAAGAATATGGCCTAACTGTATTGTACACCCATTGATAACTCGGCATCCGAACCCAAGATTTCTTGCATTTACTGTTAATATGGTGTGTTATTGTTACTGGATCTTTTATTGGTAAGCAAATGTGTTAGTTCACTGAATCCTTCTTTGCAGATTGCTTTTTACATTGTTTATCTTCAGTTAGACACTCGAAAGTCTTCTCGTCATGTTAGGAGTTTATGATGAATTAGTAACTCACTTGTCAATTTTGTTTTTAGATTAAGTGGATGATATGGATGAGTCAAATAGAGTAGAGCTGTCTGTTAGTGTTGCTGAAGCTGTCTCAAAATGTTTGCGGAGGCTGTTCGTTGAGCGTTGGAACACGAAGTTTCCAACCAAACCCTGGAATAGTAATGGAGAATCAAGAAATGATCTTATTGGTGCAATACCAGAACAAGACAAGAAGAAAAAGAAATTTCTGCAATACAAAGACAAGCTACATGATGGGAACGAGGAAGATTGGGATACCACTGTATGGGGGTATATTATGCTTGATTCTGGTCTCAATCTGTGTGACAAATCAGTGAAAGGAGACATGCATAAACTGCGGACTACAGTAGTGTCATTATCTACGAAAGCATCACGTGGTTCACTCTCATCTGCTGAATGTGACGAGATGATTTCAACAATAAAAAAAGCCGTAAACAAGATTTGTGGACCAGATGCTGAAGATGAACTTTCTGGTGTTGTACAATTGCAAAGTGAAAAGTTAAAAGCAGAAGGCAAAGTCAGGCAACCGGTTGTCGAGGAACTTATACAACCAGTTGAAGAGAGCACATTTACCGAAGCACTGCCAGAACTTCCTGATATGGATTTCGAAAACAAGCCAGGTAAGTCATAAGTCATATGTCATAAGTTAATCTAAATGAAGTGAAGTCAACTTCATCCAATATTGTCTGTCAGTTGATGTTGTCTTGTGATGAACTGGTAGTTTTCGCAGTAGAGACAGAAATTTTAATTGAGGTCTCGAAGAGACACTGCGAGATAGTTTGTTAATAAGTTTGTTTTTTTATCATAAATAATTCAATGGGATTTGTCTTGCTTTGTGTTAATACTTTAAGAAGTTGCCTTGGAATCCAATGGTCAGTATGCATTTGTGATTAAATTGCTTACTCTCAGTTGCCAAATAAACGTCCCCCCTGCTTATTATTTTTTTGAATTGTTCCTACCCCCGGGTCTTATTAGGACCCCCCGTTTATTAATTTTAAAGAAGATGAAATTATTTACAAGGTCCTCATTTTATTTCCTTTCTATGTTAGTACCATTCACGTTCAAACGTTGGAATGTGTCATTTAAAAATCGAACCATTAAATGTATCAGAATAAATGTCAATTGATATTAAAATATAATCAATTGACTTTCGTCAAAACGACTTGTGTCATTATATTTTATGGCATACTACTTCTAAGAAAATGTACGCGAAAGTTTGCTGATCTGCTGTTGCAATGACAACCTGCGAAAATTACATCCTGCTTTTGTTTTTCCCCGCACTTTATGATCACTTTAAGTTATTTTTCAAATTCCAATCTCCCCATTTATTCTGACATCCCTGTTTATTAAAATTCAGGCTTTTCCGAACCACCTGTTCATTATGACCCCGGTTTATTTGGCACTTGAGAGTTACTGTATTCAACTCTATTCATGCATATTTATTCTGTCTAGGCATATTAGCTTTTGTTTTGTACTTTATTGCACCCTACGGTGTGTTTACTTCTGTTGCAATCAAGAAGCATCATTATATGCATTTTTCAAGTGTCATATCAAGAGCTGGCATTGTTAACCACATGTCTCATGTCAGATGTTAACTCTTCCTCATCATAGACTCTTCCTGTTGCGAGTCAAGTGAATGCAGTCTGTCTTGCACTAGTGTAATGCAGATTTCGGCGATTAAGTGGCTGCAACTCTGCCAGTTGCCACCCCACTGAATAAACTCGTTATTGTTCACCTTTAAAGTCCACGTCAATGATTTTGTTTTTTTTAATTACATCGATGATTTGTAATTATACATTTTAGAAATGATTCCATTGGACAAACATTGCCACTATCATTTCGGCCTAATCACTACCAGGATTTTCCTAGATTAATGTTTTAATTTTATTTTTGTTACATTGTAGAGATGTCAGGAAACTTATTATACGAAAAACCATTGACATGATTTTATTTTATCCATTTGTAGACACTACCTTCGATATAACACAAGACCATGAAAAAAAGAATTTCATAAAATTATCTTATATTATATTGGACATCAGTGCAAAACATTTACGAGTGCTGTTCAAAAGGTCATGGAATTCAAAACATCCACGCCAGAAATGGAGCAGCGACGGTAACAGTGGCAATCGATTGTATAATGCATTACCAGATGGTACCATTCGAAGTAAGAGTTTGAAGCTGTATATTGACAAATGGAGAATGGGAAATGAGCAAGAATGGGATACTACAACATTGCTGAAACTGATGCTAGATTCTGGCCTCAATTTGATTCAAGGTTTAAGGCCTGAGAGTGAGAGAGCTGTCCCTCTGCGTACAAGTGAAAAGATCAGCATAATCAGAAATATAAGGAACGAATACTTTGCCCATTTGCCAACTATGTCATGCCCATCTGGAAAGTTTAGATCTGTGGTTAATGATATACGTTTAACAGCAAAAGAAACATTCGGTTTGGCAGCTGAGCGTGAGATAGGTGATGTTGTTACGTCACCACTTGGGAAGGAGGTTACTGAAGAGTGTGAAAAGCTGCTGAGCAACATTGTTAAAGACTTTGAGCAAAATTTGAATGGTAAGTTTTCAGTATTAATATCTTGATTTTTCATTGAGTTTTTTTGTAGTGTTGATATCTAACTTCATTCAATTTCTTGTTATCATTATTTGAGCAAGTATGTTTTAGATTACTCAAGGATCAAACTGGTGATTTTACTGCATAAGCTTGTCATTGTTGTTGTCATTGTTGTTGTCATTGTTGTTGTCATTGTTGTTGTCATTGTTGTTGTCGTTGTTGTTGTCGTTGTTGTTAAGTGAAGTAGGGAAGTATGTGTATTTAGGCTTCTGACCACAACAACAGTAACAATATAGGTCGGCCTCATTGATGAATGAACTTAAAGAATAGGATATAGAGGAATAAGAATATATGTAGAAGAATTCTCTTTGCAAAGATGGAAGTAATTGCGGCCAGTTCATCGGAAGATGGAAGTCAAAGCAGATTAGCTATGGAAGTCAAACCGAGTTTAGTATAAGGTGCCATTGCTATACAATGATTTGTTATTTTGAGTGCAAAATCATCCCATCTTATGGCCTACCGTCCTAAACACAAAGCTTTCTATTTCCAATCTTGTGTTTATGTGAGGAACTATTTATCTTGGCCACGTGGGATCCTGCTCTCGGCTTGCCCGATCTCAGCCCCCTGAATGAAACTTCCCCATATGGTTATTTGACTGGCTGGGAGGTGGAATGAAATCAGCACTGTTGCACAGACACAAGTTTGCTTCTCATAAAACAATCATGATGATATGATGTATTGCAGTCAACTTGACAGAAGATTTGGCAAGAACGAAGCCATGATCTGTAAAATGGGATAAAATTGTCCTGTAAATACCTACTGATTTTATACAACTTGCCAGCCAACAGGTTTGAAGAAGGGATTACTTTCTTCGCATACAGATTGGCCCTTAGATAGAGTGACCAATAGATAGACCGGCTCGTAGATAGACTGGCCCTCAGGTAGACAGGCGCTATGATGGACAAGCCCGTAGATAGACTGGCCTGTAGGTAGTCTGACCTATAGATGAACAGGGCCTCAGGTAGACAGGCCCTCAGATAGACAGACCCTAGGGTAGACGGGTGCTTTGATAGAATGGCCCTAAGGCAGACAGGCAGTTTGATAGACTTGTCCCTAAATAGACTGGCCTTTAGATGAACAGACCCTCAGGTAGACAGGCATTTTGATGGACAGGCCCTTAGACCGGCAGATCCTTAGATAGACTGGCCCTTAAATAGCCTGGCCTATAGATGGTAGATAGATCGGCCCATTGGAAGACTCGCCCTTAGATATACAAGCTCTTATATAGACAAGTCCTTAGATAGGCAGGCCGTCTAATAGAGAGGCCCTCACGTAGGCAAACTCATTGATAGACAGGCCCTTAGATAGATAGGCCGCTATCGAGATGCGCAATTAAGGGAATAATTAAAAAAAAATAAAATTTAGAAAATTCAAACTTCTTCTTTCAATTATCAAAATGGATAGCCAGGCCTACATATCAAAGCAAATGTCAAGAAATTCAGACTTCTAGATACAGAGATATGACATTTTGAAGGTGGAAGAAATTGATTAGGCCTTAGTTTACCGCGATTTCTATTCGGAATTTATATTGTTGGCAGAATTTCAATAGCTTTTAATCAGAGTTTTATCCACTTCTCCAAGTCCGATTGCATCTATTTTTATTTCGCTTTGTAGGTTTTTGTCTATATTTAGCCATTACTTATTCTGTCATAGAATATACTTAAGAATATTTTGTATTTTCCATGTTGTTTTTTACTACGCTCGTGTTGCTGGTATACCTCGGAAGACCTTAGTAATCCTGGCGTTAAGGCTAAAACTATAAAAGGGCGGAAAAGGGCGGAAACACAGCCTATATTGCGTGGAAGTACTGTTTCCAACATACATCCATGCGAAAGGATTCGAGCAAATTCGTACAGATTAAAGAGTTAAGCTATTTTGAAAAATATCACCCTACCTTGAAAAATATCACCCTACCTTGAAAAATATCACCCTACCTAATTTCTATCAAAAATATCACCCTTCGTATGAATGAAAAGTAGCGTTTTTTCAAAATTTTGTATGTCGTTCGTAATGATTCCATCTTTAATCTTCTTAAACCATCCTTACTACTTAGAAATAATCTAATTCATCTTCCTCCATTAGTCTATCGGATATTAATCTGCATAAAAACCTATATTTTGAGTCAAATTTCCTCATTGAATAGTCAAGCATTTTCAAGGCTACTGTAATACAGGAATTGAATGAAAGCAACCGGATTTATTCAAGATATGTCAATTTGACATATGCAGCTTTCCTTACGGTCATCATATTCAAAGGGATTTTATCACTGTTGATAGTTTTGCTGCAATTTATGTGTTTTACTGCAATCATTTCAAACATTCATCAGTGACTATTCCTTCAAGTGATGACATGCTATCCCCCCACAGCAAGAGGACCTTATATAGCAGATTACTACAATTGCAGCCCATTTATTCTGTGACATGCTTTATTGATTCTTCTTGTCAAGTTCAAAAAGCCTTGGAAATCACTAATTTAGGACTACTTGAGTTAATTGCCGTTTGTAATGACATGCGAAACTCCAGGTTGCAAAAATTCTTAGGCAGAGCTTTCCACTATGGAAAAATCGTTGAGCACTGATGTGTCCTTAGTTGCTTCATCGCTCCAGCCATTATATTGTATGAACGAATAAGTAATGGCTAAATACAGACAAAACCTGCAGAGGGAAATTAAAATGGCTGCAATCGGACTTGGAGAAGTGGATAAAACTCTGTTTGAAAGTTATTGAAATTCTGCCAACAATGTAAATTTCGAATAGAAATCGTGCTAAACTTTAGCCTAAGCAATTTCTTCCTACTTAAAAATGTTATATATCTGTATCCAGAAGTCTGAATTTCTTAAAATTTGCTTTGTTATGTGGGCGTGGTTATCCATTTTGCTAATTGAAAGAAAAAGTTTGAATTTTCTAAATTTTATTTTTTCCTATTTGTTCCGTTGCCTGGATGACTGTGGTTAGATTGAGTGTAAAATGTTAAATCATCAGATTTTCAATGTTATTTTCCCCTGATTACTTCAAGCAAAGTTCTAGTTAAGATGAATTCCTGCATAGAGTATTATCTTTAAGGACAAAATATTTGGGTATAATGAACTGGTTGTATTATGACAATATTAATTTACAATGAAAATAGAATGTGGCAATAAATCCAATAAAGTTCAATAGTTGTTGTTTATGATCGTTGTCAGGTGAAGTGTTTTACTGAAATGCAAATATTTTACGAGGTTTATTGCCTTTAATTTTGTAGATATGAAAGGCAATCTGCAAGATTTAAAAAACAGCATCGATAAATTGAAGATTGGGGTTTCAGAAGTGAAGGATGGTGTGAAGGAAGTGAAAGGCGATGTTCATGATTTACATAAAGACCTTAAAGAAGTGAAAGATGATGTGAAAGTAGTAAGAAATGATGCTGAAGAAGTGAAAGATAATGTGAAGACAGTGAAAAATTCTGTGGAAGAAGAGAAGGACATTATCAAAGAGGTCCAACTTTCTGTAAGCAATGCATTGGATATTACTGAGGTTGTGCAAGATGATGTCGCAAACGTAAGAGATGACGTACATGAAGTATCCAGAGATATAATGGGTGTAAAAGATACTGTGAGAGAAGTAAAATATAATATTGATGATATAAAGGAGGATGTTGGAAACATGAATGAGAACATCAACGAAGTAAAGAGTAAAGTTAATGAAGTGAAGGATAATGTTGAAAAAGTTGCTGATGATGTTATCGATGTGAAAACTGACATTAATATCGTGAAAAGTGACATCAAAGATGGCTTGGAAAATGCTGCTGAGTTGAAAGATGATGTTATGAACGTAAAAGATGACGTGGAGAAAGTCAGGGACAATTTTAAGGAAGTGGAAAAAGAACTTATTGATGCCAGGACTGTTGTAAAAGAAATGAAAACCGTTACTAAGGAGGAGATAAACAACATGTCAATAGTGAAAGATGGTGTAAGTGAACTATGCAATGAGTCAGAAAACTTAAGGGATGATGTGGGAGAAGTAAAGTGTGGTGTTAAAACAATTAGAGATGCTAATGAAGAGATAACTGGTGACATCAAAGATACAAAAGATTATGTCAAAAGAGTAAAGAATGAAGTAAATCACATAAAGAACGAAATAAAAAAAATAATGCAATTCTTACAAGACAATGAAGAAATGAATCTCACTAGTAAGTACAATACAATTACTTTCTTACTGCTTGTGGGGATGTCCACTTTATTTTCATTGTCTGAAAAACACACTGATTGCGAGCACATCCACCGTCTATCCATACTGCACATCACATATTCATTGTTCATATTATATCTTTATTGTCTGGAAGGCATATTCATGGTATACACTGAGTGACATACTCATGGTGTAGACATACCTTACCACACGTATCATGCAGTTCATCCTAGGTTGGCTGTCTCGGTAACATACTCTGTATATCTTTGTTTTATCGTCCTGAAGGCATGCTCGTGGAGTTCATGCAATAACGATACTTTTGCAGCACAAATTTAAGGTTGCATTTTATTTTGTATTGTCTCTTCAAAGCCTCGTCATTGAGTGCATTGCATATCCTTCGTCCTTTGTTGATCCATGTTGTTGCGTGTTATGATGTGCGTGTGCGTGCGTGCAGAGAACAAGTAGGCAGACAGACGACGATGTTATTTACGGTACTTTACTCTGACTGAATTTTACTGTGCAGATAACATGGATATATACAGAAACATTGAATAACCCCGATATAAACATGAATATGTTGTTGTTAGTTGTTTAATGAATGAATTTGTGATTGACCATGATTGCGTAGAGGACAATGGGAATGACCTGTGTGTGATGACAGGAGTGACGCAAGGTGATGCCCATGTTGTATGATTCAGGAATGTGAATGAATGAAAAAAGAATGTCGGCATAAAATGGGAAATGGCCTAAATGTACAATGTTTACGTTTATTACATATCTTTAGATTGTGCCGTAAGTTAATTTTTTGATATCACAGTTTTGAGAAGACATTGCACTACTCTGAGCTTTTATTTCTTTACTTTATCAGCAGTCTGTCCAATGCAAGTTGAATGCGTTGGTAAGTCAGCTCAATTTTATTATGAACAGTCTCCTTTTGATATATGAACAGTCTCTTTTTCATATATAAAAGAAAAGAGCTTTGAAATTAGACAGTTACACCTTTTTTTATAAGAAAAACACTTTTTCCTGAGGCTCAATTTTCTTATCTTTTCACGAATTTGAAGCTGAGATTTTCTTACGATTGTCTTAACTTCTGAAGGAAAAACTGGCCGAAACAGTCTACTCTTCATTTGTTGGGCGACAATAAGTCTCGATCTTTGTACGAGAGTTTGCAAAAATGAGCCAATATCAATTTCTGGCAAGTGAAGAAGACGAACTGTAATTTTCTTAGCATTTTCTTGAACTTGAGCCTTGTGATTTTCCTAGGATTTTCTTAAGATTTTGGCCATTTGAGCCTCATTTTCTTATAAACATTTTTCTTATAAAAAGAGGTGTATTAAATTAGACCTGGAAATATTTTCTTAGGTGTCGTTCTGGAAATATTTTTCTAATTTCCAGATCTATTCAATGACTGCCTTGTATACCCTGACGGATGCCCTCTGGACACCAGTCATGGTGATTCAAAGCATTCAAAGCATCTTTGCTCATCTCATATTTTCTATACTATTTTCTATTCTATACTCATATCTCATATTGTATGGTGATATATGCAGTCCTGCCTTGACATATCTCACGAGCGAATCGGTGCTGCAAACAGGCGAGCTAATTGGAAGAACTCGTCTTAGCCACTGTTCCTGTTCATATGTTTGTTCCCAGAAGAATCTAGGCCATGAGCAATAGCGGCTTCCATTGATTTTCCCGACTTTTAGCAGCTTTTCATATCTTTTGTACGTTGCACAGTTGAGTGGAAATTGTACGTTTGGCTGTCATTAAATCGTAGTTCATCGATATCATCGGCAATTATCCACGATGATTAATGATTTTTGACGACCAGATTGTTTTAATCATCATTTGCCATTGCCGATGGGTTTATGCGATGCTTATTACAACCTCGTTTTCATAAATCATGATCATCGACGGTGATCGCTGATCATCGGGATTATCGGCAATGAGTTGCTACTTGTACAAGCCAGGCTTTTTTTTCTTACTTATGCAATACTGGGTTGCATAATGGTGTATGTGTTACCTTTGTCTGTTAGAAATTTCTCTAAATCTATTATCTTCATATATATTGATGTCTTAAGTTCACGTTTTTGAATACTTTTTTTACTTCTTTAAGATAGATTGCTAGCTGCAAATATTCTTTCCGCTATAATTCAGTATCCATGCAATGAAATTTATTAAGAGAAATTGTGATTTAACTTTCTATTATTTTGTAAGATACAATAAGTCATTTTTACCCTGTGTTAGATAGTCATTCTAAGTGGAATGAATCTTGCCAATGTAGCGGAGGAATCATTGCCACATGTGATTAATCAATATCAGTTGTAACTTCTTCGAAATTACTTCAGATTGTCGAATGTTCTTTGAATTGTTGTTTTCTTCAAATGACAATTCATATTTACTGAAGTTGTTTCTGTTTCACCATAGAATCATCCCCCTATGTCTATGATCAAGGTATGTTCCTTCTATATATCTTTTGATATTGTTCCTGTAATGAATATGAGAAGTATTGTCTCAATGAGAACTTAAACTTAGCGAACTGCCCCTGGATGCTTTTTCTAGATTCGATTATGAATGTATTTTATTGAATGGTCTTTCCACTATACACCACTGAATACTTTCTCCTTCACCTTTCAAAGTATTTGGTTCATCAGAACACCGTTGTGTTTAACACTTCAGTACATTCGAACATCTTCGATTTCCTATTTCCGTTATCTGCAGAATTGATGAGCAGAAGAAAAGATCTCGTAGAGTTGACAAGGACGTCGCAGTCAAGTGGTAACTTAAGTCCTTCTTCTTAATTAGGGATTAGTTAGGGAATCAAGCAATGTATGGAATGGACCATGTCTGTCAGAAATTTCAGCAAAATTTTGTTATGTATACTTTTGCTGCAATTTAGAGCGAGCACTATTTCAAATGACAGTTGATAGTGTCTGTAAAGGATCTGAAAAAGGCGTTCCTTTCCTCCGCCTTTATCGCAGGAATGTCATAATTTCGATAAAGTTATTGCATTACTGTATAGATAGTTTTAAAGTGAACAATGGACCAATGTTTTATTTAGTGTTGGATATATATTTTAACATGTTTAATGAACATCAATTTGCTGTCAGTGTCAACCTCTTGAAAATTAGCATGATCCATTGCTGGTAATTTTGACTCCTCAGTGTTAAGAAAATCAAAAAAGTCTTCCTCCAAGTTGATAATTATGTGTTGTAGATTATGTGCAAATGACCATAGGTAGTAGTCATCTGCAGAACTGTATCCGAAGCAAATTTGATCAAGCAGAGGTCATTAGTGTCAGATGTCATGTGAAATGTCATAGGTGATGTGTACAAGCATGGGACCCAGCGCCAATCCTTCTGAGACCCTAATGTTTATGTTGTGTCCTAATGTCTTTTTTGATACTCAAATCTTATCTTTTTATAACGATTGCCCAACTAGCTTTACATCAAGCAAAGGCTGTGTAGCAATAAGAGGGTCATTAGGCGGAGGGTCTTATATTTTACAGTAGGCAATGGCTATGTTTTGTCTCGTCCAAAAGCTGCCAGTTTAGTAATAAGGAGGTAGTTAGGCAGAAAGTCGCATGCGTTGTACAATTCGGTTTGAATATTTTTATGTTTTTCACAGAGCCATTGCCATATGTGACTAAAGAGGAAAGAGACCTGTTATCAAGTGAATATGGTAAGTTGTTTTTGAAATCTATAATATTCATAATTTGCATTCAGTTTCGAGGAGTTTCATCATTGCTCATATTGTTTTGATTTTCTTATTGTTAGGAAAAAGTCCCATTTGCAATTATAGGTTAAGTATCAGTACTATTGTAGAAATTTCATTTAAATACGTAGCAAATGTGACAAGGTACGACAAAATAGTCACATTGTTTCCTCCTAATATACAACATGCAAGTGAATTGTTAACTTGATTCAGTCGTTATTTAAGTTTGGACTTTTAGAATATCTGTACAACTGCAATAATTGTTTTCAATAAAAGCTTCACGTGTGTGGCTTGGCTTATGCATTTAATTTAGCTGCCAACAAGATAATGTAACAAGCCTCAATAAAAGCAAAGTCACGTGACACACATCTATAAATTGAATATACAACATTTGAGCATTGCCACAATGTAAAAGTTGTTTCGCCAATTATGCAGAACTGTACAACTGGAGGTGTTATTTTAAGTACTGCCAACATCTTTGCACTTTTTGCTATATGATGCAAAACAGCGTAAAATTGAATGTAACCACTCGTTGCTCTCCATAGTTTAGTTAGGCTCAATAGCGTTATTACGGTTATTGGTTCTGTTGCTTCTGGTAGGTTAAATAGTTCTAGTAGCCTCGAAGTGTGCAATTCCTTACTTAAATTTTACACGATTAGTGAGTAAAGGATACTCTTTGAAATGTAGTTTAAATATTAATATTGAATGTTTGTACTGTAGTCTAATTTGTATGATTCTTAGCGTATGCGATTCGGAAACAGTTATTTAATATTAATTTCCTTTGTCTCTTATTTACTGCATTCAAATGGACAGATCAGGAAACAAGAGTCAAATGTTCAGATATAGATATTGCTGGTAAGTTTCATCAATATGCCGGTAGGTCCTAATTTTCTCCGATTTGCTGGTAAGTCTTACCCTTCTTCTATTTGCTGGTAGATCATCACCACTGCTTCATATGCTGGTAGGTCCAATTTTTCTTCTGTTTGTTGGTAGCCACTACCTTCTTCAATTTGCTGATGAGTCCTAAACATTCAATCATATGGTTATAGGCCCTTCGCTTTCTCTTCTGCTTGCTTATTTTTTTGTGTGTTTGTTTGTAGGTCCTATGCTTCTTTGATTTGTTGTTAGGTTCTACATTTATTCCATTTGGTGGCAGGGCCTGTGTCTCTTCCGTTTGATGGCAGGGCCTGTGTCTCTTCTGTTTGATGGCAGGGCCTGTGTCTCTTCTGTTTGATGGCAGGGCCTGTGTCTCTTCTGTTTGATGGTAGGGCCTGTATCTCTTCTGTTTGATGGCAGGGCCTGTGTCTCTTCTGTTTGATGGCAGGGCCTGTGTCTCTTCTGTTTGATGGCAGGGCCTGTGTCTCTTCTGTTTGATGGCAGGGTGTTATACTTCTTCTGTTTTTCGTTTCGTTTCTTTTATTTTTCGGTAGATCCATTGTGTCTTCTGTCTGTTTGTATGTGCTATAGGCAGTGTGACCAGATGGTAAGATATATGGATAACATTCATATAATGACTCAGAGTCATCATCTGAGCCTGTTCAGAGGCTCATTGGAATCGTAATTTTATACTTTTATTGTGCATAAAAGAACTTTTCGTTTTCTTTATTGAACAAAAGAAACTATGTTGGTTTATATTTTGGCTAAGATTGATTGCTTGTGATTGGCTGCTCATTTAGAGAAGCCGTTAGTGTCCTCACTTAGGGAAAGTATGATTGCATAAATGCGATGTTGAGAGCAATGTCCCCAAAATGAAATCTGGACAAAAACTATGAATGATAAGGATTGGTATCTTTGTCACATTTTGCGACTATAAATTAGGTTAAATGGTCCATGTGTATGCTTATTGGTAAGAAATACATGGAGGAATATAAATAGCTGAATGGTTGTAAAGTTGTTTTGGGATGAGTCAAATGAATTGGGAGTTGGAACGTTGAATATAAAGTAAGTCATTGAAGGCAACTCAATAAAAGTCTCAGTGTTCAGCTGATTGGATAATAGTTTTAGCTATGAAAAATGCACTTTTACGGAAACAAACCTCCAAGGAAAATGCTGTTCAACATAACTTACTGTTCTAAGATACGAGGTGCTTGTCCACAAATCATAAAACTCAATAAATTGGGCCCCAATAAGTTCTGGGGTTGGGGGGTTGAAACCAGTCTTCAAACTAGCAAGCATCCTATTATTTATTTGACACCTGTGAGTATAGATAGGATCTTTTACAATATGTCTTGTTCAGTAATTAATTAGATTCATCTATATCAAATGATGAACTGTTAGAATCAATTCAATATATTGACCCAGGTAATACATTGCTATTCTGGAACTTTATGTCTGAAAAAGGAGGCCCGAGGTAGCAATTTGAGACTTTAATTGAATGGGACAGACATCATTTGAAGGGCTAATAACTAATGGTTATATGTTTCATCATCATGAATGACACTAGAAGATTTCAAATCTGAGTTTGCACCGCCGTTAGATGTTTTGACGAGGTTGGATGAATTTGAACTCCACTATGAAGCATCATAACATCTTGCTAAATTTTTACTTATACCCAAAACGTTCACAGTGGTATTGATTTCCACCATATGAATTATAACACTTGAAAGAATTCGTAAATTGTTCCAAACACGATCATTTCATCAGTTTCTTGCATGAGTCTACAAGCTCCTTATGTCACTGAAATATGATTATTTGCAGTAAAAATGCCTGTTTACTTATATCTAGTTTAGAAGAGGACAATAAATGATACGACATAGTTAAATGGATCTACAATGGCTCTTGAGAATCATAATAATTTAAAAATAATAAGTTTTCATCAGCATTTATCAGATTTTCACGTGTGGTCGTATATAATGGTAATTATTCAACAACACACCATTCTTACAGCACAGCATAAAGACAACGGTGTAATATTCTAACTTCTATGTTTTGCTCTATGCTTTCCCAGAAGCATTATTATTCCAGAGGAAAATGGGTCAATAGCTTTGAAAATTGAGTTGTTTTCTCTTTCTGGGCACTGAGTACTTTGTTTCTTCTCTTTGTTTATGTAGAACATTCTTTGTAGTCATGTATTTATTTATAGGTCCTGGTTTATTACTCTGTTTCTTTGTAATTCATATCTATCTTGCATTTATTCATAGGTCTATTTTAATTCTTCTATTTGTTTGTATGCCCTTGATATCTTGTAGTTATAGGTTCTTCGTAATGTTGATTTGGTTATAAGTTGGTCCTCTGTGTCACTGAAGGTCCTTCGTTATTTGTCTGATTGTTTCTAGGCCCTTTGCCTGTGTGTCTTGTATTTATTGATAGGTCCTTCTTAGGTCTTCCATTTGTTTCTAAGTCCTTATTGATATGTGCGTCTTGCTCTTCTTCTGGTTGTAGTGTGCTCCTATGTGTCGTATATGTATTTACATAGTCATCTGTATTCGTATTGTGTAGGCCTTCTTTGTCTTGTATTTAGTTAGTGATAAATGCTTATTGCTCTTCCTCTCTTTGTAATGTCCTCTTATGTGCCTTATATGTAGGTAAAGGTTAAACTGTAGTCTTTTTTGTAGGTCATTTGTGTTGTGTATTTATTGATAAGTGCTTCTGACTATTTGTTTTTGGTTGTAACGTCCTCCTATGCATCTGATATGCAGTTATAGGTTCATATGTATTCTTTTGTTGCAAGTCGTCTCTGTCTTGTATTTGATGATAAGTGCGTTTTGCTCCTCTTCTAGTTGTAACGTGCTCCTATGTGTCCTATAATGTTAGTTATAGGTTCACCTGTATTCAGTTTGTGTAGGCCCTCTATGTTTTGTATTTATTGATAAGTGCTTCTGACTATTTGTTTTTGGTTGTAACGTCCTCCTATGCCTCTGATATGCAGTTATAAGTTCATATGTATTCTTTTGTTGCAAGTCGTCTCTGTCTTGTATTTGATGATAAGTGCGTTTTGCTCCTCGTCTAGTTGTAACGTGCTCCTATGTGTCTTATAATGTTAGTTATAGGTTCACCTGTATTCAGTTTGTGTAGGCCCTCTATGTTTTGTATTTATTGATAAGTGCTTCGTGCTTCTCTTCTAGTTGTAACCTGCTCCTATGTGCCTTATATATGGGTAAAGGTTCGGCTGTATTTTTTTGTGTATGTCATCTCTTTCTTGAATATATAGATTGGCCCATCCGTTCGTTATTCCTCTTCTTGCACCTAAGTCCTTTTTGATGGTTATTTATTGATATGCCCTAAGTTGTATTTTCTTCTGTTTTTAAGTATGTGTATTATGTGCCTGGTGCCTATTGATAGATCCCGTGTTGTTATTCTTGCTTTTATTAGGTCCTATGTGTGTTGTTTATGGTGATAGGTTCATGTGTAGTCATTCGTTTGTGTGCTAGTCCTTTGTGTCTTCTATTTTTTGATAGGTCATTCATTATTATTCAGGTTATAAATAGGTCCTCTGTGCCTGGTGTGTATTGGTGTGTCATTCATTATTCTTCAGGTTATAAATAGGTCCTCTGTGCCTGGTGTGTATTGGTGTGTCATTCATTATTCTTCAGGTTATAAATAGGTCCTCTGTGCCTGGTGTGTATTGGTGTGTCATTCATTATTCTTCAGGTTATAAATAGGTCCTCTGTGCCTGGTGTGTATTGGTGTGTCATTCATTATTCTTCAGGTTATAAATAGGTCCTCTGTGCCTGGTGTGTATTGGTGTGTCATACGTTATTCTTCTTGGTTTAGTAGATCCTCTACCATCTGCATTTATTCATAGGTCCTTATGTATTGTTGTGTTTGCTTGTAGGACCTATTTTTCTTGTATTTGATATTTGACCCTTCGTTAGTCTTCTCTTTGTTTGCAGTTCCTACCTCTGTTTTAATTGTTTGATTCCTCCTGTTTTATTTCTCTGTCTCTTCGCTTGTAGTCTCTGTCCTGCATTTACTGATTGGTTCGTCGTTAGTTTTATTGTTGTACATAGGTTCTACATGTCTTATGTGTATTGATAAATCCTTCTTTATTTCTTCTCTTTGGTTGTGGATCTTCTATGTCTTGTATTTATTGATAGGTTCTGTCTTGTTCTTCTTGTGTCAAGAATGTCCGATGTTTCTTGTATTTATTTACGAGTCCTTGCTTATTCTTACGAATGTTCTTTTTCCTATGTATTTTGTTTTATTGACAAGCATTTGGTCATTCTTTTTGTTATAAATAGAACCTATATTTGTTGTATGTATGTATGCGTCCATTTTAAAACCTCTGGTTTTAAGTAGGTCATATATTTCTTTTGTATACTGAAGGTCCTGTTTTATTCTTCTCTGTGATTGTTAGTTCCTATTTTTCTTATATATATATATATATATATACTGATAGATCTTGTTTTATTCTTCTCTTTGTGTGCTAAGCTTTATGTTTCTTGTATGTATTGATAGGCCCTGTTTTATTCTTCTCTGTGGTTGTTAGTTCCTATTTTTCTTATATATATATATATATATATATATATATATATATATATATATATATATATATATATATATATATATATATATATATATATATATATATATATATATATATATATATATATATATATATATATATATATATATATATATTGATAGATCTTGTTTTATTCTTCTCTTTGTGTGCTAAGCTTTATGTCTCTTATATATATATATATATATATATATATATATTGATAGGCCCTGTTTTATTCTTCTCTGTGGTTGTTAGGTCGTATGGGTCTTATATATATTGATAGGTCCTAATTTCTTCTTCTCTATGGTTGGCAGATTTGTTGTCTCTTATATATATTGAGTGGTCCTGTTGTTTTCTACTGGTTGGTTGTTAGGTCTTATGGGTCTTACAAGTATTAATAGGTCCTATTGTATTCTTCTCTTTGATTGCAAATCCTCTATGTTTTGTATTTGTTAATAGATCACTCCGTTTTCTTCTGGTTCTTAGTAGTTCCCCTTTCTCTTGTAGTCAGTGATCGGTCCTTCGCTATTCGTGTGTTCGTACTTATGTCCTATTATCTTATATTTATTGATTGGTCATTCTGTATTCGTCTGTGCCTTTGCATGTCCCCTGTGTCTTTTATATCTTGATAGGCCCTTTACTAGTCTTCGGGTTGTAAGTATGTACTCTATATCCTGTATTTATTTATTGTATTTCTTCATTGCTATCTTTGTTTAGATGTCCACTGTGTCCTATATTTATGCTAAGGTCCCGCTGTAGGTTTCTGATTGTAAATAGGCCCTCTGTGTTTGGCATGTATTAATTTGCCCCTCTATTTTCTTCTTTTTGAGTTTAGGTCATCTGTGTCTTGTATTTTGTTATGTATCCTTCGTTTAGTCTTCTGGTTGTAAGTAGCTGCTATATGGTCTACATGTATTGACAAGACCTTCTTTATCCTTCTGGCTCTTTGTAGGTCATATATGCCTTGAATTTATAGATGGGTCCTTCTGTATGTTCCTGGTTGTAATGTAGGTCCACGTTGTCTTGTATGTATTGATTGGTCCTTGTGTATTCTCATGCTTGCGTGTATTTCCTATGTGTCTTGTATCTATTTTTTATTCTCTCATTATTCGTCTGGTTATATATAGGTCCTCTATAAATAGACTATATGACTATTTGTATTTATAAATAGGCACCTCGTTATTCTTCTGGTTTCCCTTTTCCCCTCGTCATTTTACGTCATGTTTGTCTTATACGTATGTATAAATCCGACATTGTTCTTGTAATTTAATAGGGTTGTTGAGTCTGGTATTTAGTGATAGATCCTTCTCTTTATTAATAGGCCCGGTTCTATTCTTCTACATGTCTGTATATCCTATATTTCTTACATGTACTGATGGGTCCTGATTTATTTTTCTGTTTTTTTTTTATTTATTAACCGATTACCTCTGTGTCTTGTATGTATTTTCAGGGCCTTTGATATTTTTCAGGTTGTAAGTAGGTTCTCCTTGTCTTTTTGTTACTTTCCTGTGTCTTCAGTTTGTGTGTGTCCTATGTTTTTGTTTTTCTTTATAGGTGCTTCATTGTTGGTTCTGGTTCTCTGTGTCTTTATGTATTGTTGGCTCCTTTGTATGCAGTTTGATGTAGATAAGTCCGTTGTGTCTTACATGTAGTTATAGGTCCTTGTATATATGTGTATGTTTCTTTGTAGACCGTAGGTGTCTTGTGTGTCATAGGTCCTTCGTTAGTCTTCTCGTCATAAGTATGCCTCTGTTTCTTGTATTCATTAATCGGTCCGTTATCAGTGATCTGTTTGCTTGTAGCTTCTCTGTCAGATTTATATATAGTTCTTTCTGTTGCCCCCACATGTGTGAGTTACCAAGTGGTCAGAACGCTCGACTGCTGAGAGGGACTTTGATGGTTCGAGCCGAACCTTCAGATCGTAGTTCAGGTGCTCGTTCACTCTCCGCCCAGCGGCAAAAGGGTACCTGGTAGCAACACTGGAGAAGTTAAATAAAGCAAGAAAAGGAACTGGTCACCCTATTTCACTATGCCAACGGCTCTAGATAAGTGTCCCCTCAAACAGGCACTCTCCCAACGTACGGAATCGTGCACGGGACTCACCTTTGCCTTACCTTTCTGTAATCCCGTGGTTGTAGGTAGATCCTCTGTGTCTTGTATTATTAGAAGGTCTTACATTGTTTGTCTAGGTGTTAGGATGCCCTAAATGTCTTATATTTATTGATGGGTCATTGGTTATTCTTCTGCTTGCTTGCATTCCCGATGTATCTGAAATTTATTGATAGGCATGGTGTTATTCTTCTGGCTATAAACAGGTCCTAATTGTCTTGCATTTACTGATATGTCCTTCATTTGTCTTTGTTTTCTAAGTAGGCCCTACGTCTTTTGCCTTTATTGATAAGTCCTTCTTTATTCTTTCGGCTGTAAGTAGATCATAAGTGCTCTGTATGTACTGATAGGTACATCTACAGTCTCCTGTTCGCTGGTAGGTCCTCTCTGTCCTATATTTATTTATAGGTTGTTTTGTATTCTTTTGGTTGTACGTTCTATATGTTATTTAGTTATTGACTGGTCCTGAGTTATTCTTATGTTGTTCTTTAGGTCCTATGTGTCTGGGATATTTTGATAGGTCATCTTGTATTCCTGTTTTTGTTTTGTATAATCGATTTGCTAATAGGTCCTATAGTTCTTTTATGTCTAGTAGGTTCCTTGCCTCTTCTGTGTCTTTTAAATGAGTAAATCTCTGATAGATGGTCATAGAAGGTATATTTCTTCTCTTTCACGGTTCGTCACATATTCTGTCTTTTTCTTTGTAGGTCCTTTGTTCCTTTTATTTGTTTTTTGGGGCTATATTTCTTCTGTTTTTGATGGGTCCTATATATCGGACCCATATATTGCATTCCTATATTGCATTCTTCGTGCTGATTAAGCTATCAGTTATGTTACTAGCGCTACTAGTTTTTATATAATTGTTATAATTGAATGGTTGCTTCTCTGGCCATCTTATGTAATGTTAGTTTAGTTGTGAGATATGATGACTTTTTGTGTTTTAGTGGAAGAAATATCAAGAAAGTCTGATAAATTAGATCAAGAAGTTTCCTATAGCTATCGTAAGTTCCTATTTGAGTTATGCTCTATATTTTGCCATTTTAATTCTCTTTATTTCTTTTACCATTTTAATGCTCTTTATTTCTTTTGCGATTTTTGATTGCTTATATTTATAGTAAGAATGTCATTACAAGCTTTCTGTGTGTTCAAGATTCTCTCCTGATAAATCTAAACGTTTTTATCTAGTTATGGGAATCTTAGAACCATTTCCAATGTGTGCTTGATGCTCCATGTCAAGGTCATAGTCCGTTTCCCGCACATCAGTCTTTTATGCTCAATATTCTTATTTTTTGCCATGGTTTACTTTATACGAAAAAAGTATTTGTCATATTGAGAATGCTCATTGCTCCAAATGCTTGCATTGTTTAAAAGAGACATCGTGAAGTTAGAAACTGTTCATGTTATCATGCGCCCATGTTATCTCCACTTACGCGATCGAATGACACATCTCAAGAATGTTTTCCAATTGTGATAAATCGTCAGTCTCATTGTTGTAAAATTACTTTTGTTAGGCTCAGAGCTCTCTAACCAGCAAATTGACGACATTGCTCGACCTTTGAAAGAGAGGTTTGTGCTAGCAAAAGGTGAAGCAGATGATGCAATGGGAGATGCATGGAGGGTGAAAGATGACGTAGAAAATGTGAAGAAAGACGTCAATGAAATGAAATCTGGAGTTGATCTAGTGAAATTGGAAGTGGCTGAAATCAAGGATGATGTGAAAGAACTGAAAAGCTGTATGAAAGATGTAAAGAATGATATCAGCGAAGTGAAGGATGATGTAGAGGAATTGAATAGTCAAGGTAATAAACTGGACCTGAATTGCAGTAAAATAAATTCTCATATGGAGGAAGTAGAGAAATGTGCGCAAGAAGTAAAAGATGGTTTTACGAAAGTGAAAGACATTGTTGGGGAGGTGAAGGAAGATATTGAAAATCAGAAGAGTGATACTATTACAATGAGAGCCGACGTGAAAGAAATGTCGAATGCTAGCAATGCAGTAAAAGCTAACGTCGAAGAAGTGAAGGATGGAATGCTGGAAGTTATGGCCGAATCTAGACAGGTTTCAGATGATGTAAAGACAGTAAAGTCTGATGCGTCTGAATTGAGAGATGGTGTCCTGGTTGTGAAGCATGATATTAGTGAACTAAGGAGTGCAGTAATGGAAGTTCAAGGCAAGGAAGAAAAACTGGAAGGTGATGTCAAAGAGGTATATAAAGTTGTAAAAATTGGACACGATGATGTTGATTATTTGGCAGACGGTGTAAAAGTAATGGCATGTGGTGTTACAGATATTCAACATTGCGTTGCAAAGGTAAAGGCAGATGTCACTTCAGTAAAAGACGATGTTAAATCTGCAGGAAACAGTGACAGAGATATAAATGATTCTGTTCGAGACATAAATGACGATGCCAGAACAGTGGAAGATGATATTAAAGAAATGAAGGAAGATGTAAAGGAAATACAGAGCCTCGTGATGAACACAAGGAGGAATCAATCTGGTAACTACTTTGCATTTCATTTTGTGATTGTGCAGGAGCCACTAAAATATAGAAGTAGTCTGCGATTAATCTCTAATATTCCATGACCATATATGGTTGGAACTTCATATGCAATCGTTAGAGATCTGGAATTGATGTGTAATAAGGCATTGGTGATAGTGAATAAGTGGACAAGAATAAGTGGACAGGAATAAGTGGACAGGAAGCTTTTCAGTGAATTGGCTAGAATTACATGACAGTATTTTTTTGTGAGCAATTGCTAACGCGATAAATTTTGTAATGTATTGGTTTTCTGTGTTTTATCTTTTTCTGTATTGCATGTCGCGTTGTATGTTGGAATCGCGTGTTGTTGGTAAGTCGTGTTGTATTAGCTAACTTCGTTGTGGTGCCAGTATCACACTTTACGGGCGGTGTATTGCTCTCTGTCAACGTGCATTGTGTTCTGACTCAATGAGTATTGTTTAGCGATAAGCTTATATTATGAATAGTAGCTGTGGAGTCAGCTCTTGGTGGTACAACGACTGGGCACACACCAATTGTATGTGTGATTGAGTTCTTTCTAAGTCAGATCTAGGTCTCTGGCCTGGCTTTAAAACTGAGGAATTACTAGCCACAGCAAAGAGAATCATAGAGATTGCAATTACATCATTTCCCAATCTAAAGATGCCGATCTTTAGCAATCTATTGTTTCAAAATTTGATTGTATGGGCTATTGTCCACGTAGCTTTGTAAACCCAGTTCATAGTTCATTATATGTTATTTTGTGTTTTCCTTGCAGATTGACATTCTGGTTTGAAGGAAGGCAAGAGATGCAAAGAGTCAAAAATATACTGAGAATTCTATTCAGACTGTACGATATTCTACAAATAGAACCAATCTTATTCTCGAGGTATGGTGTATAGTTACTGTTGTTATTAGTATTATTAGTATTATTAGTATTATTAGTATTATTCTTATTATCATTATTATTGAAGTTTGTCCAACGAACACATGCAGTTAGTCATCCATCATTGTCGTAATTTTCCGATCAGAAATCATCGTATCGTTATTTTATTTTCTATAAATGTCTCCGTCAAATGCAATATGTCAATTCGACTCTTAGAAGCTGTGTTTGTATGCCTGCTGATAACAAATGCTTGTCATTCAGGATTACAATTTTGAATCATAATTATTGATTTTGTATTTGCTTGGTAAAATATTTCTTTTGATTATCTGTGGATCATTTGCTATTAAGTATCACATGTCCAGAAGATCACGTGATGCGTTTCTTTTAAGTTAATATTTTAATGTTTTTGAATAATTATTAACATTTTTGAGTTTTTTGAGTATATAATTTACTTATATACTTAATCGATTCTCCTATCACTGATACATATATCAATGCACTACCAAATCCCAACACTTGCATTTCACATCTTGTAGTATTTATTTAACCACATTTTATATTTTATCTGAAGTGAACTATAGTGTTATGTAGCACAGTATATGCTGTATTTGCTAGTTATCTTTTTGTGGAATATTTTGACAATCTGACTCATGCCATGATGGAATTGTTATTGGGTAAAGCTGCACCCCTGTGGGGAATATTGTTTCTTGCACAAATGGCGCTATTTCCAATGATAAATTCCTTATTGCTCAACAATGGCATTTCTCAGAAATGCATTTCTAGCATGTAGCATAAAGCGAGGGACCTATTGTGTTAGATTTTTGTTGCTCTGGCTGTGGCCATTCACAACATTGGTTCAACCTATGTGTGGTATTTTAAACCCCTTGCCTCCATTCTCGTGTGCTATAAACCCCCTCCTTCCCCCGTATATCACTGTCGTGTCTTACCAGTTAAAACCTGTTGAAAGATGTCTTTGTAAATGCAATGCTAAGTTTAGGAAGCAGCAGAGAATCAAAATTGAATGTAATTTGCAAATAATGAGCACACATGTCTTTGAGCTGAGATAATTGGTATCAATACTTCAAGAATGTTTCGTGTTTGTTTTACATTAATTTTGTATATCCACGGGGTGCAATGAGCTTCTGCACTTAACACAACTGATTGAACAACTCCTGTTCTAAGCAGCGAGCCACCTTAAGCAATTACTTCAAAGTTACTTCAGGATAATGCCACGTGGTTAATATTGCAGCAGACTGTAGAAGTTTGCTCAATTAGCCACACCATACTGTCACCCTTGGAAAATATACACTAATGAGACAAAACTTAGAAACAAATGGAAACTTGGTTGCGATCCGTTGACGATAGAGAGCAAAGACAGGAAGAAGTGGGATTCGACAAGAGTCAAACGTCAAGCTTGTGTCAACCAGTCATTGGACCATACAAAAAGTAATGTTCTTGCATTTTTCAATTTCATTTTGTATTTCTTAGGTATATGATTCTTATTTTTGGAATATTTAATTAAACAGATAGACTTGGGAACTTTTGTAAATCACGTACATTCTTATTGGAAAATTAGTCATACAGTGTCCTAAAATAATTATATGGGCTGCCATTTTGTAATATTTGTTTGTCATGACTACTTAACTTGTAATAGATTGGCATCTCTGTAACATTCAAGTCACCATTACTGTAAGATTGAATGAGCAATGAAGAGAATTACAGAAGTATGCAGTTGCTAAAGTAATGACACATTGAATTAAATGTGAAGTATTAGAGAGAAATATTGAAATTTGATGCAAAGTAACTCAGAATGTTGGTATTATGTTTGTACTGATACATATCATATTTGCTCATAGTTCATGGTAGAAAACGAGATGAAGCTGCCATAAGAATCAAAAGTAAAGATATGGAATCAAATATGACTTGTGACATTCAGTGTAGCTGCAAACATCATTAGAACCGCGTGATATCTCCTGCGTGAGGTTGATATCTGGTAAGATAAACATCTCTGCTCTTTTGTTTTATTTTATTATGATGCCAAACGAATAATCAATAGAAAATGAAGCTGCACATATGAAGATGTGTAGGCAGATGAATTGTGGAAGTTATTGACAATTATAGCATTAAGCTGAGATGGGAGAGTAAATGTGTAATGTATTTGTATTTTATATGTTATGTTGTTCCGTGTTGCATATCATGTTCAGTGTTGCATGTCATGTTCCGTGTTGCATGTCATGTTCCGTGTTGCATATCATGTTACGTTACCCTTGAAATTGCGTGCTGGAATAAAATGTTCGTGTTAAGTGCTTTTGTGTTAGTCATCTCCCTTGTAATGTCAGTATCACCCTTTCTGGGCAATGTATCTGTCTCTGTCAACGGTCATTTCATTGTGATAAAACTAGTGTTTTTTAGCGCTTACGTTATAGTTTGTGTACTTAGGTGCCTACAAATAATATGTTGTATTGTCTGGTGCTAATTATGTCTAGGCCTTAGGCCTAGGCTTGAAGATTGAATGATTACCGACCACCGAAGAGAAGCTGTTTACATTACAAATAAGGTCTTTTAATTTTGATATTCAAGTAACCATTACTGTATTAGTCGTATGTAGTTTGCAAATAATATGATGTTTGAAGACTGTGTCTATTCAACAACTTTACATTGAATTAGGTAAAACATCAGGCAGCACGGTTGACATGGTTGAACAAAGAATGTGGTTGAAGAAATTTGATAATTATCATGTAATGTGATATCCTTGTTAATGAGTATTACTTGTTTTTTGTTTGGTACGTGGTGATCAGGAAATATTGCTGATAAAAGACACACAAACAGATGCGTGAAGAATTATTGCAGGACATGCATTTATAATGATTGTTTGATGCTTATGGAAATTGAGAATAGAGCTCGATGGATAGCAGGTAAAGTATAAGTTAGAATAACCAATACTTATGTCGTTGGTTTACTATATTGATAATCTGATTTACAAGTAAAACTCAAGCTGACGATATACAGATTCACAGAGGCAAGGGAGAATGAGTAAAAGTTGTCGAACATTATAGAGCGAAAATGGGCTCATGATTAATAACATTAAAGACTAATGCAGTTTACATGACAATGATATTGAAGGGATACTAACCATTTATTACTGTAGCAACGTAACTATGCAAAATCTGAGGCATTATATTTGGTAGATATGTGACTCAGTGTCTGCAATGTAATGTCCCTCATGTAATGTCGTTATATATGATATCGTTATACACCATAATTAATGCAAAGTAAGAGGATATCATTTATGGAAGAACTAATTAAAGTATTTTGAAATATATGGAGAAAACTTCGTAGTTTTGTAACCGACACTTCACTAGACACCTGAGTACAATTGCTGTTTAAAGGCATTTGCTTCATAATTTTTTGAAAGGATGCTGATCATTACGATGTTTTTAAACACGCTGTCAAATAGTTTGATTTGTTGGTCTCTAGCTGTTTCATATTATAAGGAGGATCTAATATATGTATCTAAAAAGCAAGTGCCTTATCACTTTCTTTACCTAGTCTCACCGCTGATCGGAGAGATTAAAAAGCCACCAAAAATTGTTGATCAATATAGTTTGAAAAAATATAGTGGAAATCGAGAAAGATTACCTGAGAAGTAATCAAGGACAAAAGAGTTTACTAATGTACAATTTTATGTTCTTCCCAGTTGTATGTCTTTGTGGTTCACTATTCATATACATTTGTTTATATTGAAAAGTATTGCCTAAGGTCTGTTTGGTTCAATAGATGATTACAGTCCATTATATCGAGTGAGTTGCAATTGTACTAATTCAAATTGCAATTCTAATCAATTTTACTTTGACATGTCAACTGTTGAAATAATTTGATTGAGTTCTATGGTAAGTATTTTGATCAATAGTATCTAATTTCATTGTAGGTATTTGTTTTGTAAAAGAAAATACTATCGGACAAATGACTTTTAAATGATTGTGTTGCAATTAAGTTTAAAAGTTTCATCAGCAAAGTTATTGTTTTGTACTTAGCTGCAGAAATGAATGACCCCCTGATTATCTGAATGAGCTTATTTTTAGATAGAAAAATATAAATTTTGAGTTCACATTTTATTTCTCAATCTCTTCTCGAAATTCCAATTTTCACTCGTGGTGTACTTATCCCATATTAACTTTTTATATTTTTAGCTTGTGTTGCTAGTAGAAACACATGTTATTTGCTGGTGACATAATTTATTGGACTATTTTTATTGTAGATTTGTCTCAGATGACGAATATGACAGAGAACAGTGAAGAAATGGTCACAAATACTGCTTCATTCGTTTAATTCCTGATGCAGAATCCGAATATAAACACCTATGAAGGTCATTGACAGCTCTTGAAGTATGGCATACTGTCACCGTGTAGTGAAAATTGAACCAACGACACTGCTTTCATTAAAACCTTATTTTGCTTTATTTTAGCGTGCTATATGGTCATACCTGTAAACCGTTGCTCATTTGATTTGTTCACACTGGGCCTGTCTGCCAATTTATGTAACAGCGTCACAGTTACCTGGTAATATGCATTTAATTTGCTGTTGAGAGGTAAGGGGGGTGGGAATCTGTGCAGCCCGTTGTACTTCAGAGGGCTGGTAGGCATTAAAGGTAAAAGAAACATGGTGTGGAAAAGTTTCGAAGTTTGGATTATCGTTACGTTGTAAGCGCTGTTACTTTCAATATTAGCCAACCGTATTTGCCCTTGCTGAACGTGCCCGGTGTTGGTTTGGGCCTGTTTCACTTATCTTTCCTGTGTTAAAGATTCAATTTGCAACCGTTACCATCTTCTGTCTTATTGAATAGTTTCAACCTGTTTTGCTGTCATTTGGTATAGTATTCCTTCGTACGCCTGTGAGTGTGGTATATTATCAACTGTTACATTATTTAGTCTACAACTCAGTACTTGCATCGATACGCTTGAATTGTTTTCATGATCCCTGAGCAACTCTTCTGATTGGCCCACTACTACGAGGATACTCTTAAACATCAATTGTTTTCAATCATTGTTGTTGCTCTCAAGGGACCTCTGCTTATAGCATATGTTGATGCACTAGACCACTACCAGTACACTACCAGACAGTTAGGCCATTAGATTCCAAGCAGTGTTGAAAGGACCTGTTGTTTTGAATCAAGTTGATCATTTTCTAAAGATATAATGCAACACTCCAGTCACCTTATCACGGCTGTCATGTACTATTTCGGACGTCACATCAAACCATCATGAATGTATAGGTAAGTTCTCTTTCTCTTCATGCTCACATGTCTGATATCTTTGAAGATAAAGCGCGCTTTTGGTCCTACAGGGTGATAGCAAGAGTACCCAATGCATAACTGTCTTTTCGCACAGCTTGGTTGCACCCTTCAGTTTCATTTTGCACATCAGTATGTTTTGCCAGAGTTCCTGTGTTAAGCATTCGATTCTATACTCTCTATAGCAATTCACTTGGAATAATTACTGACTTTAATGGCGGCACAGTCGAAAGCTCCTTTCAACTGGCACTTACAGAGCAAAGTTTTACCGATGCCGCCAAACACTCGGCCTGATTTCTGCTTCTTCATGGCCACCAGTGCTTTCAATATCGACCAGTATTGCTTTTTTCTAAAATGCTTAAATAGTTTGTCAACGATAGTTTGATAAAGCTTTGCGAGTAGTCTTTGCTCAACGTACAGTTGCCTAAGCAGTGTGTTCTCAACTGAAGCAATACCTTAAATCGTAGAATTAGCTCGCAAAGACTTGTAGTGTTTATATACCTTTTCGATAGGGCTTATGAAATGTGACGTATTTGATAGTAGCTTACAAGTCAGGGGAATATTCACCTTGTTACTTATGCAAGGGAAAGGCAGTTAGACTTGCAATTGTTATGATCAAAACAAAAATGCGATTCTGCAGGTCAGAGAAGCAAATTCATTGCTCTTCATGACAGAAGTAACCGGAGTTTGTAGCTTAAATTTGAACTTTTTTACTCATCCTGAGAAAACTTATACTTCTTAAGCAAAAGTCAGGGGATTGAAGTATAGGTTATATAATGTGATCATATATATATATATATATATATATATATATATATATATATATATATATATATATATATATATATATATATATATATATCTATATGCACATTGCAGGAATATATTGCGGTATAGAAAAGTTGTTTGCTTTCCATGACTTCAGAATTGAAAATTTCTCAAGATTTTCTGAGCAAGAATAACCCAATGTGCGTAAAACTACATTATTAAATAGGCTTACATATACACATAGTATTATAATTTCTTGGCCGTAGGTTACTACGAGATAAAAGTTAAATGAAAGCGATGCTTGTCTTTCCTGAATAGGTGTATTTTAATTGAACTTGTGACTTATCAACTTTCTTAGGCTTCAAAAGTTCAGAACTGAGCTTTCTTTGCTCTCTGAGCAGCCGGGTACTACATTCTCATCAACCCCTTTCTGATAAAATTATATCCAGATAAAATATAGTGTAAATGTAATCATCGGTCTTTGGCAAGATCTCTATCACTCTTTTTGTTATGGGGACGTATTTTAACGGGCTGGGATTACAAAGAATTTTACACTGTAGCCTCTTTGGGTATTCAAAAGGGGGGGGGGTGGACAATTCGATGGCCTACATAACAACCAATACATATAATGCAATGCTCGCCTGCGTACCACTGATATTGTACAATGTGTGCCTTTAGTTTTTGTGTTACACTTGAAATTAGACATCAACGATATTGTAGCGTTCTTGGGGCATAGGGGTGCTACAGTTCCGCCCTTAACATTTGTCTGTTAAATTTGAAATCACGAGTGTTCATCAGTATGCAACCCCTCATATAGAAATGATGTAGTAATTGGAAAGTTAATTTTATTGATCACTGTGTTATACCAAGTCAAACTTTTGTCTTGGTGGATGCCTTGCAATTAAAGGTGGGAGCTCATTCATCCCAAGAGGAGCATGTTTTTCATTTATATCAGTGGCAGCTTGATTATTGTTAGTTAATTATTATTCATATTCTTTTCACCCGTGCTCTCGTAATTCATAGTTCCACTCTTATAAGCTTCTCTAACATGAAAATACCTTGATGGTCTTCATCCACTACAGATATAATATCAGGTAATGATCGAGGGATTATGGTATCCGAACCATGTATGATGATAATTTTGATTCGATTGGATGTCAATTCAACACGACTTTAAGCAAATAACACTACGTTGTTTAGTAGAACACCTGGTAATTTGATCGGTTATGACAAAACATGGTTTGATGAACCTTAATTTTCTTGAAAATTGTTGGGTTTCAGTCCAAAATTGTTCTCAATATATTGTTAAATCTTAGCCAGTATAAGCATTTTCAACGGTCTCCAGAGAGCAGCACAAAAGTGAATGTCGCGCTTACTTTAGCCTT
The DNA here is from genome assembly GCA_964019165.1 of Mastigias papua. Taxonomy (NCBI): domain Eukaryota; kingdom Metazoa; phylum Cnidaria; class Scyphozoa; order Rhizostomeae; family Mastigiidae; genus Mastigias; species Mastigias papua. The sequence continues at coordinate 73,650 of OZ025271.1, read as the reverse complement.
AATCGTAAATGTGAGGTATTTGTAGCCTTATAGACTATTTTCAGACTAACAAATAGGAGTATAAAGTCTACTTTATTAATGTCAGTCAGTACAAATGCTACATATGGAAATATCCTATAAAATTCCTCATTCCTTCACGTGGACATCTTTAACTATAAGAAAATGAACAAAAACAGTGTCATTGGTTGGGACTTTTTGTGAAGTTTGCAAGTAGAGTGTTGTGCTTCTGGTGTCCAGTTGAAATGGCTAGTACTGCTCATTGCTATTCTCTTTCCAACAAACATCTTGAAATTAAGTGTAAACATGACAAGCGAAGTCACGATGAGCCTGAGTTTTTACATAAATAGCTTCATTGCGGTTAGTCTAGGACGCCCTTTATGGGGTCAATTTGTTTCGAAATTCAAGCCCAAGACGTTCCAACCGTGGGGACGTGTATATTGCATTAGACTATTACGTATGAATAAGGTTCTTGGTTGAATTTTTTCGTAATAACAAATTAGTATTAAACTTACCTAAGCAGAGATCACATTGGCCCCGTGGAGTGCAGTGACAGATGAGGATAATGTCACAAGTGCATTCATTGACATGCAGACTGTTTACAGGACTTGTTAAGTGAATTATATTGGATTGTGTAGCAATAAGGGTTGAATGACAGTTATTTGAAATCCAAACGACATCGTTGTAACGGTAGCTTCCTGTTTCCACGTCAAAGCATGCAAAGAGTAGTTACGCTACAGCTATCTCACGCATGCTACAGTCATTTCGTTTAGTAACGAAGTTGGTCATCAGACCATTCGTATGGAAACAGGTTTGGAGCTTATTGCCTTACACCTGGATGTTCATGTGCGGTAACAACTGTTTAAACGGGATTTGGTCCATAATGCAAAGAAACCATCATTGTCTATGGCGTGGTAAGTGACGTATAGTTTAGTTTAATTGTCTCTGCTCATCTGAATGAACATGGGGGATACAGGTGTTTGCTTACTGTCCTGAAGTTTTGTTCTACGGCGTGTGAAGTATATTTCGGACAACTTTCACATGTTTTCCTGAAATGAGCCCGGTTCAACCGCCGTGCTTGATCGAAGAAATGGTTTATCTGCATGGGTAGGGAGTGAGAGTAAATTCTGTTGTAATGATTCCTGGAAAATTCACAAAGGCATGGATTGATAGCCGTGAGTTGACACTGTACTTAGACATGTGTTTTATGAGAAAAAAGTGCAGAAGAAATATGGCTCATAAAGCAAAAATATCTAGGAGATTGTAACATAATCACAAACTCAGGTTCCAGCAATTAATGTTTATTATGTTGAGTGTCAGTGTGTGGCCAACAGTCAGAAGCGTACACATGCGTGCAGGATCGATAAATGGTGGGTTGGTAAATATGATGGGGCGTTTATACGATGGTTTGCTCTTCTACTAGACCTCCTCACCCCTGCCCTGGTAAGTAGTGGCAAAATGCCCACTAATTTGACAACTCTAAATGAAAACATTGTAGCGATCTGTTCTGAGAGCAAATTCATAATGCATTTTTCTGTTTATTTTGTGCAACGCTGTTATAAAAAGTATACATTAAGATTAAAGAATTATGAAAGAAAATTCCGTATTCCCATATAGGGTTAGGTAAGTGGGTTATATCAAAAACGTACTCGCATGTAAGGGGTGATTGGGGTTGTAGAATGTAATGATTCTGGGCGTAAGTATCGTGAATGACCCCACAGGAACCAAATATTTATAATGTTCGCATAAAGGTATCGAAACTTTGACCCCCCCCCCCTCTTAAAAGTGTGTTCAATAGGTTCGAATTGCAGGGGCTCCATATTTCATAAATGTAAAATTCTCTGTACTAATGTCCCTATTAGCAATAAGTGAATGAAAATTGTGCGGAATTAAAGTTACATTATAAATGTTGAAAATCTTACCTTGTCATGGGTCAAGTCTAATTGTTGATATATGTATTGATATAAACCCAGATTTCCCATCTCACAAGACATGTCTAATTTTGAAGTTAATTAACCGATAAGAAGTATTTTGCTGAAAAGCAAGAAAGTTGTAGGGATAGTCTGCACAAAAGCTTTCTTTGCAAGTGGGAAGTGAAAAACCGAAGATGACCACATTTCAGAATTGGAGCCACCACCCTTCGTATACCATCCATATCCATCCATAATATACTACCCGTTCATTTGTATTGCCCGCCCTCTACGTGAACGTCTTAACTATATTTTCGGAAATTTTTGTACAGCTTGAGTCAGTGACATTTTCTGATATCTGATAGGCCTTATTTCAACTCTCGTAGTTACTTCCACCTGTCTAAAGTGATATATTCAAAGAAAATCTGAAATTTAGTGGTCTGGGACTGAATGTCCACATAAGGGAATGGTAGTACCATTACACAATATAGACATTATTAGGCTTTTGAAGATGGTACAATCTCGAATAACAGCATTTAAGGATAATCTGTATGAGTTTAAGTAACAATGATACTAGTTATGGATCCTTGAAGAGAAGTAAAGTCACGTAAAATGCATCGTTACAGTGGGTTCGTTGGGGTGTTACCGCAATTTGGCAGGCAATTTGAGGTACCGTTTGTTCGCATTGAGAAGAACCACTCAGGTAGTCTCATTTTCTTGTCCGTCCTATTCTAAATGTAATCTCATCATTCTAACACTGTATTCTATTAAGTTCTACTCGCCGAGAAGTTGCTAGGTCTCAGCCTAGCGTTATAAAATTGATGCCTGATAAATGAATCTTTAATCTGCTCTTTTTTCTAAAAAGCGCTAGAATAAATATATATACATATGTTTTATGTCTTTAATAATTTTTAAGTATGCATTATTCTTAAATTAGTATTATATTTCAGCCATATTGAGCCTTAATTTTCTTAAAGATTTGATGTTCTCATTAAATAGTCTGCATTAAGATTAGAAAATATTATAACAATCGAAATTTCTCTGGTGCTTATCATTTTATTCGGTTTGTAGTTGTAAATCTAAAAAGGGTATATATATACGCTTGAGAGGGCTTCCCTAAGATTCATAGAGTTTTGTCCTAGATAGTATCCTTTGAGATTTGCCCTACACCCCGTGTAGTCCTTATTTATCGCATAGTGAGCGTTTGTGCAAGCAATGTTATGTTAGCATGTTTGATGTCTTGTTAGTATCTGGCGACGTTAGCATGTTACATTAGTCATTATGTGTTGTACACCCTGTGCTTTTTTAAAACCATACACAGGGATATTTTCCATTACAGTCCACTGAGCCCTAATTTCCACTACAGCTGTAAGTACACAACACCCCCTCTGATGGAATTAAAGACTAAAGCAAACTTCATTTGTACTAGCCCTACTCTCCCTCTTCAATAGCCCGTATGTTTGTGGTTTATCATAGGTAGCAGTTTACCATGTTAGCGATAGTAAGTGTACATTATGCATATGCATTGTGTGTATCATATCATGTTTTTCGTTAGTGTCAATATCATCAATAGCGTTAGGATTGGTTTTGTACGTTCGAGGTTTAAATAGTTATTAGACAGAATGAATTTGAAGGATGAATACAGTGATTTCAAAGTTGATTCGCATGTACATGGAAAGGTCGTCTGTAAAAGATCGATATTAATTAAAAGACATCTTTGCTGGACAAAGCGGGAATATGCTTTAGTAGTATTTACTATTTTTACACTGCATTTCGTCACTATTGTATAAGTGCCTTGGCTGACTTTGACCTTGATGAACTCTCAATCTTTAATAAATTTCATTATGGGTCTTGGTATATGACTAGTTTAAATGTACAGTGATAACATGGTTTCGAGCAGTGAGACAGCCATAGCTGACAACTGATCTGTTTATAATTTGTGCAATCAACAGTAATCACTCATCGACGCTAATTCTGTTGGCTAAGTTACAGAAAGCTGGTGTCGATCACATAAATATAGGGCACGGTCAGAGTTAGTCGTCAATGGTTCCACCCTATACATCCTATTATCAACAAAATATGCAGACGTAATTGTTCATTATAATAGGTACGCCTTGTTTCCTTTCCTTACAATGTCCTTACAATTTAATGTATGTATGCATGCATATAGCAAAATATGCAGATTCAAGGTTTCATTAAAATAGGCAGGCCTTGCTGCCTTCATCGACGTGGCATTAGATATAACCTCACATGGTACATGTATTTTGTTTATAGGAAACTAAGGTCCGGTGCTGGTTGTTAATTTCCAAAATAGTTCTGGCCATTTGGTATCAAGAGCTTCTAACATGTTTCTTAAACTTCCTAGGTGATTCATTATTCAAACATGCTTTAAAGGTAAAGTAAATTGGTCACTCACATTCAGAGATAAACTAATGTAATGTGCTAATTTGAAGAATGATAAACCATGGTGTATTTTAGCTCTATTGCTATCCATTTGCCATGATGATATATTTTCCTGGTAAAGGCCTAGGATAGTTGAGATGTCTGCTTCCTCTCCATCTCGCTATTGGCCAAAGAACATACAAGTACTTCACGAAGAGGGCACTGCTTGCATCTAAATTCGAGGTTAAGAGGATAGAAAGTCTGTGCAATTATTCTGTGGAGGATGTCCTTTCCTGTTTCGTCATCTGTAAAGGCCGGTTTACACGATCATCTTCTGATTATATTTACATTAAATTCCCGTAGATGTATTATTTGGATGACAAGAGTGGGATGATGCACTTCATGATTGAAATTGAATATAAAATTTGATATCTTCAAATGGTATATGATATGGTGTCTTAGCCGATCGTAACAAGAGATGTAACGAGTCCACCAGAGACAAGCAAATATAATGCAAATATTAGCAATGAAAATATTAAATTGTGTCACAAACACTAATAGCTGCTCGTGAGAATCGAATAGAAATTTGAATAGCTAGCCAGCTATCATTATGCTGTGAAAGGAAATAGAAGATGTTATATATAAATTTCATTAAGTATTTGAACATTCATCTAATCTGTAAGTACTATTATTGTTGTTGTCAATTGGTTGAAGAAAGAGCTTGACAGTTGCTAAAGTACAGTTTGGTGGAGTTTATGTCATGTTTATGTTGTTTCCTGCTAAGATATTTTAATGCAAAGCATATAAGCAGCATTAGCAGGAGCTAAGTGAAAATAGATTTGTATAACGTGGAAATTATGAAGAATTTAATCATTAAGTTGAAATGGGTGAAGCAGGGGGAGCTGCTTAGAATTGAAGGGGAATTGGATATTGAATATAAAATTATATTTGTGGCTATACATCGGTAGGCTGTTCAAATTAATAACTAGTAATGCTTTTGTAGACAACAGCAAAAAGCTGATAATGCTGCCACATGACACACAAGTATAAATATATAAAGTACAATCTGCTGGAACATTACGTGAAGCTGAAAGCATTAAAAGACTATATTTGAACCGGAGGGCAGATCATGGATTCTGGTAAGGTATAATTTTATAGAAATTTTGTGTTGTTTTCTAGTGTTTAATTTGAATGCTTGATATACAATAGAGGGAAGAGGAATCTGAAAGCGTACTCATGTGTATAAATGTAAAAGGCATTGGCACACGAAACATTAAACTTAAGTAGAAGGCTGTTGTGCATTGTGAAAGGCTTTGGCACCCAAAATATATCAAGCTGAAGTGGAAGGCTATTCTGAATTGTGAAAGGCATTGACATCTGAAACATGAAACTTAAATAGAAGGCTACTGTGAATTGCGGAAGGCACTGGGACAGAAAATAGTAAGCTTTAATAGAAGGTTGTTGTGAATTGTGGAAAACAGTGAAATTGGAAAATGTAGCGAAAGTAGAAGGGTACTGTGAATTGCGGAAGGCACTGGGGCACAAAATAGTAAGCTTTAATAGAAGGTTGTTGTGAATTGTGGAAAACAGTGAAATCGGAAAATTTAGCGAAAGTAGAAGGCTACTGTGAATTGCGGAAGGCACTGGGGCACAAAATAGTAAGCTTTGATAGAGGGTTGTTGTGAATTGTGGAAAACAGTGAAATCTGAAAAGTTAGCGAAAGTAGAAGGCTATTGTGAATTGGGGAAGGCATTACTACACGAAACATTAAACGTACGTTGAAAAATGTTGTGAATTCGATGAAGGCATTAGGACACGAAACATTAAATGTAAATAGAAAGCTGTTGAGAATTGGGAGAAGACATGGGCCCCGGAAAGAATGAACTTGAATAGAAGACCAGTCAGTAGTTTAGAAGGCGTTGACACCCGAAGTTTTAAACTTATGTAGATTGCTATTTAGAATTGAAATTGAAATCTCTGATTCATACTCGTGTATACAACGTCAGTGTATCATAGCAATGAGGTGTCCATTAATTTAATATGAAGATAGGAAGTATTAAGCTCATAGAAGTATTTAATTGATTTATTGAAGAGTATGGTGTTTAATCACTGACCATGTAGCGTACATTAACTACAAAAAATTTCGTCGTGGCAAAATTTTGGACAAATATTTTGACGAAAAGTTCTTCGACGAAATTTCAAATGTGACGAAATTTTGTAACGACGAAATTTGTTGCTTTTAAGAATTTTGAGAATTCGCATAGAAAAACTATAGTATGAAGTCATAGATAATATTAATGCATCCAATCTAATCAATGCAAATTACATCGTCCGTATAATCATCATCGTCTTTGGTATCATCATCATAATCATAATCATCATAATCATAATCATCATAATCATCATCATCATCATCATCATCATCATCATCATCATCATCATCATCATCATCATCATCATCATCATCATCATCATCATCATCATCATCATCATCATCATCATCATCATCATCATCATCATCATCATCATCATCATCATCATCATCATGGTCGGTTTTTCTTTCATTATCTGCGCTTGATGAAAATATTCCAAGCTGCTTTTTGTCGCCAATTTCAAAAGAATCTTCATCAATCTGTATATAGTTCAGTTCCACTACTTCTCTCATCCGCTCAAGGTATTTACGTGTTTGGTCGGAAATTTTAAACTCTACCGACAGCAAATTTTCCAGACCACCTTCTCTACAAGATACAACAGAACTGAGCACAAAGGGCGGAATTAATTTTTAGAGAGGCTTTGTGATTAAAGAAAAACAATGTTCCTATACGTATATTTAAACGAATACTTTTAATTATGCTCTTTTGATAAACTTTCGTACCATTTTGAGTAGAGATTCTTAGAGTGCCAAAAGGAACACTTTTGATTGCCTTCACATAAACTGTGAATATATTGTTTTTCATTGGACTTTACTTGTGTTTTAAGTTTTTAGCTCTTAGAATATTAGTAGTATGTTCTTATCTGTTTTGTGTGTTGAAAATCCACGACGACATTTTGTCACGACAAAATTCTGAAAAATTGTCCGAAATTTCTGTCGACGAAGTTTATCCGCCGAAATTTTATCTGACGGAAATTTTTTGTTGCTAATGTACCTTGTATGTCTGCATGGTATAGAATATTCCATTAATGCATCTTATTTGGATTTGTAGGGAATGGTAAAAGTGACTTGTCGCCACAGTAGATGCAGAAATAAAAAATTGTACGTACTTGACAATAACGACAATGAGCGAAGTTATAAGAAGTTATTGGTGTCATGTGAGGCTTGATGGTATATTTTCATAACTGGTAAGTGCTTTTCAAGTGAACTAGTTAGCAGGGATGGTGCCAGACATTGTCCGAAGATAGACAGAGTACTAATCCGCTAAAAGAGCTGTGTGATAACTGGTATTTGCTTTCCCTCGGTAGGCTAGCATGCTGTAAAATGGGGGTACTTTTGACCCCTGAGCTCCCCTGCCACACATCCCTGCTAGACTTTGTTGACTTAGTTTATTTTTGTTGGTAATGCCAATCAGTGAATTAATGGAATGGAAGCCTGAATCTGTGCATATATGTACAACTATGGAAGTGGTTCACAGCTGAAGTAGAGGAGGCACCATTGAACACTGAAGTTTGTTGGAGCGAATATGAAGAAGTGTGATTAGTCATCGGCAAATCTTGATAACTTGTATTTAAGTGTGTCCATACTGCTGTTCAAGCTATCTTTAGTCATTGTTTGATGTGTCGTTTTAATCTTTATTCTGGGTCATTTTTAATCTCTGTTCTGTGTCATTTTAGTATTTATTATTTGTCATTCTTAATCATTTTCGGTCTGTCACTTTTAATCTTTTTTCGGTTTGTCGGTCTTAATCATCGGTCATTGTATCGTTTTTAATTATTGTTCGGTGTGTCGTTCTTAATCATTTGTCGTTGTGTGATTTTTAATCATTGTTCTGTGTCTCGTTCTTAATCAGTGTCGGAGTGTCGTTTTTAACCATTGTTTGGTGTGTCGTTCTTAATTATTTTTCGGTGTGTCGATTCTAATCACTGTTCGGTGTGTCTTTTTTAATAATTGTTTTGTGTGTCAGTTTTAATCATTGTTCTGGGTGTTGTTCTTAATCATTGCTCGGTGTGTCTTTTTTAACCATTGTTTGGTGTGTCGTTCTTAATTATTTTTCGGTGTGTCGATTCTAATCACTGTTCGGTGTGTCTTTTTTAATAATTGTTTTGTGTGTCAGTTTTAATCATTGTTCTGGGTGTTGTTCTTAATCATTACTCGGTGTGTCTTTTTTAACCATTGTTTGGTGTGTCGTTCTTAATTATTTTTCGGTGTGTCGATTCTAATCACTGTTCAGTGTGTCTTTTTTAATCATTGTTTGGTGCGTCGTTCTTAATCATTTGTTGTTGTGTGATTTGTAATCATTGTTCTGTGTCTCGTTCTTAATCAGTGTCGGTGTGTCGTTTTTAACCATTGTTTGGTGTGTCGTTCTTAATTATTTTTCGGTGTGTCGATTCTAATCACTGTTCGGTGTGTCTTTTTTAATAATTGTTTTGTGTGTCAGTTTTAATCATTGTTCTGGGTGTTGTTCTTAATCATTGCTCGGTGTGTCTTTTTTAACCATTGTTTGGTGTGTCGTTCTTAATTATTTTTCGGTGTGTCGATTCTAATCACTGTTCGGTGTGTCTTTTTTAATAATTGTTTTGTGTGTCAGTTTTAATCATTGTTCTGGGTGTTGTTCTTAATCATTACTCGGTGTGTCTTTTTTAACCATTGTTTGGTGTGTCGTTCTTAATTATTTTTCGGTGTGTCGATTCTAATCACTGTTCAGTGTGTCTTTTTTAATCATTGTTTGGTGTGTCGTTCTTAATCATTTGTTGTTGTGTGATTTGTAATCATTGTTCTGTGTCTCGTTCTTAATCAGTGTCGGTGTGTCGTTTTTAACCATTGTTTGGTGTGTCGTTCTTAATTATTTTTCGGTGTGTCGATTCTAATCACTGTTCGGTGTGTCTTTTTTAATAATTTTTTTGTGTGTCAGTTTTAATCATTGTTCTGGGTGTTGTTCTTAATCATTACTCGGTGTGTCTTTTTTAACCATTGTTTGGTGTGTCGTTCTTAATTATTTTTCGGTGTGTCGATTCTAATCACTGTTCGGTGTGTCTTTTTTAACCATTGTTTGGTGTGTCGTTCTTAATTATTTTCCGGTGTGTCGATTTTAATCACTGTTCGGTGTCTCTTTTTTAATCATTGTTCAGTGTGTCTTTTTTATTCGTTGTTAAGTGATATTTATTAGTTCATCTGATTTACGTCGCTAAAGCTAGTTTAGTGTTTTATTACGTCTGTTGCTCTTAAGTTTCACAGTTCTCGCTGTTGGCCTTGGCTGTTGTTTATCGTTGCTTTGTCTATGACTGTTTGATGTTAGTCATTCCTGCTAGTCATTGCTTTTGTCTTCTGTTATCTGATTTTATTCGCTCCTGATAGTAATATTTGCTTTATTGCATGATTGCATTCAGTCCTGTTATTTGTTACGTTGCCTTCGTTGCATAGTTGTACTGTCTCCCTTTATTCGTTATTTTTCATCACCCTTTCCCTTGATCGTATTTACCCGTAGTATTCCTCATTATTGCCCTTTGTTCTGTCTAGTTTGGTAACTTCGTTTGGTATTCCTTCCTATCGTTCAACGTATAACAGTCTGAGTGATAAGTGTTATCTGACATTATTCACTCCAGTTTTATTTTTGTGCCCTTTAGTTGTATTCAATGCCATGGCCTGCTATGTTTCCCCTTTTCACCTTATTTTATCCACGTTGTCATCCCAGGTCTGTTGCTTGAATTTATTTACTCTTTTATTATCTCCGTTATTTCTACTGCTTTGTGTTGCTCAGTCTTGACAGTGTTAAGTTTCCTCTCTTTTTCATTTCTTTCTTCTACATTAGTATTAGTTCTTAGTATATAGAGATTCCTTTCACCCTGCTAGTTGATTTCGGTCAGTACTGTTAGGCATTATCTCTCTATTTTATAATTTGATTGTTAATTAATATTAGAAATGCTTATCTTTGTGCTGCTTCATGTTGGGCACTCCTTTTAGTTTTAAATTTCCTCTCTTTTTTATTGTTTTACTCTACATTAATATTAAAAGTGCTTTTCTTTCTGCTGCTTGATGGTGGTCACTACTGTCATATGTCATTCTGCCCTCCAGGTTTTCGTTTTAGTCTACACTAGTACTGGTAGGGCATATCTTTCTGCTTGGTGATGGTGATGAGCCCTTTTATTGTGTATTTTCCTCTCTATTTTATTGATATATCCAAGATTGATATGTTTAGCCGTTGTTTTTCTGCTGATTGGTGTTGCTCAAGCCTTTCAGTCGTTATTTTCTTCTCTATTGGATTGTTTTACTCTATATTAATAGTAGTAGAACTTAGCAATCTGCTGCGTCACGTTACTCAAAGCTTTTTGTCCCGAGGTTCTTTTCAAAGTTAGTGTTAACATATTATCATTAGTAAAACTTATCTGCCGCGTCGTGTTACTTGAAGCTTTTTGTGCCTCTTTTCTTGTATTTTATATTAATACTTGTAGTGGTTATTGCTCTGCTGCTTTGTGTTGGTCAATCTTGTCAGTCTTTAGTTTACTTTGTTTTATATTGTTTTATTCCACATTAATATTGGTAGTGCTCAACCTTCTTCTACTTGGTGTTGCTTAATTCTTGCTGTCTTTATTGTCTGTTCTATTTTGTAGTTGTATTCTAAATAAATATCCATAATGCAATGCCGTGTGTTGGTCAGTCGTTTTATTTTTATTGCCGTGTTTATTGTAGTGTTGTTCCGTAGATTAAGTTTAGTAGTGCTCAATATTAGTAGTGAATAATATAATTTTCAGTTTATTAGTTGTGCTTATCTTTCTGCTTCTTTGGTGATACCCAGTCCTTTCTGTGGTTATTTTCCTCTGTATTTTATAGCTGTAGTCTACATTAACATTTATAGTGCTTATCTCATTGCTTCATTTTGATCGTCTTTTTTCGTTATTGGCGTCTATAATTTATTGTGTTATTTTACATTAACATCAGTGTTATTTTTCTTTCTGCTACTTGGTTTTTCTCCATAAATTCAGTCTTTATGTTCGTGTCTATTTTACTGCGCTACTCTACATAAATACTATTGATCCTTAGCATTTTGCTACCTACCGTCAATCAGTCCAGTCAGTCGGTATTTTCCTCTCTAATTTATTGCTGAATTCTGCAATAATGTAAGTAGTGCTTATCTTTCTGCTGCTTGATGTTGTTCAGCAAGTTCAGTCCTCATTTAATTTTCCATTTGATTGTATTATGTGACATTAATAGTGGAAGTGGCGTATCTGTCTGCTGGTTGATGTTGGGCAGTCCTTACATTCTATGTTTTGTTCTCTGTGGTAGTGTTTTAATACACATACATATTAGTATTGGTTTTATGTCTGTTACTTGATGTTGATCAGTAGTGTCACCCCTTATTTCTCTCTAGTGTTTATTGTGTTGTTCTGCAGCAATTTTGGTAGTCCTCATCTTTCTGCTTCTTTGTGTTACTCCATCATTCATCGTTAGTCTCCTGTCCATTTTATTGTTTTATCCTAGTTTAATATTAATATTGCTTATGTCTCTAATGCGTGTTGTTGATCAATACTTTGAGTTGTTAGTTTCCTCTCTCTTTTATTGTATTACTCTACTTTCAGATTAGTACTGCTTATCATCCTGCGTCGTTATGTTGGTCAGCGTTTTCACTCCTTGTTTTCCTCTCAATTTTATTGTTGTACTATAGATTAATGTTAGGTTTGCCTATCTTCTCGATGCTGCTTGATGTTTTGTCAGAGCATTCAGCCATTAATTTCCTCTCCATTGTATTAATTAATTCTACATTTATACTAGTAATGATTGTCTATCTGCTGCTTTGTATTACTCAGCCCTATCAGTTCTTGTTTTCCTCTCTAGTTTAGTTTGTGAATGTACATCAATATTAGTAATGCTTATCTCTCTAACTATTGGTTCGGTCAGTACTGTCAGTAGTTATGTTACTTTTTAGTTTATTTTTTATTGTACATTAATAATAGTAGTCCTTATCTCTCTACTGCTTTCATTTGGTCGGTACTTTCAATCATTATATTTTTCTCTATCTGATTGTCGTATTCTACTGCAATATTATTAGTAAGTGCTCATATTTCTTCTGTTTGTTGTTACTCCATCATTTATGTTGCTATGTCCTTCTCTATTTTATTGTTTTACTCTACACAAGTACTAATAGTGCGTATCCTTCTGTTGCTCGACATTGGCCAGTCCATTCACTAGTAGCGTCCTCTCTATCGTCGTGATTGCTTGTATCGTACGATAAATAAAGCTTATCAGTCTGCTGCTTCGTGTTACTCCATCGTCTCAGTCGTTGTTGTCCACTCTAGGTTAATGGTATCTTGTACATTAATATTAGTAATGCTAATCTTTTTGAAACTTGATGTTGATCAGTATCTCAGCTTTTCAGTTTTCTACTCTATTTGTGTAATCTACTGTAATATTTGTAGGACTTATCTTTCTGCTGCTTGGCGTGCTGATTCATTTACTCGTTATTTTCTTCTCTGTTTTATTGATTAGTTGTACATTAACATTATTAGTACTAATCTCTTTTCTGCTTGATGTTGCCTAGTTCTTTCTGTCATTAGGCTTCTCTCTTTCTTATTGTTGTTTTTTCTAAATTGTTATTAGTAGTGGTTATCTGACTGCTGTTGTGTTGTATTCTTTCTTTTCAGTCGCTATGTGTCTCACTAGTTGTTTTGTTGATTCTACATTGTTATTCTACATTAGTAGTTATATTCCAAATCATCCTGCTGCTTAGTACTTGTGAGTTATTTAAAGCAGTAGTTTGTTCTATGTTACTGGCTTATTGTGCACTAATATTGGTCGTGCTTATATTTTTGCTTCTTGATGTCGATGAGTCCTTCCAGCCGATATGTTGCTAGGTTTTTTATTATTTTATTGTTCATTAACGTTAGCAGGGTGTTTGCCAAATCAGGGAAATCAGGGAAATCAGGGAAAAATCAGGGAACTGCGAGTAGACTTAAAAATATCGAGGAAAAAATCAGGGAAATCCGCTAAATCTGGAGAAAATCAGGGAAAAATCAGGGAAATTATTTATCTCCAAAAATGAATTCTAGTTGTTGCATTCTGAAAGAGAATGTCGTAGATATTGGTTTGAAAGCATATATCTTAACTGTCGTAAAAGGATTTTCGAAGCATTCATTCGAAGCATCAAAAGAAATTTTGGTAATGTTAATTTGAATTATAGATAGTTTTCAAAACGAATTTATACTATCAAAGCACTGAAACTAAACTCAGGCATGCATTCAAACTGCATTTCCAAACGCAAAGAACCTGCAACAGATCAATAAATCTCTATAACTCCTGTACTGTTATTTGCTTCTCCAAGTTTCTGCTGTATGAAACCATAAAAAAATTCTTCATACACGACCTTCGAAAGTTCGATTCCATTTTTGGAGCTCTTTGTTGACAAGCACCTTCTCGTGAATTTTTCTTCAGCTTGAAGCTATCAATACAAGTAGGAGTGACCTACTTTTCTCTGAGTATTTGCAAAGTAAACTAGCTATCGTCAAGACATTGTCTAAACCCCCAGCAGGGAGTTTAGCAAAATCCATAAACTTGCTCTACGAATTCTTTCACTGATTATGAAACCCCGTTTGAAGATCTACTTCAAAGAAACAATGAGCAGACACATTTTGCTCAAATGGAATACAGCACACTTTACTGAAATAGACGAAACTTTGCTTAACTAGCCTTGTATTCTGATAAGCGTAGTGTTTAGTATTTGCTCAGGACCTATATTGAATCAGGGAAAACAGGGTAGAGATCAGGGAAAAATGACTTCCCTAATTTGGCAGACACCCTGGTTAGTACTGCTTACCTTTCTGTGTATTGGTTTTGGCGAGTCCCTCTGGCCGTTAGTTTCATTCATTAGTTTCCTATCTACTTTACTTTTTCTATGTTACATTAATAGTTGTAGTGTGTAGTGTCTTTCTGGTTGGTGTTGCTTAGTCCTTTCTGGCAGTATTTTCCTCTCTATTTTATTATTTGATTCTACATTCAGATTAGTGCCACTTATTTGTGTCTTAATGTCACTCAATCTATTGAGTCGTTATTTTAGGCTTCAAATTACAGTCTTGTCCTACATGTATATTTGTAGCGCTTATCTGTATGCATCATTATGTCGGCCAGTCTTCTCAGTCCTACATTAGGTACATTAAGTGTTTTTGTCCTACATTAAGATTAGTATTGGTTATCTGCACTCCGTCGGTGTTTTTCTCTCTCATCCATCGCCTTACTGTAAATTAATTTTAGTAATCCTGATCCTTCTGCCGTTTAGTTTGTGTCAGCACTGTCGCTCGGTAGTGTCTTCCCGAGTTTATTCTCGTTTTAAGTTTGCTTTCCTTTCTGATGCTTGATGGTGCTGGCTCCTGAAAGCCGTTATGTTCCCTTACATGTCATTTTTGTATTCTACCCTGCTATTGGTATGTCTTATCATTATCCCGCTGATTGTCGTCCAGTCTTTAGGTTGTTAGCATTCCGTGTCTTATATCACGGTAGTCTATTTCGCTATCATTAGTGTGCATCTTCCGTGCGCTGTGTGCTTCTCTAGACGATACCTTGTTTCCCCCCGTGTCATTTATTGTTTGTCATCTTTCTGCTGTGTAGTGTTGCTCAGTCCTGTAAACCAGTATATGTTCCTCTTGTAGGGTAGTATTGTGTTCCACCCTGTTATTAGCAATGTTTATTTTTCCGCTGCTCGTTAGTTCTCAGTATTGTAAGTCGTTGTTTCCGCCATTATTTTACTTTTGTATTGAATCCTGTTCTTAGTAATGCATATTATTTTCTGCTTGTTACTAATCAGTTATGCAAATCTGTTTTTCCATATTATTTTACTGTTGAATTTGATCCTAATATCAATATTTCTTATTTGTCAGCTGCTTAGTGTTGCCCAGTTCTTTAAGTTGCTATTTGCCCATGGGGATATCGTTGCATTTTACTCTGCTATCAGTAATGTTTATCCTCCCGTTGCTTGGTGTTGTCCACTTCTTTAAGTCTTTACGTTCCCCTAAATTGATTCGGGTATTCTACCCTGCTATGAAATTGCTTAGCGTTCTTCAGCTTCAGACTGCTCAATCCTTTAGGTCGTCAGTATCTCCTGTATTATATCCTTGTAGTCTACATGCTGTAAGTATTGTCTATCTTTCTACTGCTTGATGTTACTCAGTCCTGTACACCATTAGTTCCCCATTTAAGTGTTGGGTTTTCGTACCCTTTTAGTCATACTGCATATCTGTTTTCTATTTGGTGACACTCACGTCTGTAAGTCGTCTTTTTTGTTGATTATTCTGTTGCTTCATTTTACCAAGTTAGTAGGATTGTCGATCTTTCTGCTGTTTGATGTTGTTCAGTCATGTAAGTAGCTAGTTCTGTTTGTTTTTGCTGTGCCATTCTACCTTGTTATTAGCGTTGTTGCTACTTGCAGTTGCTCAACTGTGTATGTCCTTATTACATATCCTATCTCATTGTTTTAACGTAGCCTGCTACCTGAATTGTTTATATTTTCGCAGCTTGCTGTTGGCTAGTCCTTTAAGTCGTTTATTTCTGTTTTAGTTTATTGTTTTAGTATTGCTTATCTGTCTGCTGCTTGATGCAGCTCTGTGCTGTATGGGGTTATTTTCCCCCTGCATTTCATTATGATTCTGATTCTTCTACTCTACCCTGCTTCTAGTATTGTTCATCTTTCTGTTGATTGCTGTGCTCAGCGCTGAAAGGCATTATTTCCCCTTGTATATGATTACTTCATTTTACATTGTATCTAATGTTGTTCGTCTTTTTACTTCGTGTTGTATAGTGCTGTGATGTGTTTGATGTGTCTGCTGCTTGGCTTAGCTCATTGCTGTGATGCGTTATTTCTCTCTTGTTATGATTGTCCAGTTCTACCTAGTTTCTAGTGTTATTTATCTTTCTGCCGCCTCGTGTTGGTCATTTTTGTTTTGATTTATTTCTGTATTTATATGATTGTTCAATTCTGCATTTTTTCTAGTTCATTCTGCTGCTTTATTTTGGTCAGTGGTGTGAGACTTTATTTTCTTCTTATATGATTGTTGAACTCTAGCTTGTTTCTAGCGTTGTTTATATTTCCACTTCTTGGTTTTGCTTATTGCCGAGAAGCGTTCTTTCTCTCTGTATATGGTTATTAAGTTCTAGCTTGTTTATAGTGTTGTTTGACTTTCTGTTGCTTTGTTTTGTTCAGTTCTGAAAGCGTTATGTCCCCCCTTATATGTTTGTTAAATTGTATCTGGTTTCTAGTGTTTGTTATCTGTCTAGTGCCTGGTTTTTTGTACTGCTGTGAAGCGTTATGTCTCTCTTTATATGGTTATATTAGACTCTACCTTGTGTATAGTGCTGTTTATCTTTATACTGGTGTTGTTTGCTCAATGCCGTGAGGCGTTATTTCTCTTTTTATATGATTGCTCAATTCTACCTTGTGTCTATCCATGTTTATCTTCTTGCTGATTTGTTTTGCTCAGTGCTTTGAGGTGTTATTTCTCTATTTATATGATTGTTGAATTCTACCTTGTGTCTGTCTTTCTTTATCTTAATGCAGCTTGGTTTTGCTCAGTACTGTAAGGCGTTATGTCCCCAGTTATATGGTTGTTCAAATATCTGTTTACATCATTGTTCAATTGTACCCTGTTTGTTGTGCTGTATATCTATCTGCTGCTTGGTGTTGCTCATTCCTGTGAGTCTTTGTGTCTCTTTTTATATTGTTGTTCCATTCTATATTTTGTCTAGTGTTGTTTATCCTCCTGCTGCTTTGGTTTGCTCCATTCTTTAAGACCTTGTGTCCCCCATGTTATGGTTGCTCAATTCTGCCTTCGGTCTAGTTCTGTTGTGTATATTTCTGCTGCGTGGGTTTTGCTCATTGGTGGTAGGCGTTATTTCTTTGTTTTCTCTGATGTATTCAAGTCTACCCTATTTCTACTGTTGTTTTCTTTTCTGACGCTTATTGTTGTTTAGTGCTATAAGGCGTTATGTCATCCGTTACTTCGTTGGTCAATGCTACCTGGTGTGTAGTGTTGTTTAGCTCTCTCCTGCTTTGTTTTGCTCATTGCTTTGAGGTGTTATTTCCTTCTTTACCTGATTGTTCAACTATACCTTGTCTCTATTGCTGTTTATCTTTCTAGTGCTTGGATTGTGCTAATTTCTGTGATGCCTTTTGTCTCTTTCGATATGATTGTTCAATTCCAACATGTTTCTAGTGTTGTTCATCTTTCTGCTCCTTGGCTTTGCTCAGTGCTGTGAGGCGATATTTCTCTCTTTATGTGATTTTTCACTTCTACCTTATCCCTAGTGCTGTTTATCTTTCTCCTGAGTGGTTATGCTCAGTGTTGTCGGGTGTTAGAGTCAGGGTTAGGGTCAGGGTTATCTTTATGTGGTTGGCCAGTTCAACCTAGTGTATAATTGTGTTTATCTGTCTCCTACTTTGTTTTGCTCAGTGCTGTCGGGTGTTAGAGTCAGGTTTAGGGTCAGGGTTATCTTCATGTTGTTGGTCAATTCCATCTTGTGTATAGTGTTGTTTATCTGTCTCCAACTTTGTTTTGCTCAGTGCTGTTAGGAGTTTTGTCCCGAGTTATATGGTTGTTCAAATATGTCTTGTTGATAGTGTTATTTATCGTTCTGCTGCTTTGTGTTGCTCAGTACTCTGAGGCGTCATTCCTCTCGTTATATGATTGTTCAATTCTACGTTGGTTCTAGTGTTGTTTATCTTTCTATTTCTTGGTTTTGATCAGTGCTGTGTCGCGCTACACACGTATCTCTTTATATCAGTCGTCAAGTCTACATTGTGTCTTATGTTGTTTGTCTCTCTGTTGCATTTTTGTCAGTGCTGTAAAGCACTATGTCCCCCGTTATATCTTTGTTCAAGTTTACCTTATGTCTATGTCTGGTTATCTTTGTTCTTCATTTGTGTTGCTCATTTCTGTGAGGGTTATATGTCTCTTCATGTGTTTGTTTATTACTACATTGGTTCTAATATTGTTTATCTGTCTGCTAGTTGGTTTTTTCTCATTGCTGTGAGGCGTTATTTCACCCGTGATATGATTGTTCAATTCTACGCTGTTTGTATTGTTGTTGATTTATCTGCTGAGTGGTTATTGTCAGTGCTGTAAGGCGTTATTTTTCTCTTTATCTGATTGCTCAATTCTACCTTTTATGTAGTATTATGTAACTTTCTGGTGTTTTCGTGTTGCTAATTACTACGTGGTGTTAATTCTCTCTTTATATTATTGTTCAATTGTACCTTTTGTCTAGTCTTGTGTATCTGTCTACAACTCAGATATGCTCCATGCTGTGAGGGGTTATTTCTTTCTGTATGTTGCTGTTCATTTATACCTTATGTCTAGACTTATTTATCTTTGTCACGCTTGTTTTGCTGAGTGCTGTGAGGCGTTATTTCTCTTTTTATATGATTGTTCAATTCTATCTTGTTTCGTCTGTTGTGTATCTTTCTACGGCTTGGCTTTGCTCTTTCTCTGAAGCTTTATTTCTGTCTTTATATTATTGTTCAACTCTGCCTTGTGTCCAGTGTTATTTATGTGTCTGCTGCTTGCTTTGCTCATTGCTATGAGGTGTCATGTCTCTCTTTATGTGCTTGTTCAATTCTACCTTTGTTTGGGAGTTATTTATCTGTCTGCTGCTTGCTTTGCTCATTGCTATGAGGTGTCATGTCTCTCTGTATGTGTTTGTTCAATTCTACCTTTGTTTTGGAGTTATTTATCTTTCTGCTGCTTGCTTTGCTCATGGCTATGAGGTGTCATGTCTCTCTGTATGTGATTGTTCAATTCTACCTTTGTTTGGGAGTTATTTATCTGTCTGCTGCTTGCTTTGCTCATGGCTATGAGGTGTCATGTCTCTCTGTATGTGATTGTTCAATTCTACCTTTGTTTGGGAGTTATTTATCTTTCTGCTGCTTGCTTTGCTCATGGCTATGAGGTGTCATGTCTCTCTTTATGTGATTGTTCAATTCTACCTTTGTTTGGGAGTTATTTATCTTTCTGCTGCTTGCTTTGCTCATGGCTACGAGGTGTCATGTCTCTCTTTATGTGATTGTTCAATTCTACCTTTGTTTGGGAGTTATTTATCTTTCTGCTGCTTGCTTTGCTCATGGCTATGAGGTGTCATGTCTCTCTTTATGTGATTGTTCAATTCTACCTTTGTTTGGGAGTTATTTATCTTTCTGCTGCTTGCTTTGCTCATGGCTATGAGGTGTCATGTCTCTCTTTATATGATTGTTCAATTCTACATTTGTTTGGGAGTTATTTATCTTTCTGCTGCTTGCTTTGCTCATGGCTATGAGGTGTCATGTCTCTCTTTATATGATTGTTCAAGTCTACATTTGTTTGGGAGTTATTTATCTTTCTGCTGCTTGCTTTGCTCATTGCTAGGAGGTGTCATGTCTCTCGTTATATGATTGTTCAATTCTACCTTTCTTTGGGAGTTATTTATCTGTCTGCTGCTTGCTTTGCTCATGGCTATGAGGTGTCATGTCTCTCTGTATGTGATTGTTCAATTCTACGCTGTTTGTATTGTTGTTGATTTATCTGCTGAGTGGTTATTGTCAGTGCTGTAAGACGTTATTTTTCTCTTTATCTGATTGCTCAATTCTACCTTTTATGTAGTATTATGTAACTTTCTGGTGTTTTCGTGTTGCTAATTACTACGTGGTGTTAATTCTCTCTTTATATTATTGTTCAATTGTACCTTTTGTCTAGTCTTGTGTATCTGTCTACAACTCAGATATGCTCCATGCTGTGAGGGGTTATGTCTTTCTGTATGTTGCTGTTCATTTATACCTTATGTCTAGACTTATTTATCTTTGTCACGCTTGTTTTGCTGAGTGCTGTGAGGCGTTATTTCTCTTTTTATATGATTGTTCAATTCTATCTTGTTTCGTCTGTTGTGTATCTTTCTACGGCTTGGCTTTGCTCTTTCTCTGAAGCTTTATTTCTGTCTTTATATTATTGTTCAACTCTGCCTTGTGTCCAGTGTTATTTATGTGTCTGCTGCTTGCTTTGCTCATTGCTATGACGTGTCATGTCTCTCTTTATGTGCTTGTTCAATTCTACCTTTGTTTGGGAGTTATTTATCTGTCTGCTGCTTGCTTTGCTCATTGCTATGAGGTGTCATGTCTCTCTGTATGTGTTTGTTCAATTCTACCTTTGTTTTGGAGTTATTTATCTTTCTGCTGCTTGCTTTGCTCATGGCTATGAGGTGTCATGTCTCTCTGTATGTGATTGTTCAATTCTACCTTTGTTTGGGAGTTATTTATCTGTCTGCTGCTTGCTTTGCTCATGGCTATGAGGTGTCATGTCTCTCTGTATGTGATTGTTCAATTCTACCTTTGTTTGGGAGTTATTTATCTTTCTGCTGCTTGCTTTGCTCATGGCTATGAGGTGTCATGTCTCTCTTTATGTGATTGTTCAATTCTACCTTTGTTTGGGAGTTATTTATCTTTCTGCTGCTTGCTTTGCTCATGGCTATGAGGTGTCATGTCTCTCTTTATGTGATTGTTCAATTCTACCTTTGTTTGGGAGTTATTTATCTTTCTGCTGCTTGCTTTGCTCATGGCTATGAGGTGTCATGTCTCTCTTTATATGATTGTTCAATTCTACATTTGTTTGGGAGTTATTTATCTGTCTGCTGCTTGCTTTGCTCATGGCTATGAGGTGTCATGTCTCTCTTTATATGATTGTTCAATTCTACATTTGTTTGGGAGTTATTTATCTTTCTGCTGCTTGCTTTGCTCATTGCTAGGAGGTGTCATGTCTCTCGTTATATGATTGTTCAATTCTACCTTTCTTTGGGAGTTATTTATCTGTCTGCTGCTTGCCTTGCTCATGGCTATGAGGTGTCATGTCTCTCTGTATGTGATTGTTCAATTCTACCTTTGTTTGGGAGTTATTTATCTTTCTGCTGCTTGCTTTGCTCATGGCTATGAGGTGTAATGTCTCTCTTTATGTGATTGTTCAATTCTACCTTTGTTTGGGAGTTATTTATCTGTCTGCTGCTTGCTTTGCTCATGGCTATGAGGTGTCATGTCTCTCTTTATGTGATTGTTCAATTCTACCTTTGTTTGGGAGTTATTTATCTTTCTGCTGCTTGCTTTGCTCATGGCTATGAGGTGTCATGTCTCTCTTTATGTGATTGTTCAATTCTACCTTTGTTTGGGAGTTATTTATCTCTCTGCTGCTTGCTTTGCTCATGGCTATGAGGTGTCATGTCTCTCTTTATGTGATTGTTCAATTCTACATTTGTTTGGGAGTTATTTATCTTTCTGCTGCTTGCTTTGCTCATTGCTAGGAGGTGTCATGTCTCTCGTTATATGATTGTTCAATTCTACCTTTGTTTGGGAGTTATTTATCTGTCTGCTGCTTGCTTTGCTCATGGCTATGAGGTGTCATGTCTCTCGTTATATGATTGTTCAATTCTACCTTTGTTTGGGAGTTATTTATCTTTCTGCTGCTTGCTTTGCTCATTGCTATGAGGTGTCATGTCTCTCTTTAAGTGATTGTTCAAGTCTACCTTTGTTTGGGAGTTATTTATCTTTCCGCTGCTTGCTTTGCTCATGGCTATGAGGTGTCATGTCTCTCGTTATATGATTGTTCAATTCTACCTTTGTTTGGGAGTTATTTATCTTTCTGCTGCTTGCTTTGCTCATGGCTATGAGGTGCCATGTCTCTCATTATGTGATTGTTCAATTCTACCTTTGTTTGGGAGTTATTTATCTGTCTGCTGCTTGCTTTGCTCATGGCTATGAGGTGTCATGTCTCTCTTTATGTGATTGTTCAATTCTACCTTTGTTTGGGAGTTATTTATCTTTCTGGTGGTTACTTTGCTCATTGCTATGAGGTGCCATGTCTCTCTTTATGTGATTGTTCAATTCTACCTTTGTCTGGGAGTTATTTATCTTTCTGCTGCTTGCTTTGCTCATGGCTATGAGGTGTCATGTCTCTCTGTATGTGATTGTTCAATTCTACCTTTGTTTGGGAGTTATTTATCTTTCTGCTGCTTGCTTTGGTCATGGCTATGAGGTGTCATGTCTCTCTTTATGTGATTGTTCAATTCTACCGTTGTTTGGGAGTTATTTATCTGTCTGCTGCTTGCTTTGCTCATGGCTATGAGGTGTCATGTCTCTCTGTATGTGATTGTTCAATTCTACCTTTGTTTGGGAGTTATTTATCTTTCTGCTGCTTGCTTTGCTCATGGCTATGAGGTGTCATGTCTCTCTTTATGTGATTGTTCAATTCTACCTTTGTTTGGGCGTTATTTATCTGTCTGCTGCTTGATTTGCTCATGGCTATGAGGTGTCATGTCTCTCTTTATGTGATTGTTCAATTCTACCTTTGTTTGAGAGTTATTTATCTTTCTGCTGCTTGCTTTGCTCATTGCTAGGAGGTGTCATGTCTCTCGTTATGTGATTGTTCAATTCTACCTTTGGTTGGGAGTTATTTATCTTTCTGCTGCTTGCTTTGGTCATGGCTATGAGGTGTCATGTCTCTCGTTATATGATTATTCAATTCTACCTTTGTTTGGGAGTTATTTATCTTTCTGCTGCTTGCTTTGCTCATGGCTATGAGGTGCCATGTCTCTCTTTATGTGATTGTTCAATTCTACCTTTGTTTGGGAGTTATTTATCTGTCTGCTGCTTGCTGTGCTCATGGCTATGAGGTGTCATGTCTCTCTTTATGTGATTGTTCAATTCTACCTTTGTTTGGGAGTTATTTATCTGTCTGCTGCTTGCTTTGCTCATGGCTATGAGGTGTCATGTCTCTCTTTATGTGATTGTTCAATTCTACCTTTGTTTGGGAGTTATTTATCTGTCTGCTGCTTGCTTTGCTCATGGCTATGAGGTGTCATGTCTCTCTTTATGTGATTGTTCAATTCTACCTTTGTTTGGGAGTTATTTATCTGTCTGCTGCTTGCTTTGCTCATGGCTATGAGGTGTCATGTCTCTCGTTATATGATTGTTCAATTCTACCGTTGTTTGGGAGTTATTTATCTTTCTGCTGCTTGCTTTGCTCATTGCTAGGAGGTGTCATGTCTCTCGTTATATGATTGTTCAATTCTACCTTTGTTTGGGAGTTATTTATCTTTCTGCTGCTTGCTTTGCTCATGGCTATGAGGTGCCATGGCTCTCGTTATATGATTGTTCAATTCTACCTTTGTTTGGGAGTTATTTATCTTTCTGCTGCTTGCTTTACTCATGGATATGAGGTGCCATGTCTCTCGTTATATGATTCTTCAATTCTACCTTTGTTTGGGAGTTATTTATCTTTCTGCTGCTTGCTTTGCTCATGGCTATGAGGTGTCATGTCTCTCTTTATGTGATTGTTCAATTCTACCTTTGTATGGGAGTTATTTATCTGTCTGCTGGTTGCTTTGCTCATGGCTATGAGGTGTCATGTCTCTCTTTATGTGATTGTTCAATTCTACCTTTGTTTGGGAGTTATTTATCTGTCTGCTGCTTGCTTTGCTCATGGCTACGAGGTGTCATGTCTCTCTTTATGTGATTGTTCAATTCTACCTTTGTGTGGGAGTTAGTTATCTTTCTGCTGCTTGCTTTGCTCATGGCTATGAGGTGTCATGTCTCTCTTTATGTGATTGTTCAATTCTACCTTTGTTTGGGAGTTATTTATCTGTCTGCTGCTTGCTTTGCTCATTGCTATGAGGTGTCATGTCTCTCTTTATGTGATTGTTCAATTCTACCTTTGTTTGGGAGTTATTTATCTTTCTGCTGCTTGCTTTGCTCATGGCTATGAGGTGTCATGTCTCTCGTTATATGATTGTTCAATTCTACCTTTGTTTGGGAGTTATTTATCTTTCTGCTGCTTGCTTTGCTCATGGCTATGAGGTGCCATGTCTCTCTTTATGTGATTGTTCAATTCTACCTTTGTTTGGGAGTTATTTATCTGTCTGCTGCTTGCTGTGCTCATGGCTTTGAGGTGTCATGTCTCTCTTTATGTGATTGTTCAATTCTACCTTTGTTTGGGAGTTATTTATCTGTCTGCTGGTTGCTGTGCTCATTGCTATGAGGTGTCATGTCTCTCTGTATGTGATTGTTCAATTCTACCTTTGTTTGGGAGTTATTTATCTTTCTGCTGCTTGCTTTGCTCATGGCTATGAGGTGTCATGTCTCTCTTTATGTGATTGTTCAATTCTACCTTTGTTTGGGAGTTATTTATCTGTTTGCTGCTTGCTTTGCTGATTGCTATGAGGTGTCATGTCTCTCTTTATGTGATTGTTCAATTCTACCTTTGTTTGGGAGTTATTTATCTTTCTGCTGCTTGCTTTGCTCATGGCTATGAGGTGTCATGTCTCTCGTTATATGATTGTTCAATTCTACCTTTGTTTGGGAGTTATTTATCTTTCTGCTGCTTGCTTTGCTCATGGCTATGAGGTGCCATGTCTCTCTTTATGTGATTGTTCAATTCTACCTTTGTTTGGGAGTTATTTATCTGTCTGCTGCTTGCTTTGCTCATGGCTACGAGGTGTCATGTCTATCTTTATGTGATTGTTCAATTCTACCTTTGTTTGGGAGTTATTTATCTGTCTGCTGCTTGCTTTGCTCATGGCTACGAGGTGCCATGTCTTTCGTTATATGATTGTTCAAGTCTACCGTTGTTTGGGAGTTAGTTATCTTTCTGCTGCTTGCTTTGCTCATTGCTATGAGGTGCCATGTCTCTCTTTATGTGATTGTTAACTTCTACCTTTGTTTGGAGTTATTTATCCGTCTGCTGCTTTCTTTGCTCATGGCTATGAGGAGCCATGTCTCTCTTTATATGATTGTTCAAGTCTACCTTTGTTTGGGAGTTATTTATTTGTCTGCTGCTTGCTTTGCTTATTGCTATGAGGTGCCATGTCTCTCTTTATGTGATTGTTAAATTCTACCTTTGTTTGGTAGTTATTTATCTGTCTGCTGCTTGCTTTGCTCATGGCTATGAGGTGTCATGTCTCTCTTTATGTGATTGTTCAATTCTACCTTTGTTTGGGAGTTATTTATCTGTCTGCTGCTTGCTTTGCTCATTGCTATGAGGTGCCATGTCTCTCTTTATGTGGTTGTTCAATTCTACCTTTGGTTGGTAGTTATTTAATTGTCTGCTGCTTGCTTTGCTTATTGCTATGAGGTGTCATGTCTCTCTTTATGTGATTGTTCAATTCTACCTTTGTTTGGGAGTTATTTATTTGTCTGCTGCTTGCTTTGCTTATTGCTATGAGGTGCCATGTCTCTCTTAATGTGATTGTTCAATTCCACCTTTGTTTGGTAGTTATTTATTTGTCTGCTGCTTGCTTTGCTTATTGCTATGAGGTGTCATGTCTCTCTTTATATGATTGTTCAATTCTACCTTTGTTTGGGAGTTATTTATCTTTCTGCTGCTTGCTTTGCTCATGGCTATGAGGTGCCATGTCTCTCTTTATGTGATTGTTCAATTCTACCTTTGTTTGGGAGTTATTTATCTGTCTGCTGCTTGCTTTGCTCATGGCTACGAGGTGTCATGTCTATCTTTATGTGATTGTTCAATTCTACCTTTGTTTGGGAGTTATTTATCTGTCTGCTGCTTGCTTTGCTCATGGCTACGAGGTGCCATGTCTTTCGTTATATGATTGTTCAAGTCTACCGTTGTTTGGGAGTTAGTTATCTTTCTGCTGCTTGCTTTGCTCATTGCTATGAGGTGCCATGTCTCTCTTTATGTGATTGTTAACTTCTACCTTTGTTTGGAGTTATTTATCCGTCTGCTGCTTGCTTTGCTCATGGCTATGAGGAGCCATGTCTCTCTTTATATGATTGTTCAAGTCTACCTTTGTTTGGGAGTTATTTATTTGTCTGCTGCTTGCTGTGCTTATTGCTATGAGGTGCCATGTCTCTCTTTATGTGATTGTTAAATTCTACCTTTGTTTGGTAGTTATTTATCTGTCTGCTGCTTGCTTTGCTCATGGCTATGAGGTGTCATGTCTCTCTTTATGTGATTGTTCAATTCTACCTTTGTTTGGGAGTTATTTATCTGTCTGCTGCTTGCTTTGCTCATTGCTATGAGGTGCCATGTCTCTCTTTATGTGGTTGTTCAATTCTACCTTTGGTTGGTAGTTATTTAATTGTCTGCTGCGTGCTTTGCTTATTGCTATGAGGTGTCATGTCTCTCTTTATGTGATTGTTCAATTCTACCTTTGTTTGGGAGTTATTTATTTGTCTGCTGCTTGCTTTGCTTATTGCTATGAGGTGCCATGTCTCTCTTAATGTGATTGTTCAATTCCACCTTTGTTTGGTAGTTATTTATTTGTCTGCTGCTTGCTTTGCTTATTGCTATGAGGTGTCATGTCTCTCTTTAAGTGATTGTTCAATTCTACCGTTGTTTGGGAGTTATTTATCTTTCTGCTGCTTGCTTTGCTCATTGCTAGGAGGTGTCATGTCTCTCGTTATATGATTGTTCAATTCTACCTTTGTTTGGGAGTTATTTATCTTTCTGCTGCTTGCTTTGCTCATGGCTATGAGGTGCCATGGCTCTCGTTATATGATTGTTCAATTCTACCTTTGTTTGGGAGTTATTTATCTTTCTGCTGCTTGCTTTACTCATGGATATGAGGTGCCATGTCTCTCGTTATATGATTCTTCAATTCTACCTTTGTTTGGGAGTTATTTATCTTTCTGCTGCTTGCTTTGCTCATGGCTATGAGGTGTCATGTCTCTCTTTATGTGATTGTTCAATTCTACCTTTGTATGGGAGTTATTTATCTGTCTGCTGGTTGCTTTGCTCATGGCTATGAGGTGTCATGTCTCTCTTTATGTGATTGTTCAATTCTACCTTTGTTTGGGAGTTATTTATCTGTCTGCTGCTTGCTTTGCTCATGGCTACGAGGTGTCATGTCTCTCTTTATGTGATTGTTCAATTCTACCTTTGTGTGGGAGTTAGTTATCTTTCTGCTGCTTGCTTTGCTCATGGCTATGAGGTGTCATGTCTCTCTTTATGTGATTGTTCAATTCTACCTTTGTTTGGGAGTTATTTATCTGTCTGCTGCTTGCTTTGCTCATTGCTATGAGGTGTCATGTCTCTCTTTATGTGATTGTTCAATTCTACCTTTGTTTGGGAGTTATTTATCTTTCTGCTGCTTGCTTTGCTCATGGCTATGAGGTGTCATGTCTCTCGTTATATGATTGTTCAATTCTACCTTTGTTTGGGAGTTATTTATCTTTCTGCTGCTTGCTTTGCTCATGGCTATGAGGTGCCATGTCTCTCTTTATGTGATTGTTCAATTCTACCTTTGTTTGGGAGTTATTTATCTGTCTGCTGCTTGCTGTGCTCATGGCTTTGAGGTGTCATGTCTCTCTTTATGTGATTGTTCAATTCTACCTTTGTTTGGGAGTTATTTATCTTTCTGCTGGTTGCTGTGCTCATTGCTATGAGGTGTCATGTCTCTCTGTATGTGATTGTTCAATTCTACCTTTGTTTGGGAGTTATTTATCTTTCTGCTGCTTGCTTTGCTCATGGCTATGAGGTGTCATGTCTCTCTTTATGTGATTGTTCAATTCTACCTTTGTTTGGGAGTTATTTATCTGTTTGCTGCTTGCTTTGCTGATTGCTATGAGGTGTCATGTCTCTCTTTATGTGATTGTTCAATTCTACCTTTGTTTGGGAGTTATTTATCTTTTTGCTGCTTGCTTTGCTCATGGCTATGAGGTGTCATGTCTCTCGTTATATGATTGTTCAATTCTACCTTTGTTTGGGAGTTATTTATCTTTCTGCTGCTTGCTTTGCTCATGGCTATGAGGAGCCATGTCTCTCTTTATATGATTGTTCAATTCTACCTTTGTTTGGGAGTTATTTATTTGTCTGCTGCTTGCTTTGCTTATTGCTATGAGGTGCCATGTCTCTCTTTATGTGATTGTTAAATTCTACCTTTGTTTGGTAGTTATTTATCTGTCTGCTGCTTGCTTTGCTCATGGCTATGAGGTGTCATGTCTCTCTTTATGTGATTGTTCAATTCTACCTTTGTTTGGGAGTTATTTATCTGTCTGCTGCTTGCTTTGCTCATTGCTATGAGGTGCCATGTCTCTCTTTATGTGGTTGTTCAATTCTACCTTTGGTTGGTAGTTATTTAATTGTCTGCTGCTTGCTTTGCTTATTGCTATGAGGTGTCATGTCTCTCTTTATGTGATTGTTCAATTCTACCTTTGTTTGGGAGTTATTTATTTGTCTGCTGCTTGCTTTGCTTATTGCTATGAGGTGCCATGTCTCTCTTAATGTGATTGTTCAATTCCACCTTTGTTTGGTAGTTATTTATTTGTCTGCTGCTTGCTTTGCTTATTGCTATGAGGTGCCATGTCTCTCTTTATGTGATTGTTCAATTCTACCTTTGTTTGGGAGTTATTTATTTGTCTGCTGCTTGCTTTGCTTATTGCTATGAGGTGCCATGTCTCTCTTTATGTGATTGTTAAATTCTACCTTTGTTTGGGAGTTATTTATCTGTTTGCTGCTTGCTTTGCTCATTGCTATGAGGTGCCATGTCTCTCTTTATGTGATTGTTCAATTCTACCTTTGTTTGGTAGTTATTTGTTTGTCTGCTGCTTGCTTTGCTCATGGCTATGAGGTGCCATGTCTCTCTTTATGTGATTGTTCAATTCTACCTTTGTGTGGGAGTTATTTATTTGTCTGCTGCTTGCTTTGCTTATTGCTATGAGGTGTCATGTCTCTCTTTATGTGATTGTTCAATTCTACCTTTGTTTGGGAGTTATTTATTTGTCTGCTGCTTGCTTTGCTTATTGCTATGAGGTGCCATGTCTCTCTTTATGTGAGTGTTAAATTCTACCTTTGTTTGGGAGTTATTTATCTGTCTGCTGCTTGCTTTGCTCATTGCTATGAGGTGCCATGTCTCTCTTTATGTGATTGTTCAATTCTACCTTTGTTTGGTAGTTATTTATTTGTCTGCTGCTTGCTTTGCTTATTGCTATGAGGTGTCATGTCTCTCTTTATGTGATTGTTCAATTCTACCTTTGTTTGGGAGTTATTTATTTGTCTGCTGCTTGCTTTGCTTATTGCTATGAGGTGCCATGTCTCTCTTAATGTGATTGTTCAATTCCACCTTTGTTTGGTAGTTATTTATTTGTCTGCTGCTTGCTTTGCTTATTGCTATGAGGTGCCATGTCTCTCTTTATGTGATTGGTCAATTCTACCTTTGTTTGATAGTTATTTATTTGTCTGCTGCTTGCTTTGCTTATTGCTATGAGGTGTCATGTCTCTCTTTATGTGATTGTTCAATTCTACCTTTGTTTGGGAGTTATTTATCTGTCTGCTGCTTGCTTGTGCTCTTGTCTGGGATGCATTACTTCTCGTTGTAGTAAGCTAGTTATGTCTACATGTCTTTTAATTCTGTTTATCTTTTTGCTCCTCTTGTGCTCATTTCTGTGATGACCGGTATTTCTCTCTTTGTTTAACTATTTATTTCTACCTTTCGTTTAGTTCTGATTATCCGGTTGCTCCTCTTTTGGTCTTTTATGTGATGCAGTATTTCTTTCTTTATTACATAGTTATTTCTACCTTATTTCTAGTGCTGGTTATCTTTCTGCTCCTCTGTCGCTCATGTCTGTGATGCGCTAGTTCTCTCTGTATTTAACTATTTAGTTCTGCCCATTGTCTAGTGCTGTTTACCTGTTTGCTCCTCTTTTGGTCTGTTATGTGATGCGGTATGTCTCTCTTTAGTTTACTATTTATTTCTGCCTTTTCTCCAATGCTGGTTATCTTGTTGCTCCTCGTTTGCTCCTTTCTGTGATGCGGTATTTCTCTCTTTATTTGGCTATTTATTTCTGCCAGTTCTCCAATGCTGGTTATCTTGTTGCTCCTCGTTTGCTCTTTTCTCTGATGCGGTATTTCTCTCTTTATTTTGCTATTTATTTCTGCCTTTTCTCCAATGCTGGTTATCTTGTTGCTCCTCGTTTGCTGTTTTCTGTGATGCACTATATCTCTCTTTATTTGGCTATTTATGTCTGCCTTTTCTCCAATGCTGGTTATCTTGTTGCTCCTCGTTTGCTGTTTTCTGTGATGCGCTATTTCTCTCTTTATTTTGCTAATTTGTCTACCTTTGTTCTAGTTGAGTTTATCTCTTTGCTCCTCTGCTGCTCATGTTAGTGATGCACTATGTCTCTCTTTATTTGGCTATTTATTTCTACCTTTTTTCTAGTGCTGTTTATGTGTTGTTCTTCTGTTGCTATTGCCTGTGATGCGTTATTTCTCTAGTTACTTGGCTATTTATTTCTATTAGTTGTCTAGTGCTGTTTATCTATTTACTATTCTTTCGCTCATTTCTGTGATGCGGTATTTCTCTCTTTATTTAGCTATTAATTTCTGCCTTGTGCCTAATGATGTTTATCTTTTTGCTCCTGTCTTGCTCTGTTATGTGATGCGTTATTTCTCTCTTTACTTAACTATTTATGCCTACTTTTTCTCTTGTGGTGTATATCTTGTTGCTCCTCTTTTGCTCCTTTCTGTTATGCGCTATTTCTCTCCTTATTTAACTATTTGTTTCTACCTTTTTCTGGTGATGGTTATCTTTTTACTCTTCTTTCGCTCTTTGCTGTGACACGTTATTTCTCTCTTTATGTAACTAGTTATGTCTACCTTTTGTCTAGTGCTGTTTATCTTGTTGCTCTTCGTTTGCTCTTGTCTCTGATGGAGTATTTCTATCTCTATTTAGCTATTTATATCTACCTTTTTGTCTAGTTGAGTTTATCTTTTTGCTCCTCTGTTGCGTTTTTCTGTGATACGGTATGTCTCTCTGTAGTTATGTATGTATTTTTCCCTTTGTCTATTTGCTGTGTATCTTTTTGCTCCTCTGTTGCTCCTGTCTGTGTTGCGCTATTTCTCTCGTTGTTGAACTATTTATGTCTACATTTTGTCTAATGCTGTTCATCTGTTTGCTCCTGCCATGCTCTTTTTTGTGATGCGTTATTTCTCTCTTTGTTCAACTATTTGTGCCTACATTTTCTCGTGTGGTGGTTATCTTTTTTGCTCCTCTTATGCTCATGTCAGTGTAGCGCTATTTCTCTTTTTATTTAACTTTTTGTGTCTACCTTTTTTCTAGTGATGTTTATCTTTGTACTCTTTTGTCTCTCGTTTTTGTGATGCGTGATTCCTCTCTTTATTTAATTATTGATCTCTACCTTTTTGTCACTGCTGTTAATCTTTTTGCTTCCGCTGTGCTCTCTTATGTGATGCGTTCTTTCTCTCTTCATTTAACTATTTATTTCTACGTTTTTTCTAGTTGAGTTGATCTTTTTGCTGCTCTGGTGCTCATGTCAGTGATGCGCTATTTCTCTCTGTATTTAACTATTTAACTATTTCTCTCGGTATCTAACTATGTATTTCTACCATTCTTGTAATGGTGTTGATCTGTTTGCTCATCTGTTGCTCTTTTCTCTGATGCGGTATTTCTCTCGCTATTTAACTATTTATTTTTGCCCTTTGTCTAGTTCTGTTTATCTTTTTTCAACTTCTTTCCTCTTTTATGTGATGGGTTATTTCTCTCTTTATTTAAGTTTTTATGCCTACTCATTTTCCAGTGGTGTTTATCTTTTTGCTCCTCTGTTGCTCATGTCTGTATTGCGCTATTTCTCTCATTATTTAACTATTTATCTTTGCCCTTTTCTAGTGCTCTTGATCTTTTTGCTCCTGCCTTGCTCTTTTATGTGATGCGTTATTTCTCTCTTCATTTAACTATGTATGCCTACTTTGTCTCTTGTTGTGTTTATCTGTTTGCTCTTCTTTTACTCATGTCTTTGATGCGGTATTTCTCTCTTTATTTAACTATTTACTTCTGCCTTCTGTCTAGTGCTGTTTATCTTTTTACTCTTCTGTCGATCTTGTCTGTGAGTTGCTATGTCTCTCTTTTTGTACGTATTTATTTCTTTCTGTGTTATAGTGCTGTTTATCTATTTGCTCCTCTGTTGCTCATGTCGTTGATGCGCTATTTCTCTCATTATTTAACTATGTATCTTTGCCCTTTGTCTAGTTCTGTTGATCTTGTTGCACCTGCCGTGCTCTCTTATGTGATGATTTATGTCTCTCTTTATTTAGGTATTTATTTATACCTTGTTTCTAGTGGTGTCTATCGTTTTGCTCCTCAGCTGCTCATGTCTGTGATGCGCTATCTCTCTCTTTATTTAACTGTTTATTTGTATCGTGTTACTAGGTTCATCGTATAACTCTTCTGGATCCTTTAGGATGCGCTATGTCTCTGCTGAATTAGCTATTTATTTCTACCTTTTGTCTAGAGGTGTTTATGTTGTTGCTCCTCTTTTGCTCATGTCTGTCATGCTGTATTTCTACCGTTATTTAGCTATTTATTTCTACCGTTGTTTCAAGTATTGTCTACTGTTAGCTCCTTTTACTCGTGTCTTTGACCTGTAGTTAGCTGTTTATGTCCTTTATTTCAAGTGCTGTGTATCTTGTTGCTCCACTTTTACTCATTTCGTTGATGCTGCATTTCTGTCTTTATTTAGCTATTTATTTTTACCGCTTTTTCATGTGATGTGTATCTTTTGCTCTTCTTTAACTCATTTCTTTGATGCTGTATTTCTTTCTTTATTTAGCTATTTATTTTTACAGTTTTGTCATGTAATTTTTATCTGTTTGCTCTTCTTCTTCTCATGTGTTTGATGATGTATTTGGATCTGTATGTAGCTATGTATTTTAACCTGTTGTTCATGTGATGTTTATCGCTTTGCACTTCTTTTACTCATTTCGTTGATGTGGTATTTGATTCTTTATTTAGCTATTTATTTGTACCGTTTTGTGATGTGATGTTTATCTTTTTGCTCTTCCTTTACTCAGGTCTTTGATGCTGTATGTCTTTCTTTGTTTAGCTATTTATTGTTACCTTTTTTTCATATCATATTTTTCTTTATCCTCTTCTCTTGCTCATTTCGTTGATGCTATTTCTCTTTGTTTAGTTAGCTATTTATTTTTACCGTTTTGTTATGTGATGTTTATCTTTATCCTCTTCTTTTCCTCATGTGTTTGATGATGTATTCCTGTCTGTATTTAGCTATTTATTGTTACCGTTAGTTCATGAGATGTTTATCTTTCTCCTCATCTCTAACTAATGTCGTTGATGCTGTATGTCTTTCTTTATTTAGCTAGTTATTTTTACCGTTTGTTAATGTGATGGTTATCTTTTTGCTCGTCTTTATATCATGTCTTTGATGCTCTAATTCTGTCTTTATTTAGCTATTTATTGTTATCGTTTTTTCATGTGATTTTGATCTTCTATGCTCTTCTCTTACTCGTGTCTTTGATGCTGAATTTCTTTATTTATTTAGCTATTTATATTTACCGTGTTGTCAAGTGATGTTTTTTTGCTCTTCCTTAAATCATGGCTTTGATGCTGGATCTCTTTCTATATTTAGCTATTTAGTTATACCGTTAATTCATGAGATGTGTATCTTTATCCTCTTCTCTTACTCATGTCGTTGATGCCGTATATCTATCTTTATTTAGCTATTTATTTTTACCGTTTGTTCATGTGATGTTTATCTGTTTGCTCGTGTGATACTTATTTCTTTGATGATGTATATCTGTCTGTATTTAGCTATTTATTTTTACCGTTTTGTTATGTTATGTGTATATTTTCGCTCTTCTCTTACTAATGTCTTTTGTGATGTATGTCTGTCTTTATTTAGCTATGTATTTTTATCGTTTTGTCATGTCATGTTTATCTTTTTGGTCTTCCTTAAATCATATCTTTTATGCTGTTGTATTTCTTTCTTTATTTAGCTATTTATTTTTACCACATTATTATGTTATGTTTATCTTTATCCTCCTCTGTTACTCATGCCTTTGATGATGTATATCTGTCTGTATTTAGCTATTTGTTTTTACCGTTTTGTCATGTGATGTCTATCTTTATTCTCTTCTTTCACTTATTTCCTTGCTGCTGGATCTCTTTCTTTATTTAGCTATCTACTTTTACCGTATTCTCATATAAAGTTTGTATTGTTGCTCGTCTTTTTCTCATTACCCTGATGCTGTACTTCTTTCTTTATTTAGCTATTTATTTTTACTGTTTTTTCATGGTATGTGTATCGTTTGCTCTACTTTTACTCATGTCGTTGATGCTGGATCTCTGTCTTTATTTAGCTATTTATTTTTACCGGTGGTTCATGTGAAGTTTATCTTGTTGCTCTTCTTATACTCAGTTCTGTGTTGCTGTATTTCTTTCTTTATGTAGCTATTTTTGTTAGCGTAATTCATGTGACGTGTATCTTTATCCTCTTCTCTTACTCATGTCCTTTATGCGGTATTTCTGTCCTTATGTAGATAGTTGTTTTAACGTCCTGTTATGTGATGCTTATCTTGTTGCTCCTCTTTTACTCATATCTTTGATGCTGTATGTTTGTCGTTATTTAGCTATGTATTTTTACCGTGTTTTTATGTGATATTTATCTTTTTGCTCTTCTGTAAATCATTTCTTTGATGCTACATGTCTATCTTTCTTTAGGTATTTATTTTTACCGTTTTGTCATGTGATGTTTAGTTTTAGCTGTTCCGTAAATCATTTGTTTGATGTTGTATATCTGTCTTTATTTAGCTAGTTATTTGTACCGTTATGTCATTTGATGTTTATCTGTTAGCTCATCTTTTATTCATTTCTTTAATGTTGTATTTCTTTCGTTATTTAGCTATTTATTTTTACCGTGTTTTCATATGATGTTTATCTTTTTGCTCCTTCTTTACTCATCTCTTTGATGCTGCATTTCTATTTATTTCTACCTGTTGTCTATAGGTGTTTATGTTGTTGTTCCTCTTTTGCTCATGTCTGTCATTACCGTTTTGTCATGTAATTTTTATCGGTTTGCTCTTCTTTTTCTGATGCGTTTGATGATGTATTTGGATCTGTATGTAGCTATTTATTTTAACATGTTGTTCATGTGATGTTTATCGCTTTGCACTTCTTTTACTCATTTCGTTGATGTGGTATGTGATTCTTTATTTAGCTATGTATTTGTACCGTTTTGTGATGTGATGTTTATCTTTTTGCTCTTCTTTTACTCAATTCTTTGATGCTATATGTCTTTCTTTATTTAGCTATTTAGTTTTACCGTTTTTTCGAGTGATGTTTAT
Source organism: Mastigias papua (assembly GCA_964019165.1). NCBI lineage: Eukaryota > Metazoa > Cnidaria > Scyphozoa > Rhizostomeae > Mastigiidae > Mastigias > Mastigias papua. The sequence continues at coordinate 38,113 of OZ025271.1, read as the reverse complement.
CTTTATCCTCTTCTCTTACTATTGACTTTGATGCCGTATCTCTTCCTGTATGTAGCTATTTATTTTTACCCTTTTGTTATGTGATGTTTACCTTTTTGCTCTTCCTTTACTCAGGTGTTTGATGCTGTTCTTTCTTTGTTTAGCTATTTATTGTTACCTTTTTGTCATGTCATGTTTGTATATATCCTCTTCGTTTTCTCATGTGTGTGATGATGTATTTCTTTCTGTAGTTGGCTACTTATTGTTACCGTTAGTTCATGAGATGTTTATCTTTCTCCTCATCTCTAACTAATGTCGTTGATGCTGTATGTCTTTCTTTATGTAGCTAGTTATTTTTACCGTTTGTTAATGTGATGGTTATCTTGTTGCTCGTCTTTAAATCATGTCTTTGATGCTCTAAGGCTGTCTTTATTTAGCTATTTATTTTTTATCGTGTTTTCATGTGATTTTGATCGTTTATGCTCTTCTCTTACTCGTTTCGTTGATGCTGTATTTCTTTCTCTTTATTTAGCTATTTATTTTTACCGTTGTGTCAAGTGATGTTCACCTTTATCCTCTTCTCTTACTAATGTCTTTGATGATGTATGTCTCCGTTATTTAGCTATTTATATGTATCGTTGTGTCATGTGATGTTTATCTGTTTGATCTTCCTTAAATCATTTCTGTGTTGCTGGATCTCTTTTTGTAGTTAGCTATGTAGTTTTACCGTTAATTCATGAGATGTTTATCTTTCTCCTCATCTCTAACTAATGTCGTTGATGCTGTATCTCTTCCTTTATTTAGTTATGTATTTTTACCCGTTTGTTATATGATATTTATCTGTTTGCTCGTCTCTTGCTCATTTCTGTGATACTGTTTTTCTTTCTTTATTTAGCTATTTAGTTTTACCGTTTTGTTATGTGATGTGTATGTTTTTGCTCTTATTTTACTCAGGTCTTTCATGCTGTATGTCTGTCTTTATTTAGCTAGTTATTTTCACCGTATTGTCATGTGATATGTATGTTTTGCTCCTCTTTTACTCATTTCTTTGATGCTGGATCTCTTTCTTTATGTAGCTATTTATTTTTACCGTTTGTTGATGTTAAGTTTATCTGGTTGCTCTTATGTTACTCATGTCTTTCATGCTTTATTTCTGTCTTTAGTTGGCTATTTATTGTAACCGTTTTATCATGTGATGTTTATCTTTACACTCCTCTCTTAGTAATATCGTTGAATCTGTATGTCTTTCGGTATTTAGCTAGTTAGTTTTACTGTGTTGTCATGTGAAGTTTATCTGTTTGCTCGTGTGTTACTGATATCTTTGATGCTGTATTTCTGTCTTTATTTAGCTATTTAATTTTACCTTTTTTTCTTGTGGTGGTTTTCGTTGTGCTCTTCGTATACTCATTTCTTTGATGCTGTATTTCTTTCTTGTTGTAGCTATTTTGTTTTACCGTTATTCATGTGACGGTTATCTTTGTCCCCTTCTCTTACTCATGTCGTTGATGCTGTATTTCTGTCCTTATATAGATAGTTTTTTTTACCGTCCTGTCATGTGATGCTTATCTTGTCGCTCCTCTTTTGCTCATGTCTTTGATGCTGTATTTCTTTCTTTGTTTAGCTATTTATTTTTATTTTTGTGCCAAGTGATGCTTATCTTGTTGCTCTTCTTTTACTCATTCCTTTGATGCTGCATGTCTTTCTTTATTTAGCTATTTATTTTTACCGTTTTGTCATGTGATTTGTATCTTTTGCTCTTCGTTTACTCATTTCTTTGATGTTCTATCTCTGTCTTTATTTAACTATTTATTGTTACCGTTGTTTCATGTGATGTTTATCTGTGTGCTCGTCTTTTACTCATGTCTTTGATGCTGTATTTCGTGTTGTATTAAGGTATTTATTTTTACCGTTGTGTCATGTGATGCCTAACTTTTTGCTCCTCTCTTACTCATGTCTGTTATGCTGTATTTCTTTGTTTATTTAGCTATGTAGTTTTACCGTTTTGTCTTGTGATGTATTCCTTTTGCTCGTCTTTTACTCATGTCTTTGATGGTGTATGTTTGTCTTTATTAAGCTATTTATTGTTACCGTGTTGCTATGTGATGTGTATCTTTTTGCTCTTCTTGTACTTATGTCTTTGATAATGTATTTCTCTCCTTATTTGGCTATGTATGTCTACCTTTTTTTCAGTGCTTTTTTCGTTTTGCTCTTTTGTTGCTCATTGCGTTGATGCTGAATGTCTCTCGTTATAGAGCTATTTATGTCTACTTTATCTCTAGAGGTGTTTATCTTGTTGCTCCTCTCTTGCTCATGTCTGTGATGTTATATGTCTCTCTTTATGTCGGTAGTGTTTTGTACCTGTTTTTACATGCTGTTTATCTTGTTGCTCTTCTTTTACTCATATCTTTAATACTGTATTGCTCTCCTTATCTAGCTATATATTTTTACCGGTTTTCGTGTAAGGTTTATCTTTATCCATTTCTCTTGCGCATGTGTTTGGTGCTGCATGTCTATCGTTATTTAGCTATTTATTTTTACCGTTTTTTCATGCGATTTGTACCTCTTGCTCTTCTTTTACTTATTTCTGTGATGTTGTATTTTCTTTTTTATTTAACTATTAATTTTTACCGTTGTTTCATGTGATGTTTATCTGTGTGCTCGTCTTTTACTCATGTCTTTGATGCTGTATGTCTGTCTTTATTTCGCTATTTATTTTCACCGTTTTGTCATATGACGTTTATATTTCTCCTCTTCTCTTACTCTGTTCTTTGATGCTGTATTTCTGTCTTTATTTAGCTATTTATTGTTACCGTTGTGTCATGTGGTGTTTATCTGTCATGCTCTTCTTTTACTCATGTCTGTGATGCTGTATTTCGTTCTGTATTTATGTAGTTATTTTTACCGTTGTGTCATGTGATGTCTACCTTTTTGCTCCTCTCGTACTCATGTGTGTTATGCTGTATGTCTTTGTGTATTTAACTATTTATTTTTACCGTTTTGTCATTTGATGTATTCCTTTTGCTCTTCTTTTACTCATGTGTTTTATGCTGTATTTCTGTTTTTATTAAGCTATTTATTGTTACCGTGTTGCTATGTGATGTTTATCTTTTTGCTCGTCTTGTACTTATGTCTTTGATAATGTATTTCTCTCCTTATTTAGCTATGTATGTCTACCTTTTTTGTCAGTGCTGTGTATCTTTTTGCTCTTCTGTTGCCCATTGCGTTGATGCTGAATGTCTCTCGTTATAGAGCTATGTAGTTCTACTTTGTCTCTAGAGGTGGTTATCTTGTTGCTCCTCTCTTGCTTATGTCTGTGATGTTATATTTCTCTCTTTATGTAGCTAGTTATGTCTACCGTTTTGTCAAATGCTGTTTATCTTTTTGCTTGTTGTTTACTAATTTCTTTGATGCTGTTTTTCTTTCTTTATGTGATGTTTACTTTAACTCCATTTACTCATGTCTGTGATCTGTATGTCTTTCTTTATTAGCTGTTTATGTCCCTGTTGTCAAGTACTGTTTATCTTGTTGCTCCACTTTAACTCATTTCTTTGATGCTGTATGTCTCTCTGTAGGTAGCTATCTATTTTACCTATTTTTAAGTGCTGTTTTTCTGTTTGCTCTTGTTTTACTCATATCGTTGATGCTGTATTTCCCTCCTTAGTTAGCTATTTATGTCTAAACTTTGTCAAGTGCTGCGTATCTTGTTGCTCCACTATTGCTCATTTCTTTCATGCTGTATATCGCTCTTTACCTAGCTATGTGTTTCTACCTTGTTTCTAGTGGTGTGTATCTGTTTGCTCCTCTGCTTCTCATGCTTGTTTTGCGCTATCTCTCTCTGTATTTAATACTTTATTTCTATCATGTTACTAGGTTTATCGTTTTGCTGCTCTGGCTCCGTTAGGATTCGCTATGTATCTCTTGAATCAGCTATTTATGTCTACTTTTTTGTCTAGAGATGTTTATCGGTTTGCTCTTCGTTTACTCCTGTCTTTGATGCTGTATTTCCCTCTGTATTTAGCTGTTTATGTCTACCTATGTCAAGTGCTGTTTATCTTGTTGGTCCACTTTTACTCATTTCTCTGATGCTGTATTTCTGTCGTTATTTAGCTATTTATTTCTACCTATTTTACAGTGCTGTTTATGTTTCTGCTCTTGGTTTACTCATTTATTTGATGCGGTGGTTCTCTTGTTATTTAGTTATTCATGTCTAACCTTTGTCAAATGCTATGTATCTTGTAGCGCAACTATGACTAATTTCTTTGATTCTGTATTTCTCTCTTTAATTAGCTATTTATTTCTACCTTGTTTCAAATGCTGTTTATCTTTTTGCTCTTCTTTTACTCATCTCTTTGATGCTGTGTTTCTCTCTTTGTTTAGCTATTTATTTTTATGTTTTTGTTCAAGTGCTGTTTATCTTTTTGCGCTTCTTTTACTCATGTGGTTTATGTGGTAGTTCATTCTTTATTTAGCTATTTATATCTAACTATATATTTCAAGTTCTGTTTATCTTTTTGCTCCACTTTTACTCATTTATTTGATGCTGTAGTTTTGTCGTTGTTTAGCTATTGATGTCGTCCTGTGTGTCAAGTGCGTTTTATCTTTTTGCTGTTCTTTTACTGATTTCTTTGAAGCTCTATTTCTCTCTTTATTTAGCTATTTATTTGTACCTTGTTGCCAAGTGCTTTATATCTTTTTGCTGTTTTCTTACTCATGTCTTTGACGCTGTATTTGTCTTTGTTTAGCTATGTATTTCTACCTCTTTATTCAGCTATTTCTTTCTAACATTTTTTTCACGTGTTGATTAGCTATCTGCTGTTCTTTTACTCATTTCTTTGATGCTGTATTTGTTTTTTTTATTTAGCTATTTTTTGTCTGCTCTCTAGTCATGTGCTGTTTATCGTGTTGCTCTTCCTTTACTCATGTCTTTGATGCTATATTTCTCTCTTTATGTAGCTATTTATTTTTACCTTGTTGGCTAGTGCCATTTATCTTTTTGCTCTTCTTTTACTGATATCTTTGATGCGGTGTTTCGCTCTCTATTTAGCTATATAGGTCTACCGTTGTCTAAAGGTGTTTATCTTGTTGCTCCGCTTTTGCTCATGTCTGTCATGCAGTAATTCTCTCTTTATTTAGCTAGTTATGTCGTCGTCTTGTTGCTCTTCTTTTACTCATTCCATTGATGTGGTATTTCATTCTTTTTTTAGCTATTTATTTCTACCTTTTTATGAAGAGCATGTGCATCTTGGTGCTCCACTTTTACTTATGTCTTTGACGTTGTATGTCTCTCTTTATTGAGCTATTTATCTCTACCTGTATTCAAGTACTATTTATCATGTTGCTCTTGTTTTACTAATTTGTTTGATGCGGTATGTCTCTTGTAATATGTCTACCGTTGTCCACGTGCTGGGTGTCTTGTTGCTCCACTATTACTCATTTCTTTGATACTTTGCTTTTCTGTTTATTTAGATATTTATTTCTACCTTTTGTCAAGTTCGGTTTATCGTTTTGCTCTTCTTTTACTCTTTCGGTGATGCAGTATTTCTCTCGTTATTTAGCTATTTATGTCTACTCTTTTTGTCAAGGGCTTTTGATCTTTTCGCTCTTCTTTTACTCATTTCGGTGATGCTGTATTTCTCTCGTTATTTAGCTATTTATGTCTACCTTGTTGTCAAGTGCTCTTTATCTTTTTCGTCTTCTTTTACTCATTTCGTTGATGATGCATTTCTCTCTTTAGTTAGCTATTTTTGTCTACCGTTTTTTCAAGTGATGCTTATCTTGTTGCTCTTCTTGTACTCATTTCTTTGATCCTGTATATATCTATTTATCTAATTATTTTTACGTTGTCTCTAGTGGTGTTTATTTTGTTGCCTCTCTGCTTGCTCATGTCTGTGATGCGTTATCTCTCTCTTGATTTAACTGTTTATTTGTATCTTGTTACTAGGCTTATCATTTTGCTCGTCTGGTTCCTTTAGGATGCTGTATGTCTCTCTTGAATTAGCTATTTGTTTCTACCTGTATGTCTAGTGTTGTTTAGGTTGTTGCTCCTCTTGTGCTCATGTCTGTGATGCTGTATTTCTCTATTTAGCTATTTACCTCTACTTTCTTATCAAGTAGTGTTTATCTTTTTGCTCGTCTTGTACTCATGTCTTTGACCCTGTATTTCTCTCTTTATTTGGCTATTTAGTTCTAGCTTGTTGTTGCTCGTCTTTTACTGATTTCTTTGACGCGTTTTTTCTCTCTCATCTTTTACTGATTTCTTTGACGCGTTGTTCAAGTGTTGTTTATCTTGGTGCTCCACTTTTACTCATGTCGTTGATGTGGTATGTCAGTCTTTAGTTAGCTATTTATCTCTACCTTTTTTCTAGAGTTGTTTATGTTGTTGCTCCTCTTTTACTCATGTCTTTGATCTGTAGTTCTCTCTTTATTATCTGGTTATGTCGCTTTTTTCAAGTGCTGTTTATCTTATTGATCCACTTTAACTCTTGTCTTTGATGCTGTATTTCTCTCTTTAATTAGCTATTTATTTCTACCTATTTTCAATTGCTGTGAATCTTGTTGCTCCACTATTAGTCATTTCTCTGATGTTGTTTTTCTCTCCTTATTTAGCTATTTATTTCTACCGTTTTTTCAAGTGATGTTTATGTTGGTGCTTTTCATTTACTGATTTCTTTGACACGTTATTTCTCTCTTTATTCAGTTATTTTGTTTCTATCTTTTGGTCAAGTGTTGTGTGTCTTGTTGCTTCACTTTTACTCTTTTCGTTGATGTGGTATGTCATTCTTTAGTTAACTATTTATGTCTACCTTTTGTCCAGCGCTCCTTATCTTGTTGCTCGTCCTCTACTAATATCATTGACGCTGTATTTCTCTCTTGATTTAGCTATTTATTTCTACCTTTTTTGCAGTGCTGGTTATTTTCTTGCTCTCCTGTTACTCATGTCGTTGATTCTGTATTTCTCTGTGTATTTAGCTATTGATGTCTAATTTCTTGTCAAGTGCTTTTTATCTTTTTGCTACTCCTTTACTGATTTCTTTGATGCTGTATTTCTCTTGTTATATAGCTATTTATTTATACGTTTTTTTAAAGTGCTTTTTATCATTTTGCTCTTCTTTTACTCATTACTTCGACGCTGTATTTCTCTCTTTATGTAGCTATTTATTTCTATCGTTTGTTCAAGTGTTGTTTATCTTGTTGCTCCACTTTTACTCATTTCCTTGATGTGGTATTTCATTCTTCATGTAGCTATTTATATCTATCTTTTGTCCAGTGCTTTTTATCTTGTTGCTCTTCTTTTACTCGTGTCTTTGATTGCTGTAAATCTGTCTTTATTTAGCTAGTTATATCTACCTTGTTGTCAAGTGCTCTGTATCTGTTTCCTCTTCTCTTTCATGCGCTATTTCTCTCTTTATTTAGATATTTATTTCTATCTATGTTCCAAGTGCTGTTTTTCTTGTCGCTCTTCATTTACTTATGTCAATGATGCGGTGTGTCTCTTTGTATTTAGCTGTTTATTTCTAGCCTTTGTCAAGTGCTGTGTATCTTGTTGTTCCATTATTAGTAACTTCTTTGATTCTGTATTTCTCTCTTTATTTAGCTATTTATGTCTACCTTGTTTTCAAGTGCTGGTTACCTTTGTGCTCTTCTTTTACTCTTGTCGTTTATGTGGTATTTCACTCTTTGTTTATCTATTTATATCTACCTGTTTGTCAAGTTCTGTGTATCTTTTTGCTCCACTTTTACTCATTTATTTGGTGCTGTATGTCTGTCGTTTTCTAGCTATTTATGTCTACCTTTTTGAAGTGCTGTTTATCTGTTTGCTCGTCTTGTACTCATGTCTTTGATGCTGTATTGCTCTCATTATTTAGCTATTTATTTCTACCTTGTTTTCAAGTGCTGGTTACCGTTTTGCCCATTCTTGTACTCATTTCTGTGATGCTGTATTTCTCTCTTGAATTAGCTATTTGTTTCTAACTTTGTGTTCAAGTGCTGTTTATCTTCTTGCTTCAATTTTACTTATGTGTTTGATGCTGTATGTCTGTCTTTATTTAGCTGTTTACGTCTATCTGTTTTCCAAGTGCTGTTTATGTTGTTGCTCTTCTTGTACTCATTTCTTTGATGATGTATTTCTCTCTTTATTTAGCTATTTATTTCTACCTTGTTTCTAATGGTCTTTATCTTTGTGCTCCTCTGTTGCTCATGTCTGTGATGCGCTATCTCTCTCTTTATTTAACTGCTTATTTGCATCGTGTTACTAGTGCTGTTTATCTATTTGCTCTTCGTGTACTCATGTTTGTTATGCTGTGTTTCCCTCTTTATTTAACTGTTTATGTCGTCCCTGTTTTGAAGTGCTGTTTATCTTGTTGCTCCACTTTTACTCATGTCTTTGATGCTGTAGTTCTCTCTTTATTTAGCTATTTATTTCTACCTATGTTCACGTGCTGTTTATCTTGTTACTCTGTTTTTACTCATTTATGTGATGCGGTGTGCGTCTTTGTATTTAGCTATTTATTTCTACCATTTGGTCGAACGCTTTTATCTGTTTGCTCGTCTTTTACTCATTTCTTTGATGCTGTATTTCTCTCTTTATGTATCTATTTATTTCTTCCTTTTTGTCCAAATGCTGTTTAGCTTCTTGCTCTTCTTTTACTCATGTGGTTGATGCTGTGTTGCTCTCTTTATTTAGCTATTTATTTCTACCATTTGGTCAAACGCTTTTATCTGGTTGCTCTTCTTTTACTCATTTCTTTGATGCTGCATGTTTCTTTTTATTCAGTTATTTATGTCTACCTGTTTTCAATTACTGTTCATGTTGTTGCTCCACTTTTATTCATCTCTTTGATGCTATCTTTCTCTCTTTATTTCGCTATTTATGTTTACCTTTTGATCAAGTGCTGTGTATCTGTTTGCTCGTCTTTTACTCATTTCTTTGATGATGGAGTTCTCTCTTTATTTAGCTAGTTATTTCTACCTATGTTCAAGTGCTGTTTATCTTGTTACTCTTGTTTTACCCATTTATGTGATGCCATGGTTGTCTGTTTATTTAGCTGTTTATTTCTAACCTTTTTCAAGTGCTGTGTATCTTGGTGCTCCTCTATTACTAATGTCGTTGATGCTGCATTTCTCTGTTTATGTAGCTATTTTTATACCTTGTGTCCTAGCCGTGTTTATCTTGTTGCTCCTCTCTTGCTCATGTCTGTGATGTGATATTTCTCTCTTTATTTAGCAATTTATGTCTACTATTTTGTGAAATGCTTGTTATATTGTTGCTATTCTTTTACTCATTTCTTTGATGCTGTATTGCTCTCTGTATTTAGCTATTTATCTTTACCATTTTGTCATGTGATGTTTATGTTTTGCTCTTCTTTAAATAATGTCTTTGATACTGTATGTCTTTCGTTATGTAGCTATTTATTTTTGTCGTTTTGTCATATGATGTGTATGTTTTTGCTCATCTTGTACTCATTTCATTGACGTTGTAGGTCTTTTTTATTTAGCTATTTCTGTTTTCCGTGTTGTCGTGTGATGTTTATCTTTTTGCTCTTCTTTTACTCATGTCTTTAAGGCTGTATGTCTCTCCTCATCTAGCTCTGTTTGTCTGCATTTTGTAAGTGCTTGTTATCTGTTTTCTCTTCTTTTACTTATTTCTTTGATGCTGTATGTCTCTCTTTTTTTAGCTATTTATCTCATTCTTGTTGTAAATTGCTGTTTATCCTGTTCCTCCTCTTTTACTCATGTATTTGATGCTGTATGTCTTTCTTTCTTAAGCTATTTATTTCTACCGATTTTGCAATTGATGTTTATATTTTATCTCTTCCTCTAGTCCTTTCCTTAATGCCGTATGTCTCCCTTTATTTAGCTTATGTCTAACTTGTGTACAGCGCTGTTTATCTTGTTGATCCACTTTTACTCATGTCGTTGATGCTCTAGTTCTGTCTTTATTTAGCGATTTCTTTCTACCTGTTTGTCTGATGGTGTTTATCTTGTTGGTCTTCTTTTACTCATTTCATTGATGCTGTATTCCTGTCTTTATTTAGCGATGTATTTCTACCTTTGTATCTAATGGTGTTCATCTTGTTGGTCTTCTTTTACTCATTTCTTTGATGCTTTATGTCTTTCTCTATTTAGCGATTTATTTCTACTATTTTTGTCTAATGGTGTTTATCTTGTGGGTCTACTTTTACTCATTTCTTTGAGGCTGTATTTCGTTCTGTCTTTAGCTATTTAGTTTTACCGTTTTGTTATGTTATGCTTATCTGATTGCTCTTGTTTTACTCATGTCTTTGATGCTGTATGTCTCTCTTTATTTAGCTACTTATTTTTACGGTGTTGCTTTGTGATGTGTATCTTGTTGCTCTTCTTTTACTCATGTCATTGACTCTGTAGTTCTGTCTTTATTTAGCTATTTATCTTTACCGTTTTTTGATGTGATGTTTATCTTTTTGCTCTTCTCTTACTCATGTCTTTGATGCTGTATGTCTTTCTGTATTTAGCTATTTATTTTTACCGTTTGTGTCATGTGATCTTTATCAGTTTGCTCTTCTTTTACTCATCTGTGTGAAGCTGTATGTCTATCTTTGTGTAGATAGTTATTTTTACCGTTGTGTCATGTGATGTATATGTTGTTGCTCTTCTTTTACTCATGTCTTTGATGTCGTATTTCTCTCTGTATTTGGCTATTTATTGTTACCGGTTTGTTATGTGATGTTTATCTTCTTGCTCGTCTTTACTCATTTCGTTGATGCTATATGTCTTTTTTATTTAGCTATGTCTTTTTACCGTGTTACCATTCGATGTTTAGCTTTATCCTTTTCTTTTGCTCATATCCTTGATGCTATATGTCTGACTTTATTTAGCTATTTACTGTTACCGTTTTTTCTTGTGATGTATATACTGTTTGCTTTTCTGTTACTCATGTCTTTCATGCTATATCTCTGTCTGTATTTAGCTATTTACTTTTACTGTTTTGTCATGTGAGGTGTTTGGTTTGCTCTGGGTTTACTCATGTCTTTGATGCTGTAGTTCTTTCGTTATTTAGCTATTTGTTTTTACCATTGTGTCATGCGATGTGTATGTTTGTGCTCTTCTTTTACTCATGTCTGTGATGTTATATGTCTCTCTTTATTTAGCTATTTAGTTTTACCGTGTTGGTATGATAGGGTTACCTTTTTGCTCGTCTTTTACTCATTTCTTTGATGCTGTATTTCTGTGTGTAGTTAGCTATTTATTTTTATCTTTTGTCCTAGAGGTGGTTATGTTGTTGCTCCTCTCTTGCTCTTGTCTTTGATGTGATATTTCTCTGTTTATTTAGCAATTTATATCTACCAGTTTATCAAATGCTTGTTATCTTTATCTAGTCTTTTACTCATGTCTTTAATGCTGCATTGCTCTCGTTATTTAGCTATTCATGTCTGCCGTGTTGTCATGTGATGATTGTCATTTGCTTTTGTTTTTGCATTTTCTTGATCCTATATTTCTGTCATTATTTAGCTATTTTTGGTATCGTTTATTGATGTGATGTTTATCTTGTTGCTCTTCTGTTTCTTATGTATTTGACACGGTATGTCTGTCTTTAGGTAGTCTCTTTTTACCGTTTTGTCATGTGATGTTTATCTGTTTGCTCGTCTTTTACTCATGTCTTTGATGGTGTATGTCTTTCTGTATTTAGCTATATAGTTTTACCGTTTTGTCATGAGATGTTTATCTTTTGCTCCTCTGTAAATCATTTCTTTGATACAGTATATCTTTCGTTATGTAGCTTTTTATTTTTACAGTTGTGTCATGTGATGTTTATCTCGATGCTCTTCTCTTACTCATGTCTTTGATACTGTATGTCTGTCGTTATTAACTATTTAGTTTTGCCGTTTTGTCTTGTGATCTTTATCGGTTTGCTCGTCTTTTACTCATATCTTTGATGCTGTATTTCTGTCTTTATTTAGTTATTTATTTTTACGGTTTTGCTTTGTGATATTTATCTTGTTGCTCTTCTTTTACTCATGTGAGTAATGCTGTATTTCTGTCTTTACTTACCTATTTATGTGTACGGTTTGCTTTGTGATTTTTATCTTTTTGGTCGTCTTTTACTCATTTCATTGATGCTGTATTTCTGTCTTTATTTGGCTATTTATTTTGACCATTTTTTCATGTGATGTTTATCTTTTTTCTCTTGTCTTACTCATGTCTTTGATGTTGTTTGTCTTTGGTTACTTAACTATTTATTTTTGGCGTTTTGTTATGTGATGTTGTTCTTGTTGTTCTGTTCTACTCATTTCTTTGATGCTATATGTCTGTCTTTATGCAGGTATCTATTTTTACTGTTTTGTCTTGTGATGTTCATCTGTTTGCTGTTCTTTTGCTCATTTCCTTCATGCTATATCTTTGTCTGTATTTAGCTATTTATTTTTACCGTTTTGTCTCGTGATGTTTATCTGTTTGAGTTTCTGTTACTCATTTCTCTCATGCTATATCTTTGTCTGTATTTAGCTCTGTAGGTTTGCTGTTTTTTCACGTAATTGTTATCGTTACCCTCCTCTCTTTCTCACGTCTTTGAGTCTGTACGTCTTTTTTTGTATTTAGCTCTTTATTATTACCGTTTTGTTATATGATGTGTATCTTGTTGCTCTTGTTTTTGCATGTCCTTTGTCCTGTATTTCTGTTATTATTTAGCTAATTATTTTTACCGTTTTGTCATGTGATGTTTATCGTTTTGCTCTTCTTTTACTCATATCTTTGATGCTGTATGTCTTTCTTAACTTAGGTATTTACTTTGTACCATTTTGACATGTGATAGTTATCTGTTGCTCCTCTGTATATAATTTCTGTCATACTGCATTTCGATCGTTATTTAGCTATTTATTATTACCGTTGTGCCATGTGATGTGCATGTTATGTTTCTCATCTTTTACCCATGTCATTGATGTGTTATGTCTTTCTGTATGTAACTATTTCTGTTTACCGTTTTTTCATGTGATGTGTGTCTTTATCCTTGTGTTTTACTCATGTCTTTGATGCTGAATTTCTGTCTTTATTTAGCTATTTATGTCTGCCGTTTTGTCATGTGAGGTTTGTCTGTTTGCCCTGGTTTTACTCATTTCTTTGATGCTGTATTTCTTTCGTTATTTAGCTATTTGTTTTTACCGTTGTGTCGTGTGATGTGTATGTTTTTGCTCTTCTTTTACTCATGTCTTTGATGCTGTATTTCTGTGTGTAGTTAGCATTTTTTTATCTTTTGTCCTAAAGGTGATTATTTTGGTGCTCCTCTCTTGCTCATGTCTTGGATGTGATATTTCTCTCTTTATTTAGCAATTTATTTCTACCATTTTATCAAATGCTTGTTATCTTTATCTAGTCTTTTACTCATGTCTTTAATGCTGCATTGCTCTCGTTATTTAGCTATCTATGTCTGCCGTATTGTCATGTGATGGTTGTCATTTGCTTTTGATTTTGCATGTCCTTGATCCTATATGTCTGTCATTATTTAGCTAGTTATTTTTACCGTTTTGTCATGTGATGTTTATCTTGTTGCTCCTCTTTTTCTCATGTATTTGACGGGTTGTTTCTGTCCTTAGTTAGTTGGTTTTTAACGGTTTGTCATGTGATGTTTATCTTTTGCTCTTCTTTAAATCATATCTGTCATACAGTATGGCTGTCTGTATTTAGCTATTTATTTTTACCGTTTTGTCATGTGATGTTTATCTTGTTGCTCTTCTTTTACTCATGTCTTTGATGCTGTATTTCTTTCTTTACTTAGCTATTGATCTTGACTATTTTGTCATGTGATGTTTATGCTTTGCTCTTCTTTAAATAATGTCTTTGATACTGTATGTCTTTCGTTATGTAGCTATTTATGTTTGTCGTTTTGTCATATGATGTGTATGTTTTTGCTCATCTTGTACTCATTTCATTGACGTTGTAGGTCTTTCGTTATTTAGCTATTTCTGTTTTCCGTGTTGTCATGTGATGTTTATCTGTTTGCTCTTCTCTTACTCATTTCTTTGATGCTGTATTTTGTTAGTTATTTAGCTAGTTATTTTTACCGTTTTGTTATGTGATGTGCATGGGTTTGCTCATCTTTTACTCATTTCATTGATGTTGTATGTCTGTCTTTAGTTAGCTATTTCTGTCTACTCTTTTGTTATGTGATGTTTATCTTGTGGCTCTTCTTTTACTCATTCCTTGATGCTGTATGTTTTTCTTTATTTAGCTATTTATTTTGACCGTTTTGGTATGTGATGTTTATCTTGGTGCTCTTCTGTTACTCATGTCTTTGACGCGGTATGTCTGTCTTTAGTTAGTTATTTATTTGTACTCTGTTGTCTTGTGATGTTTATCTTGTTGCTCTTCGTTTACTCATGTCTGTGATGCTGTGTTTCTGTCTGTATTTAGGTGTGTATTTTTACTCTTTTGTCATGTGATGTGTATCTGGTGCTCTTCTTCCACTCATGTCTGTGATGCTGTATGTCTTTCTTTAGTTAGCTATTTATTTTTACCGTTGTATCATGGGTTGTTTGTCCTTTGCACTTGTTTAAATCATTTCTTTGATGCTGTATTTCTATCTGTATTTTGCTATGTAGTTTTACCGTTTTGTCATGTGATGTTGTTCGGTTTGCTCTTCTCTTACTCATGTTTGTGATGCTGTATGTCTGTCTCTATTTAGCTATTTATTTTTACCATTTTGTCATGTGATATTTATCTTTTGTTCTTCTGTAAATCATGTCTTTGATACAGTATGTCTTTCTTTATGTCGCTATTTATTTTTACCGTTGTATCATGTGATGTTTGTCTTGTTGCTCCTCTCTTACTCATGGTTTTGATGGTGTAGGTCTTTCTTTATTTAGCTATTTATTGTTACTGTTTTGTGATGTGATGTTTTCCTTGTTGTTCTTTTTTACTCATTTCCTTGATGCTATATATCTTTCTCTATGTAGCTATTTAGTTTTACCGTTGTATCGTGTGTTGTTTATCTGTATCCTCTTCTCTTACTCATTTCTTTGATGCTATATGTCTATTTTTATTTAGGTATGTATTTTTACCGTGTTTTATTGTGATGTTTATCTTTTTGCCTTTCTTTTACTCATGCCTTTCATGCTATATCTCTGTGTGTATTTAGCTATTTATTTTTGGTGTTTAATCATGTGATGTTTATCATTATCCCCCTGTCTTACTCAAATCTTTGATGGTGCATGTCTGTTTTTATTTAGCTATTTATTATTACCGTTTTGTGATATGATGTGTATCTTGTTGCTCTTGTTTGTGCATGACCTTGATCCTGTATGTCTGTCATTATTTAGCTATTTATTTTTACCGTGTTGTTATGTGAGTTTTTTCCTTTTGCTCTTCTCTCACTCATTTCTGTGATGTTGTATGTCTGTCTTTATGTAGCTATTTATTTTTACCGTTTTATCATGTGTTGTTTGTCTTTTGCACTTGTTTAAATCATTTCTTTGATGCTGTATTTCTGTCTGTATGTAGCTATCTATTTGTACCGTTTTGTCATGTGATGTTGTTCGGTTTGCTCTTCTCTTACTCATGTTTTTGATGCTGTATGTCTGTCTCTATTTAGCTATTTATTTTTACCGTTTTTTTGTGTGATGTGTGTCTTGTTGCTCCTCTTGTTCGCATGTAGTTGACGCGATATGTCTGTCTGTAGTTAGTTTTATGTACCGGTGTGTCTTGTGATGTTTACCTGTTTGCTCGCTTTTTACTCATGTAGTTGATACAGTATTTCTTTCGTTATGTAGCTATGTATTTGTACCGTTGTGTCATGTGATGTGTATCTTACTCATGTTTTTGATGCTCTATGTCTGTCTTTAGTTGGCTATGTATTTTTACCGTTGTGTTGTGTGATGTTTATCTTTTTGCTCTTCTTTTACTCATTTCGTTGATGCTGTATGTCTTTTGTTACTTAGCTATTTATTTTCACCGTGTTGTCATGTGATTTTTATCTTTATCCTCATCTCTTACGCATATCTTTGATGATGTGTGTCTTTCGTTATTTAGGTATTTATTTTTACCGTTTTGTCATGTGATGTGTATGTTTTTGCTCATCTTTTACTCATGTCTTTGATGTTGCATGTCTGTATTTAGTTAGCTATTTCTGTTCACTGTTTTGTTATGTGATGTGTATCTTGTGGCTCTTCTTCTACTCATGTCCTTGATGCTTTATTTTGTTCTTTATGTAGCTATTTATGTTTACTGTTTTATCATGTGATATTTATCAGTTTCCTCGTTTCTTACTCATTTCTTTGATTCTGTATTTCTGTCTTTATTAAGCTATTTATCTTTAGCGATTTGTGATATGATGTTTATCTTTTTGCTCGTGTGTTACTCATTTCTTTGACGCGGTATTTCTGTCTTTATTTAGTTAGGTATTTTTACCGTGTCTTAATGTAATGTTGATCTTTATCCTCTACTCGTACTGATTTCTTTTTTTCTGTATTTCTGTTTATATTTAGCTATTTATTTTTATCATTTTATCATGTGATGTGTATCTGTTTCTCTTCCTTTACTCATTTCTTTGATGTTGTTTGTATGTCTTTATTTAGCTATTTGTTTTACCTGTTTATCTTGTGACGTTTGTTTGTATCCTCTTCTCTTACTCATGTCTGTGATGCAGTAGTTCTGTCGCTATTTAGATATATATTGTTACCGTGTTGTCATGTGATGTTTATGTTTTTGCTCTTCTGTTACTCATTTCTTTGATGTTGTAGTTCTGTCTTTTTAGTTATTTATTTTCACCGCTTTATCATGTGATGTTTATCTTTATCCCTTTTTCTTACTCATGTCTTTCATGCTGTATGTCTGTCTGTATTTTGCTATTTATTTTTACTCGTTTGGTATGTGATATGTATCTTTTGCTCGTCTTTTACTCATGTCTTTGATGCTGTATGTCTTTCGTAAGTTAGCTATATGGTTTACCGTTTTTTCTTGTGGTGTGTATCTTTTTGCTCCTCTTTTACTCATGTATTTGATGTTGTATGTCTGTCTGTATGTAGCTAGTTATTTTTACCGTTTTGTCATGTGATGTTTATCTTGTTGCTCCTCTCTTACTGATTTGTTTGATGCTGCATGTCTTTCTTTATTTAGCTATTTATTTTTACTGCGTTGTTATGTGAGTTTTTTCCTTTTGCTCCTCTCTCACTCATTTCTTTGATGGTGTATTTCTTTCTTTATGTAGCTATTTATTTTTACCGTTTTGTCATGTGAAGTTTATCTTTTTGCTCTTGTTTTACTCGTCTTCGATGCTGTATTTCTGTCTTTATTTAGCTATGTAGTTTTACCGTTTTGTCATGATATGTGTATCTTTTGCTCCTCTTTTTATCATGTCTTCGATACAGTATTTCCTTCTTTATGTAGCTATTTATTTTTGCCGTATGTTCATGTGATATTTCCCTTTTTGCTCATCCTTTACTCATTTCTTTGATGCTGTATGTCTGTCGTTATTTAGCTCATTATTGTTACCGTGTTGTCGTGTGATGTTTATATGTTTGCTCCTCTTTAATTCATGTCTTTGATGCTGTAGGTCTGTCTTTATGTAGCTAGTTATGTTTACCGTTTGTTCATGTGATATTTATCTTTGTGCTATTGTCTTACTCATGTGTTTGACGCTGTATTTCTCTCTGCATTTAGCTATTTATTTATAGCGTTTTGTCATGTGATGTTTATGTTTGTGCTCCTCTTTTACTCATGTCATTGATGCTGTATTTCTGTCTCTATTTAGCTATGTGTACCGTGTTGTTATGCGATGTCTATCTTGGTGCTCTTGTCTTTCGCATTTCTTTAACGCTGTATGTCTTTCTTTAGCTAGCTAGTTGGTTTTACCGTGTTTTCTTGTGATGTTTATATTTATCCTGTTCTCTTACTCATGTCTCTAGTGCTGTAGTTCTTTCTTTATTTAGATATTTATTGGTACTGTGTTGTAATTCGATGGTTATGTTTTTGCTCTTCTTTTGCTCATCTCTTTAATGTTATATGTCTGTCTTTATGTAGCTATTTATTTTTACCGTTTTATTATGTGATGTTTATCTTTATTCTCTTTTCTTACTCATGTCTTTGATGCTGTATGTCCGTCGTTAGTTAGCTATTTTGTTTTACCGGGTTTTCTTGTGGTGTTTATCTGTCTGCTCCTCTGTTACTCATGTCTTTGATGCTGTATTTCTGTCTTTATTTAGGTATTTATTTTTATCGTTGTTTTATGTGAAGTTTATCTGTTTGCTCCTCTCTTACTGATTTCTTTGATTCTGTATGTCTGTCTTTATTTAGCTATTTATTGTTGCTGTTATGTCTTGTGATTTTTGTCTTTTTGCTCGTCTCTCACTGATGTCTTTGATGCTGTATGTCTCTCTTTATTTAGCTATTTATGTCTACTTGTTGTTTAAAAGCTGGTTATCTTGTTGGTCCACTGTTAGTAATGTCGTCGATGCTGGGTTTCTCTCGTTATTTAATTAGTTATATCTACTATTCTGTCAATTGCTGTTTATCTTGTTGCTCCACAGTTACTCATATCTGTGATGTGTTATGTCTCTTTTTATTTTGCTATTTATCTTTACCTTGTTTTCAAGTGTTTATTTATCTTGTTGCTGTTATTTTACTCTTTTCGTTAATGCTGAATGTCTCTCTGTATGTAGCTATTTATATCTACCTCTTGTTCAAATGCTTTTAATTGATTTGCTCCTCTTTTACTCATTTCTTTGATGCTTTATTTCTCTCTTTATTTAGGTAGTATTTTCTATCTTCTTATCAAGCACTCTTTATCTGTTTGATCTTCTGTCACTCATTTCTTTGAGGCGATGTGTCTCTCTTTATTTAGCTAGTTATATCTACTCTTGGTTCAAATGCTTTGTGTCTTTTTGCTCTTCTTATACTCATTTGTTTGCCACGGTGTTTATCTCTTTATTTAAGTATTTATTGTTACTCTTTGGTCAAGTGCTGTTTATCTTTTTGCTCTTCTACTCATGTCATTGATGTTATATTTCATTCTGTATGTAGCTATATATGTCTACCTTTTTTCAAGTGCTGTTTATCTTTTTGCTCTTGTTTTACTCATGTCATTAATGTGGTATTTCATTCTTTATTTAGCTATTTATTTCTACCTTGTTGTTAAATGCTGTTTATCTTGTTGCTCTTCTTGTACTCATTTCGTTGATTCTGTATTTCTCTCTTTATATAGCTATCTAATTCTACCTTTTTTTCTAGTGCTGTTTATCTTTTTGCTCCTCTTTTCCTCTGTCATGTGATGTGGTATGTCTATCGATATTTATGAATTGATGTAT
Organism: Mastigias papua; assembly: GCA_964019165.1. Lineage (NCBI taxonomy): Eukaryota > Metazoa > Cnidaria > Scyphozoa > Rhizostomeae > Mastigiidae > Mastigias > Mastigias papua. The sequence goes on along the minus strand of OZ025271.1, from coordinate 18,866 downwards.
ACCTGTTTGTCTAGTGCATCTTAACATTATGGTCCTCTGTTGCTCATATCTGTGAAGCGCTATGTCTCTCTGTATTGAACTATTTATGTCGTCCTTTATTCTACTTGCGTTTATCTTGTTACTCCTCTGTCACTCATGTATGTGATGGCTCTTTTCTCTCTATTTAGCTATATATATATATATCTCCCTTGTGTCTAGCCGTATTTATCTTGTTGCTCCTCTCTTGCTCATGTCTGTGATTCGCTAGTTTTCTCTTTATGTAACTATTTACTTCTGCCCTTTGTCTAGTGTTGTTTATGTTTTTGCTGCTCGTTTGCTCCTTTCTGATCTGCGTTTTGTCTTTCTTCATTTAGCTATTTATTTCTTTCTTTATTTTAGTCCTGTTTATCGGGTTGCTCCTCTGTTGCTCTTTTATGTGTTGCATTAGGTCTTCAGTTAGCTATTTATTTCTACCTGTTATCTAGTGGTGTTTATCTGTGTGCTCCTCTTGGTCTCATGTCAGTAATGTGCTAATTCTCTCTTTATTTATTTCTACCTTGTCTCTCTAGTTTATAGTTTAGTCTTCATTACTGTTTAAAGTGGTTATCATTCTGCTTCCTGGTGGTGGAAACTCTGGTTTGTTGTTAGTGTCCTCTTTTGTTATTGTTTTACTCTGGCATATTCTACATTGATATTACTTACTGTTATCTGTCTACTGCGGGTGTGTTGCTCAGTTATTTCAGTCGTCTTTTCCTCTGTGTTATGTTGTTTTACTCTGCATCAACATTAGTAGAACTTATCTGTCTTCTGTGTGATGTTGCTAAATGGTTTCTGTCCTTAATTTCTTTTCTGAGTTGTTTTTGTAGTCTGTAGTAATACTTGTAGTGTTTATTGCTCTCCCATTTTGTGTTGGTGAGTCCTTTCAGTAAGTGTTCTGACCTGTTTTGTATGAGCGTAATCTACATGGATATGATTATTGCGTATCATTTTGCTGCTTGATAGTTGTCAGTTTTTCAATTGGTACTTCAGTCTCTTTTGTAGAGTTTTAGTGTGCTCTGATATTAGTGGTGCTTATCTGTTTGCTGCTTGGTGTTACTCCATCATTTTAGTCGTTATTCTGCTCTCTATCTTACTGCTGTATTCTACATAAATACTAGTGATGCTTATCTTATTGCTCCTTGGCCTTGTGCTGTCCATTCAGTCGCTACAGTCCTCTTTATTTTATTGATTAATTTTACAGTAATAATACTGCATATCTGTCTCCTGCGTTATGTTTGTCAGTACTTTCATGTGTATCTGTCCTCATAGCTTTCTATCATTATTTCCTTCTCGTAATCAGTTCTGTATTCCATATTAATGCTACTAGTGCATATTGCTATGCTACTGTGTGCTTGTCAGTCCATGCTGGCATTACTTTCCTCTGTCTTTTGTAGTTTTATTGCAACTTAATGGTAATAATGTGTCACAGTTTGCTGATTAATAGCTGTTTGTGTTTTTCACTCGTTATTCTCCTCTTTATTTTATCGTGTTACTCTATATTACTAGTAGTATTGGGTGTCCTTCTGCTGCTGTGTGTTACTTAGTCCTTTCAATTGTCACTTTCTCCTCTTGTTTATTGGATTATTCTACATTAATATTAGTTATGCCTCTGTGTATGCTGTATCGCTTTTGTCTGTAGTTTTAACTGTTATTTCCCGATCTGGTCTATTGTTATTGCTCTACTGTAATATTGGTAGTATTGGTCTTTCTTCTGCTTAGTGTTAGTTGCTTCAGTTATGCGTTATTGTCCAATAGATTGTTCTGAGTACTTTTACAGTAAAAGAAGTAGTGTTTATCCTTCTTGTGATTGATTTGGAAGCCTTATCTGTTGATATTTGCCTTCCCTTCTTATCGTTGTAATCTACATGAATACTATTAGTGCCTATTGATTTGCTGCTCTGTGTTTGTCTCTCCTTTCAGTTGATACTGTACACTTGTATTAAAAGTAATATTGTTTAGTGCTTATATTCCTGCTGCCTGGTGTTGGCCAGTCGTTTCACTATGTATTTTATTCCATAGTTGATTTGTTTTATCTTAAATAAACATTAGCGGTTCTTACCTCTCTGCTGGTTCTGTTGTTAAGAAGGTTGGGTCGTTATTGTCCTCTCTATTTTATTGGTATATTCAAATTTGATAGTGCTAGCTGTCGTCTTTCTACTGATTGGTGCTACTGAAGCATTTCTGTCTCAATTTTTCTCTCTATTTTATTGTTTTACACTATATTAATATTAGTAGAACTTAACTATCTGCTGTATCATGTTACGAGCTTTTTGTGCCAAGTTTCGTTTAAGAGTTATTGTTGTATTCTACAGCAATACTTGCAGTGCCTACTACTCTTCCAGTTATTGTTTTGTCAGTCCTTTCAGTTGTTAGTTTGATTTGTGATGTATTGTCTTATTCTACGTCTATATGAGTATCGCATGTCGGTTTGCTGCCTGGTGTTGGTTGTTCTTTTAATTCATTATTTTAGTCTATGTTTTATAGATGTCTTGCGCATTAATATCAGTTGTGCCTATTGTTCTGCTGCTGTCTGCAGCTGTGTAGTTTTAGTCATGATTTTCCTCTCTATATTACTGTTTTATTCTATTTGGATACAATAAATGCTTATCTTCTTGCTGCTAGATGTTGGCACCTGCTATCTGCTGTGTCTTTTGCTAAGTTGGTGCCTATCATTATTTTCGTCTCTATCTTATTGCTTTATTGTACAGTAATATCAGTTGTGCTTGTACATCTGCTGCTTGGTGTTACTTAATGATTTTGGTCCTTAATTATTACTGTTTTACTCTGCAGTAATATTAGTAGTGCTTATGTTTCTGCTCCTTGGTGGTACCCAAGCATGTTAGTCGTTATATGCCTCTGTTATTTTGTGTTGTTGTCGAAATTGATATTAGGTGCGTCTACTGATGTATGTTGCTGTGGCCTTTTGTGGTTGTTGTCCTCTCTATTTTATTGGTGTATTCTACATCAAGCTTAAACATGTTTATCTTTATACTGCTCTTGTGCTGTCAGCACTTTAGGCCTTTATGTTCCTCTCTACTGTATTTCGTTGCTCTATAATAATACTGATAGAGGTTATCTGTTGGCTGCCTTGTGTTGATAATTCCTATCTTTCCTTATGTTTGTCTATAATGTATTGTGGTAATCTTTATGAATACTTGTGGTTATTGCTCTGCTGCTTTGTTTTTGTCTGTCCTGTCAGTTGTTAGTGTGCTTTGTTTTTATTGTTGTATTCCCCATTAATATTAGTTTAGACCATCTTTCTGCTGCTTTGTGTTACTTAAGCCTCTATGTTTTTATTCTCTATTCTATGTTATAGTTGTATTCTAAAGTAAGAATAGTAATGCTTAGGGAGTGTATATCGGACTGGTGTGTGATATTGGGCAGTTCTTACAGTGTATATTTCCATCTCGTTTTTAGTGTTTGAATCTACATTAATAATAGTATTGCAGTTGTTTCTGTTGCTTGATGTTAATCAATCATTTCACTCTGTATTTCCCTCTCCAGCATAGTCTTCGCCTTCTGGGCGTGTGTGTATTTCACGCTATATTTAGCATGGGTTATCTTTATTTTATTTGTTTATACTATGTACTGAAAAGTGATTAGATCCCTCTTGATTTGATTTTGTTATTTTACCCTGTTTTTACCATACGTTGCTTTTTCATTCACTCGTATTGTTATATGTATATTATATCTTGTGTCTTGTTGACAGCTGATCATGCTGTTAATTATCTACCTAAATTCTTCTATTTAGGCAATAGTCGTCATAGCTTTACTCAATGTAATGTTTCATTCAATGAAATTGCGTCTTATTTCCTCTTTGAAGAGTGATATTCCTCACTACCATTTGTATCTATATCGCATGTCATTGCATTATTCAACTCCCTACTACTATGACTTATCTGACTTCTTGTCTGAACTCTCAACATCTCAATGTCCCATAATTCCTGGCCTCCACTGGACGACCTTATTCAAGAAAGTAATTCATGAACTCATGCACCTCTCTGCTGCCTCTTTATCATAATCTTTATTATTACTAGTCAGTATATTCTCCCTTTGCCTGATGTTACTTGTCCTTGATATTCAATGTTGTATATCTGTTGTGTCATTTTATACACTGAAATGTGTTTATTGGTTTGTAGTCCTGTTGCTTGATTAGATTGTTGCACGTGGTTGCTTAATTTTCACTTCATTGGTTACTTCATTCACCTGTGTCATACAGTAGTGTACTGTTTCTGTTCATGGACTGTATTGAGTTAATTAGCATTTTGTTGATTATTGTTGGAATTAAGTTGATCTTGCTAGGGTGTTTGATTCATCTACTTGAAACTTGTGTTTATTACCTGTCTTGACCATACGTGAACTGTACTTAGCATGATTGACTGTAATAATCTGTGTTGGTATTTAGACTTTCAATGCTGTATTTGGTGGATCACTGGCCGAAGCTTGCGCTGTTGTAAAAGTGGGATGAGGCTGCCAGATGACAGAAATAGAGAAGCATTCAAGTCACTATTCCTTGGATCAAGGTAGGTTGGTGTTAATGAGCATTGTATGATGGGTACAGTGGATGGACTTACATGTTGAGATGTAATTAAGGGTTTCAAAGTAGAGTGGTATTTGAGTGAAAAGGACCCTCCATTTCAAGGATATCTTACTATGATATATTTGATATAGGAGGTATCAAAAAGTTAACAAAGCATGTGTGTGAATTTCAGTACATTATACTGGCACAGATATAGACAGACGTTTGAATGTTGCTGCCAAATTGAAATGTGTTGTGATGGAGTAGAAGATAAGAAACACTTTCTCCTTCACTGCCATCTGTTTGACTTGATGCATAGAGATCTCTTTTGCCAGCTTGCCATCTGTGTCAATGGTATCATCTTCCAGTAATTACTCTATTGCTTATGATACTTATATAAGTTCATATCTTCTCCTAATCCACAAACTTTTCCTATTCCAATGGTTCATCATATCATAACACCTTAGTGTCACTTCTGAGAGATGACTTGTCATGCATAGAGATGTGAAGTGATGACAACCATTGTAAGTGTAATAAATGAAAGATAACATAGGTGCCGCCATGAAATAGACATTTCATCTTCTTTCACTCAGTTTGGTTTTTCAGTGCCATATAATCGTTACTGGAAACTGCATATCACCTCCATTGCTAAATGATTATCTCAGGAAGTTGGTTTCATCTCTAGAGCCGTAGCATCTTCTGTCCTTCTCAGCATCTCACATCATACAAATCTCAGATTATTCCTTCAGTGGAATACTGCTGCCATGTGTCGGGTTGTGCTCCAAGATCTTCTCTATGCCTTATTCACAAAGTCCAAACCAAAGCATTCTGCCTCATAAATAATCCAAGCCTCACCAAATCTCCCAATCTCTCTCTCGTCATATGGTTGCAGATCTGTTAATTGTCTATAAATAGTTATAATGTATAGTGTGCACTGGAAGTCAAGAATATTATTCCTGATCCCCTTATGGACACCCGACCCACTGGAACAAGGATGCCCCAACTATGGCCCACCAGCTGCAGATGGCACACTAAATGTATTTTTTACAGCCTGCTAAGAAATTGCAGTGAGCAAAAATTGGTTTTCCTTGAATGTTAATTGTCTGATGTCTTGACAAAGTACAGTTTTGTTTATCTCTCATGAAAATGCGAACTGTTACACAACAGCATCAAGAAGCTGCATCTCCATTACACACATTGTTTCTATAGCAATATTGTCTATAAGAATATCAAGGCTCACATGCTCCAAAATGATAGAATAATTTAGGAATACTGTTAGACTGAAGGTTCATTAAGCTCTAGATATTTTACTGCTTTGAATGGTGTCAAAAATAGACAAACTGAGCTTCAGTTATCCTCTTTGGAGCTCGTTACACTATGATGTCACACAGTACCTATTCATAGTGTCACTCACAATGCATTACAGGAGTATAGTCTTTACAAGATTTAGTGGTGAAAGTTGCTAGAAATTAAGAATAATAGTAGAATGCTCTTAGGCTCAAGATAAAAGTATGCCAAGACTCAGTAAAAATCAAGGTATTCATATAAAAAGTGTATAGTTGCTGATATCACTATTAAAAACTCAGATCTTGAATCAATTCTGAGGATCTGCGCAAGTGAGCTCACACCTGAGTTTGATGTTGTTGAATGATTTTGATTCGATGCATGTTTCTGATTTACATGTCTCTGGTAGTAACTTTTGTTACTTGATGACTATTTTTCTCAAATGTATGTCTCCCAGTTGTAGATCTGTAACATGATGACCTTCATGTAATTCATGAATTTTGAGAACCAGTTGTTCTGTAAATATTATCAGAAGATGATCATGTGAACTGGTCTGTAGTTGCAGTCATAAGTACTCTTACCTTGGACTTGGTAGTCACAAACATGGCAGTGGTATTTTCATAATACATGTGTGAACATTTCAAATTAATCCAGTTTGCAGCCATTGTTTAGTTATTGTCTGGTCTTATTGCAGTTATGTAGTGGTTAATCTCAGATCATTTAGCAGTTATTTCGCCGTCATTTAGCACTTATGTAGCGGTTTATTTTATGATTATTCTGTGGTAATTGATAGCTAACTTGGTTGTTATTCTTTGGCTTGTTGTGGTCACTTAGTGGTTATTTTGTGGCTATATTGCTGTCATTTTTCTGTTGATTAGCTGATATTTTCTGGTCAGTTTGTCTTCATTTATCTGTGATTTTGTTGTTATATAGTTGTATGTTTGTGGTCATTTAGTTGTTATGTTCAGGCCATTTAGTGGCTTGTTTGTGGTCATTGAGTGGTTATTTTCCAATCATTTGTCTGTCATTTAGAGGTTGCTTAGCGGCCTGTGGTTATGTTACTGTCATGTTGAGGTAATTTACTGATTATATAGTGGTTATTTAGTGGTCATTTTGCTATCATCTAGCAGGTATTTTCTGGTTATTGTTTGGGCATTTACCATGTACTATATGGTCGTTTTGTGGTAGTGAATTGGTCGTTATGATCGTTAGGTATTTTCTGGTTACTTAATGGTCATTTTGTAGTAATTTAGTGGTTACGTAGAAGTGATTGGTTTGTTTGTGTCTAATCATTTAACAGTTATGTAGTGGTTATTTTGTGGTCATTTAGCAGGTATTCTCCTGGTCATGTTTTGTTCTTTTAGTTGTTGGGTTCTGGTCATTTTCCAGGCATTTACAGGTCATGTAGAAATGACTAGAAACCAGCAACTAAAAGAACAAACGATGATCAGGAGAATAAATGCTAAATGACCATAAAATAACCACTACATAACTGTTAAATGACTAGAAACAAAATAACCAATATAAATCAGCTAAAGCTGTTTTATATTGGTTATTTTGCAGTCAGTCAGTGGTTATTTTGAGGTCATATATAGTTGGTTGTTGTGTAGCTATTTTAACTGTCAGTGTGTCGTTGTTTAGGAGTTATTTTCCAGGTACTTTCCATTCATTTAGTCGGCATTTTGCTGTTATTAAGTTGTAATTTGATTTGTAATTTATGTTCTGGTCAATTTGCAGTCATTTTATGATGATCTTATGGTCATTTAGAGATTATTTATTGGTCATTTTGCAGTCATGCAGTGGTTATTTTCCAATCATGTTGTAATCATATGGCAGATTTCTTCTGATAATTTAGTAGGTATTTTGTGGTCATTTTATTTATAATTTTGAGGTCATTTAGCAACTATTTAGCAGTTATTTGGTGGCCATGTTGCTGTCATTTAGTAACTGTTTTGCTGTAATTGTGATAACTTTTAGTGTTTTGTGGTTGTGTGTCGGTCATGTAATGGTAATTTTGCAATTATTTAATGGTAATTTAGCTGGTATTATGTGGTTATGTCCTAAACTTTTAGGAATTATTTGACTGTTATTTTGTGGTCATTTAGTGATTTGTGTCAGGTCATGTTGCTCTCATTTAGCGGTCACTGTCTGGTCATACTGCAGTCATTCAGTGGTTTCCTTTAAGTATTGGCTATCAGTTAGCAGTCATTCAACAGCCATTGTCTGGTCTATGTGTGGAAATTTAGTTGTATCAGGTCATTTAGCCGTTATTTAGCAGTTACTTGCTATTTAGCAGATATTTTGCAGGAATTTTGTGGCTATTCAGTAGTTATTTTGTGAGTATTGTCCAGCCATGTATCAGTTAGTAAGCAGTTAGTTGTTAAGTATTTTATGGTCATTTGTCAGTTAGTGTCCAGTCATGTAGAGGCCATTCAGTGGATATTTCGTGATAATTTTGCTCTGATTTAATTGTCATTTTGATAAAATGTTGTTGTTATTTTGCAGTTATTTTGATGTTGTTTCTGATCATATATTGTTTAGTGTCCAGTCATTTGCAGTCATGTAGCAGTTATTTAGCAGGTATTTTGCAATCATTTTATGGTTATTTTGTGTATACTTAGGGGTATTTTGTGGTATGAAATTGTTAGTGATTTGGCAGTCATTTAGTGGTTATTTTGCAATAATCTAGTGGTTATTTATTAGGTATTTAACAGTTATTTTGTGGTCATTTATTGCATAGTATCGGGTCATTCAGAGGTGATATATTGATTATTTATTGGCTATTGTGCAGTCATTGAACACTTGTTTTCAGTTAGCAGATATTTTCCAGCCATGTTGTGATCATTTATCTGATTGTGTTCATTCATTTAGAAGGTATTTTGTAGATGCTGAAAGATTGTGTATTGGTTATTTAGAAGTTGTTTTGTAGTCATTGTGCTCTCATAAAGTTAGTATTTACAGTCATTTCACGGTCATTTAGGGGTAATTTTACAGTCATTTTGCATTCATTGAATGGTTATTATGTAGTTATTGTGCAATAATTTAGCAGGTTTTTTTGGTAATTAAATGGTCATTGTGTATTTATTTGGTGGCTAATCAATGGTTAGTTTTTATGGGTATTTTGTAATCATCTAGTGGTTATTTTCCAATCATTTTGTGGTCATTTATTGTTTATTATTGCTCATTGTTCAAGTATTACTGTTTATTATGCTGGCATGTATTTGTAATTTTGAGGTCATTAAGGTTCTAATTTCCAGTCATTTTGTACTCCCTTTGTGGTAATTTCCTGGTCAATATGTGATGATTTAGCAGGTAATGTCTGGTCATATTGTGGTAATTTACCAGTTATTGTATGATCATTTAGCAGTTGGGTTGGACTCATTTGTGGTCATTTAATGATCATTTAGCAATTATTTAGTGGCTATTTTGTAGTCATGTTGTGTATATTTATTGATTATTTTACAATCATTGTATGCTCATTTAGCAGCTAGGTTGTGCTCATGTTGGGGTCAATTAGCAGTTGCTGTCTAGCTGTTGTATGATCATTTGGCAATCATTTAGCAGATATTTTGTGGTTATCGTGTGGTCATTTGCTGGTTATTATCTGGTCATATTGTGGTCATTTACCAGTTATTGTATGATCATTTAGCAGTTGGTTTGGACTCATTTGTGGTCATTTAATGATCATTTAGCAATTATTTAGTGGCTATTTTGTAGTCATGTTGTGTATATTTATTGATTATTTTACAATCATTGTATGCTCATTTAGCAGCTAGGTTGTGCTCATGTTGGGGTCAATTAGCAGTTGCTGTCTAATTGTTGTATGATCATTTGGCAATCAATTAGCAGATATTTTGTGGTTATCGTGTGGTCATTTGCTGGTTATTATCTGGTCATTTTGTGGTCATTTACTATTTATTGTCTTGTGATTTTATGCTGATTTAGTGGTTATGTTCTAGTCATTTAGCAGCTTGTTGTGGTAATTTAGGTGTTAATTGGTGTTATTTTACAAGTATTTTATGATAATTTAATGGTTAGGTACTAGTTATTTTGTCGTTATTTTGTTGACATTTTGGGGTTAGTGTCTGGTCAGTTGTGTAGGTATTCATTGGTTATATGTCTGTTATTTTATTATGATATAAAGGCCAAGTAATTGTTATTTATCGGTAATTTTGCAGCCATTGCACAGTTATTTTGTACTATTTTGCAGTCAATTTGCTGTCATGTAGTAGGTCTGTTATGCTCATTGAGTAGCCAATTTAAAGTCTACTTTTGTCATTTAGGAGGTATATTCAACTCCTTTAACAGTCACTGTCTGCACATTCATTGATTATTTGGAGTTAATTTATTATTATTCTGAGAATATTGTCTGGTCATTTAATGGGTATTTGGAGGTTATTTATTGGTTATTTTGCAATTATTTAGCAGTTAGTTTCTGTTCATCTTGTGGTAATTTAATGGTTATGTTTAGGGCATTGAGGGGTTATTTTCTTGGTATATATTTGCTAGTGTCCTATCATTTTACAATAATTTTGCAATTATTTTGTGGATAATTGGCTATCAGTTAATATGTGTTATTTGGTCATTTTGCAGTCATTTAGTGTTTATTTCCTAGTCATTATTGGTCATTTAATTGCCAATTTCAACTCATTGTCCAGTATTAGTATTGTCTTGTCATTTAGTGGTTATATGGAATTATTTGTTGGTATTTAATGGTTATTTAATTGTTATTTAGAAGTCATGTAGTTGGGTATTTTGCAGTCATTTTGATTGTTGTTTCCAATAATTGTACAGTAATTTACTGCTCACTTTCTTGTCATCATCCATTATATAGATGACAATTATTTGATATTTATTTGGTGATATTGCAGACATTGAAGAATTAGGTTGTGCTATTTTGTGGTCATTACTGGTAACCATAATTCTAACCCTAACATCAACCCTAATGCTAACCTTAATGCTAACCTATACCTTTACCCTAACTCCAACCCAACACTAACCAAACCTGACCCTAATTCTAACCCTGCACAAAATCCTAACTGTAACCCTAATGCCTACACTACCCTAATCTCAACCTTAACCCTGCCCTAACTGTCATTTAGTGTAATGTCTGACCAGTTTGTAGTTAGTTAGCAGTTATTATCTGGTCTGTTTGTGGTAAGTTAGTGCCTATTTAACTGTTAATTAGCAGTTATTGAGCATAATTCAAAGGTCATTTAGCAATTGTTTAATGGTTATATATTTATCACTGTGTTATGAAGTCTTGGACATTCTATGGTTATTTTGCAGTTATGTTTGCAATTATTTTGTTGTTACTAGGGTTACTAGGGTTACTAGGGTTACTAGGGTTACTAGGGTTACTAGGGCTACTAGGGCTACTAGGGTTACTAGGGTTACTAGGGTTACTAGGGTTACTAGGGTTACTAGGGTTACTAGGGTTACTAGGGTTACTAGGGTTACTAGGGTTACTAGGGTTACTAGGGTTACTAGGGTTACTAGGGTTACTAGGGTTACTAGGGTTACTAGGGTTACTAGGGTTACTAGGGTTACTAGGGTTACTAGGGTTACTAGGGTTACTAGGGTTACTAGGGTTACTAGGGTTACTAGGGTTACTAGGGTTACTAGGGTTACTAGGGTTACTAGGGTTACTAGGGTTACTAGGGTTACTAGGGTTACTAGGGTTACTAGGGTTACTAGGGTTACTAGGGTTACTAGGGTTACTAGGGTTACTAGGGTTACTAGGGTTACTAGGGTTACTAGGGTTACTAGGGTTACTAGGGTTACTAGGGTTACTAGGGTTACTAGGGTTACTAGGGTTACTAGGGTTACTAGGGTTACTAGGGTTACTAGGGTTACTAGGGTTACTAGGGTTACTAGGGTTACTAGGGTTACTAGGGTTACTAGGGTTACTAGGGTTACTAGGGTTACTAGGGTTACTAGGGTTACTAGGGTTACTAGGGTTACTAGGGTTACTAGGGTTACTAGGGTTACTAGGGTTACTAGGGTTACTAGGGTTACTAGGGTTACTAGGGTTACTAGGGTTACTAGGGTTACTAGGGTTACTAGGGTTACTAGGGTTACTAGGGATACTAGGGTTACTAGGGTTACTAGGGTTACTAGGGTTACTAGGGTTACTAGGGTTACTAGGGTTACTAGGGTTACTAGGGTTACTAGGGTTACTAGGGTTACTAGGGTTACTAGGGTTACTAGGGTTACTAGGGTTACTAGGGTTACTAGGGTTACTAGGGTTACTAGGGTTACTAGGGTTACTAGGGTTACTAGGGTTACTAGGGTTACTAGGGTTACTAGGGTTACTAGGGTTACTAGGGTTACTAGGGTTACTAGGGTTACTAGGGTTACTAGGGTTACTAGGGTTACTAGGGTTACTAGGGTTACTAGGGTTACTAGGGTTACTAGGGTTACTAGGGTTACTAGGGTTACTAGGGTTACTAGGGTTACTAGGGTTACTAGGGTTACTAGGGTTACTAGGGTTACTAGGGTTACTAGGGTTACTAGGGTTACTAGGGTTACTAGGGTTACTAGGGTTACTAGGGTTACTAGGGTTACTAGGGTTACTAGGGTTACTAGGGTTACTAGGGTTACTAGGGTTACTAGGGTTACTAGGGTTACTAGGGTTACTAGGGTTACTAGGGTTACTAGGGTTACTAGGGTTACTAGGGTTACTAGGGTTACTAGGGTTACTAGGGTTACTAGGGTTACTAGGGTTACTAGGGTTACTAGGGTTACTAGGGTTACTAGGGTTACTAGGGTTACTAGGGTTACTAGGGTTACTAGGGTTACTAGGGTTACTAGGGTTACTAGGGTTACTAGGGTTACTAGGGTTACTAGGGTTACTAGGGTTACTAGGGTTACTAGGGTTACTAGGGTTACTAGGGTTAGGGTTAGGGTTAGGGTTAGGGTTAGGGTTAGGGTTAGGGTTAGGGTTAGGGTTAGGGTTAGGGTTAGGGTTAGGGTTAGGGTTAGGGTTAGGGTTAGGGTTAGGGTTAGGGTTAGGGTTAGGGTTAGGGTTAGGGTTAGGGTTAGGGTTAGGGTTAGGGTTAGGGTTAGGGTTAGGGTTAGGGTTAGGGTTAGGGTTAGGGTTAGGGTTAGGGTTAGGGTTAGGGTTAGGGTTAGGGTTAGGGTTAGGGTTAGGGTTAGGGTTAGGGTTAGGGTTAGGGTTAGGGTTAGGGTTAGGGTTAGGGTTAGGGTTAGGGTTAGGGTTAGGGTTAGGGTTAGGGTTAGGGTTAGGGTTAGGGTTAGGGTTAGGGTTAGGGTTAGGGTTAGGGTTAGGGTTAGGGTTAGGGTTAGGGTTAGGGTTAGGGTTAGGGTTAGGGTTAGGGTTAGGGTTAGGGTTAGGGTTAGGGTTAGGGTTAGGGTTAGGGTTAGGGTTAGGGTTAGGGTTAGGGTTAGGGTTAGGGTTAGGGTTAGGGTTAGGGTTAGGGTTAGGGTTAGGGTTAGGGTTAGGGTTAGGGTTAGGGTTAGGGTTAGGGTTAGGGTTAGGGTTAGGGTTAGGGTTAGGGTTAGGGTTAGGGTTAGGGTTAGGGTTAGGGTTAGGGTTAGGGTTAGGGTTAGGGTTAGGGTTAGGGTTAGGGTTAGGGTTAGGGTTAGGGTTAGGGTTAGGGTTAGGGTTAGGGTTAGGGTTAGGGTTAGGGTTAGGGTTAGGGTTAGGGTTAGGGTTAGGGTTAGGGTTAGGGTTAGGGTTAGGGTTAGGGTTAGGGTTAGGGTTAGGGTTAGGGTTAGGGTTAGGGTTAGGGTTAGGGTTAGGGTTAGGGTTAGGGTTAGGGTTAGGGTTAGGGTTAGGGTTAGGGTTAGGGTTAGGGTTAGGGTTAGGGTTAGGGTTAGGGTTAGGGTTAGGGTTAGGGTTAGGGTTAGGGTTAGGGTTAGGGTTAGGGTTAGGGTTAGGGTTAGGGTTAGGGTTAGGGTTAGGGTTAGGGTTAGGGTTAGGGTTAGGGTTAGGGTTAGGGTTAGGGTTAGGGTTAGGGTTAGGGTTAGGGTTAGGGTTAGGGTTAGGGTTAGGGTTAGGGTTAGGGTTAGGGTTAGGGTTAGGGTTAGGGTTAGGGTTAGGGTTAGGGTTAGGGTTAGGGTTAGGGTTAGGGTTAGGGTTAGGGTTAGGGTTAGGGTTAGGGTTAGGGTTAGGGTTAGGGTTAGGGTTAGGGTTAGGGTTAGGGTTAGGGTTAGGGTTAGGGTTAGGGTTAGGGTTAGGGTTAGGGTTAGGGTTAGGGTTAGGGTTAGGGTTAGGGTTAGGGTTAGGGTTAGGGTTAGGGTTAGGGTTAGGGTTAGGGTTAGGGTTAGGGTTAGGGTTAGGGTTAGGGTTAGGGTTAGGGTTAGGGTTAGGGTTAGGGTTAGGGTTAGGGTTAGGGTTAGGGTTAGGGTTAGGGTTAGGGTTAGGGTTAGGGTTAGGGTTAGGGTTAGGGTTAGGGTTAGGGTTAGGGTTAGGGTTAGGGTTAGGGTTAGGGTTAGGGTTAGGGTTAGGGTTAGGGTTAGGGTTAGGGTTAGGGTTAGGGTTAGGGTTAGGGTTAGGGTTAGGGTTAGGGTTAGGGTTAGGGTTAGGGTTAGGGTTAGGGTTAGGGTTAGGGTTAGGGTTAGGGTTAGGGTTAGGGTTAGGGTTAGGGTTAGGGTTAGGGTTAGGGTTAGGGTTAGGGTTAGGGTTAGGGTTAGGGTTAGGGTTAGGGTTAGGGTTAGGGTTAGGGTTAGGGTTAGGGTTAGGGTTAGGGTTAGGGTTAGGGTTAGGGTTAGGGTTAGGGTTAGGGTTAGGGTTAGGGTTAGGGTTAGGGTTAGGGTTAGGGTTAGGGTTAGGGTTAGGGTTAGGGTTAGGGTTAGGGTTAGGGTTAGGGTTAGGGTTAGGGTTAGGGTTAGGGTTAGGGTTAGGGTTAGGGTTAGGGTTAGGGTTAGGGTTAGGGTTAGGGTTAGGGTTAGGGTTAGGGTTAGGGTTAGGGTTAGGGTTAGGGTTAGGGTTAGGGTTAGGGTTAGGGTTAGGGTTAGGGTTAGGGTTAGGGTTAGGGTTAGGGTTAGGGTTAGGGTTAGGGTTAGGGTTAGGGTTAGGGTTAGGGTTAGGGTTAGGGTTAGGGTTAGGGTTAGGGTTAGGGTTAGGGTTAGGGTTAGGGTTAGGGTTAGGGTTAGGGTTAGGGTTAGGGTTAGGGTTAGGGTTAGGGTTAGGGTTAGGGTTAGGGTTAGGGTTAGGGTTAGGGTTAGGGTTAGGGTTAGGGTTAGGGTTAGGGTTAGGGTTAGGGTTAGGGTTAGGGTTAGGGTTAGGGTTAGGGTTAGGGTTAGGGTTAGGGTTAGGGTTAGGGTTAGGGTTAGGGTTAGGGTTAGGGTTAGGGTTAGGGTTAGGGTTAGGGTTAGGGTTAGGGTTAGGGTTAGGGTTAGGGTTAGGGTTAGGGTTAGGGTTAGGGTTAGGGTTAGGGTTAGGGTTAGGGTTAGGGTTAGGGTTAGGGTTAGGGTTAGGGTTAGGGTTAGGGTTAGGGTTAGGGTTAGGGTTAGGGTTAGGGTTAGGGTTAGGGTTAGGGTTAGGGTTAGGGTTAGGGTTAGGGTTAGGGTTAGGGTTAGGGTTAGGGTTAGGGTTAGGGTTAGGGTTAGGGTTAGGGTTAGGGTTAGGGTTAGGGTTAGGGTTAGGGTTAGGGTTAGGGTTAGGGTTAGGGTTAGGGTTAGGGTTAGGGTTAGGGTTAGGGTTAGGGTTAGGGTTAGGGTTAGGGTTAGGGTTAGGGTTAGGGTTAGGGTTAGGGTTAGGGTTAGGGTTAGGGTTAGGGTTAGGGTTAGGGTTAGGGTTAGGGTTAGGGTTAGGGTTAGGGTTAGGGTTAGGGTTAGGGTTAGGGTTAGGGTTAGGGTTAGGGTTAGGGTTAGGGTTAGGGTTAGGGTTAGGGTTAGGGTTAGGGTTAGGGTTAGGGTTAGGGTTAGGGTTAGGGTTAGGGTTAGGGTTAGGGTTAGGGTTAGGGTTAGGGTTAGGGTTAGGGTTAGGGTTAGGGTTAGGGTTAGGGTTAGGGTTAGGGTTAGGGTTAGGGTTAGGGTTAGGGTTAGGGTTAGGGTTAGGGTTAGGGTTAGGGTTAGGGTTAGGGTTAGGGTTAGGGTTAGGGTTAGGGTTAGGGTTAGGGTTAGGGTTAGGGTTAGGGTTAGGGTTAGGGTTAGGGTTAGGGTTAGGGTTAGGGTTAGGGTTAGGGTTAGGGTTAGGGTTAGGGTTAGGGTTAGGGTTAGGGTTAGGGTTAGGGTTAGGGTTAGGGTTAGGGTTAGGGTTAGGGTTAGGGTTAGGGTTAGGGTTAGGGTTAGGGTTAGGGTTAGGGTTAGGGTTAGGGTTAGGGTTAGGGTTAGGGTTAGGGTTAGGGTTAGGGTTAGGGTTAGGGTTAGGGTTAGGGTTAGGGTTAGGGTTAGGGTTAGGGTTAGGGTTAGGGTTAGGGTTAGGGTTAGGGTTAGGGTTAGGGTTAGGGTTAGGGTTAGGGTTAGGGTTAGGGTTAGGGTTAGGGTTAGGGTTAGGGTTAGGGTTAGGGTTAGGGTTAGGGTTAGGGTTAGGGTTAGGGTTAGGGTTAGGGTTAGGGTTAGGGTTAGGGTTAGGGT